>LNAC01000309.1:1843260-1941247 GCA_002007465.1 Ailurus styani | reverse complement strand
GAGCCCGATGCGGGCCTCGATCCCAGGACCCTGAGATCATGACCTGAGCCGAAGGCAGAGGCTTTAACCCACTGAGCCACCCAGGCGCCCTAGTTTCAACTTTTTCAACACTTGTTGAGCTTTTATTTGTCATCTTACATGTGGTGAGTTTTTATCAGTATTTATGGGAATTCAAAATGTACATTTTCTACTTTGGATACAAGAATGTGTAGGTATAAGTATAGTTATGATTCATTTTGTTAACCATGTTCTTCAAATCCTCTATATCCTCAACAAGTTTTAGTTGACTTGATCTGCCAATTCCTGAGACTCTGCTATTCCCCATTAGAAATGACTTGCATATACTAATCCAGAAAGATTGATGTTATGCCCCTTTCCTATCTCAACACATCCCACAATCATAATACCATGAAATATACCTCCCTTAGACAATGAAAAGGTTTCTTAGGTTTTTTTCTCTAGGCCAAGGATTGAAATTCAAGTTTTACCTTGCTTAACTCTCCTGCTAATCCTAAAATTGTGTTCTCTACACATACTTGCTATTTCTGAAAAAAATTTTTTTTCACTTAAGAATAATGTCTATTGGGCGCCTGGGTGGCTCAGTGGGTTAAAGCCTCTGCCTTCGGCTCAGGTCATGATCCCAGGGTCCTGGGATCGAGGCCCACATCGGGTTCTCTGCTCGGCAGGGATCCTGCTTCCTCCTCTCCTCTTTCTCTGCCTGCCTTTCTGCCTACTTGTAATCTCTCTCTCTGTGTCAAATAAATAAATAAAATCTTAAAAAAAAAAAAGAATAATGTCTATTGCCCAGCCCCTTGATAGTAATGTGTGTGTGTGGGGAACTATGAACAGTTCAACAATTCGAACACTTAAAAAGACACCAGGGGAAAAGTCCCCTACAGAGACACTTCAATAAGCGAAATAATTTTTCTTCATTTTTCATAGTATAGCTGGCTGAAGAGTGAAGAAGCCTAGGGAAACAAGCGTATATTCACTTGCCAGAAGTAACCTTAATATATATAGGTTAACCAGTATGCCTTTCTCTTGCTTATTATTCTATGTGTTATAATGTCTTGAGTCTAGACATGCCAAACTAGATCGAACATATCTCCAGAAAGAAATTCAAATAGTTCAAGCCCCAACCCTAGGATTAGGAATTACATTAAGAACACTGAACAACTTTTGCCCAGGGTTGTATCTGTGGTGCATCTGAACTGTATTTCACACTCCTTCTTGGCCTAAAGAGTTTCCCTTCAATGCATTTGAAAATTAGAATCCTACCAAGTAGAAACTGAAACTTAGACAAGGCTCAAACAGCATTGGCTACAAAAACAAAGCTGATGTTTAGGTATATTCTGTTCTCAATGTTAAAAAGATATGATATCAAAAGAGTGATACGGACTTCCCCCAACCTTCCGGTAATTCATAATCACTGCTCTTGATCACGTGAAGCAACAGAGAAAATTTGCTCCTTACTTCATTTCAGTGATCTGTGTTTTCCATTTTTTGTCACAAGATTCCTTCTGGGTGCCTGGTGCTATTCAAGTCCCAAGATCAATTAAGATCTCAATCTCTCTCTCAAAATACTCAGCCAATCCCAAGCCACCACGTCTTTACTACCTTGAGACAGTAGGCCAGCATCCAAGGTTGGTCCCCAAAGGTCAAATACTGGGGAACTGCTTAAGCTCTGTTAGTTCCCTACTTTGCTCTTTCTGGCTTTGGTCATCCAAGCAAAGTTCCTTGGATTGGCTGATAGTGAGATTCTCTCTAGATTCTTATGCCTCTTTTTACTACAACCATCTGAAATATATTACCTGTTACATAATGTGTTCTTGGCCAAAGAAAACAAATCTTCCTGGACTGTAGTTTAAGTAAGAAAGTCTTCCTTACATTCTTGGGGAAACTCTGGTTCCTGAATAGGTGGCAAAAACAAGAGCTTCATCTTGAAAATACTGAGAGGAAAAATGTGAAATACTTTAAACCAGCAGAAATGATTGACCCGTAAGTCATCAACCTGGCTGCACCACGCCCATTTTAAAATTCCTGATTTTAACATTTCCCAAATATTTGCCTATTCATTCTCCTTTTGGTTATAAGGTGTGTTCTTCCCTGTGCTACCTAATAGTGTGCCCTAAATCATTTTTATTCACTTGGCTTGCTCCTGTGTTAAGTCCTCAAAATTCAGAGCTTTCAACTCAGAAATCAGAAATAGGAATAAGTATGTAAGGAAAGTATTTCATTTTTCCTGAGAACATTGATGGGAAGTATTGCAAACATCATCTGATTAAAAAAAAGAAAAGGTATTTGTTGGATAATATAGGTCTTTATAGAGCACTGATAAAAGACACTAAAAATAAGGTCTTTTGTATTCTAATTCATTTTTTTCTTTCAGGACACATGGCAGATAGTTGAAGGTTCTACAGAATCAAAGGCCCAACAAGTAAATTGTGGAATTGCCTTCTTGGATGACGTTTTAGAAAATGAAGGTCTTATTGCTCCAAACTCTTAGGGAGGTGACTCTCAAATCACTAGAAATCTCTTAAAGCCATACTTGTTGGGTTGGGAAGTGTGCTCAGGACATAGAGTGGTACCTGCAGGAAGTGCCTTCCTAACTACAATCATAAAGAAACACTGATCAAATATTTACTGTGTTCCAGGTACTCTACTAAGTGCATAAAACACATTATCTCACTTAATCTTCATAACAAATCTATAAGGTAGGTTCCATTATTTTTCTCATTTTACAGAGGAAGAAATTGAGAGTCAGAGGAGTAAAGACACTTTCCCAAGAGTCAGAGGAGTAAAGACTCTTAAGTGGGAAAACTGGGACTCACCGCTAATGCTTAGCACCACCACTGCCTTTTCAGCCACTATCTCTCTCTCTCTCTTTTTCTTTTTTTAATTAAGTTCCGGGCGCCTGGGTGGCTCAGTGGGTTAAAGCCTTTGCCTTCAGCTCAGGTCATGACCTCAGGGTCCTGGGATCAAGGCCCACATCAGGCTCCATGCTCAGCAAGGAGCCTGCTTCCTCCTCTCTCTCCACCTGCCTCTCAGGCTACTTGTGATCTCTCTCTGTCAAATAAATAAAATCTTAAAAAAAAAATAAAGTAAGTTCCATGTCCAGCATGGAGCCCAACACAGGGGGGTCTGAACCCATGACCTCAAGATGAAGACCTGAGCTGAGACCAGGAGTTGGTCACTCAACCAACTGAGCCACCCAAGTACCCCTCAGCCAGTATACCTTTTGACTTTATTATAATCAGTTTGCTGTAAGGGGTCCCTGGCTAGAGACCAGGGGTGGACTGTGACATAATAAGAAATATATATTTGGTCTCTGCCCTTGGTTTCTGATACAGAGCTCCTCAATCTCTTGGAATTTCCTGGGTAATGGGAAGTGTCTTTTGTTCTAAAGAGTTGGCTTTTGTGAAAATCAACAGGACAAGAAACAAGTGTTGGAGAGGATGTGGAGAAAGGGGAACCCTCTTACACTGTTGGTGGGAATGCAAGTTGGTGCAGCCACTTTGGAAAACAGTGTGGAAATTCCTCAAAAAATTAAAAATAGAACTACCTTATGACCCTGCAATTGCACTACTGGATATTTAACCCAAAGATACAGATGTAGTGAAAAGAAGGGCCATATGTACCCCAATGTTCATAGCAGCAGTGTCCACAATTGCCAAACTGTGGAAAGAGCCGAGATGCCCTTCAACAGATGAATAGATAAAGAAGATGTGGTCCATATATATAATGGAATATTACTCAGCCATCAGAAAGGATGAATACCCAACTTTTGTATCAACATGGACAGGTCTAGAGGAGATTATGCTGAGTGAAATAAGTCAAGCAGAGAAAGTCAGTTATCATATGGTTTCACTTGTGGAACATAAGGAATAAAATGGAGGACTCTAGGGGAAGGAAAGGAAAAGTGAATTGGGGTAAATTGGAAGGGGAGACAAACCATGAGAGACTGTGGATTCTGAGAAACAAGCTGAAGGTTATGGAGGGGAGGGGAGATAGGGGATGGGTGAGCCTGGTGGTGGGTATTAAGGAGGGCACGTATTGCATGGAGCACTGGGTGTGGTGCATAAACAATGAATCTCGGATCACTGAAAAAATAAAAAAAGAGATGGCTTTTGTAGGCTCCTGGGAAGCTTCAGGATGGAGGCTGGTCACCAGAAAGGCCAAGCTATAATTAGAAGCTTGGAAATTTAGCCCACCCCCACCCCCCGCCATCCTCCAGGGAGGAGAAGGGGTGGAGATTGAGCCAATACCCCATCATGTCTACTTGATAAAGCCTCCATAAAAATCCCTAAACTATGGGACTCAGAAAGCTTCTGGGTTGGTGCACATATATACATCTCAGGAGTGCAGACACCAAAACTTCATACGGACAGAAGCTCCCGCACTCGGGACCCTTCGAGCCCTTGCCCTGTGTACATCTTCATCTGGCTCATCATCTGTATGCTTTCCTATATTCTTTATAATAAACTGGTAAACAGGTTTCCCAGGATTCTACGAGCCATTGTAACAAATGATCAAACCTGAAGAGGGGATGTCGGGAACCTGATTTGTACCCAAGACTTACAGAAGTGTGGGTAACCTGGAGACCCCCTACTGTGACTAGTGTCTGAAGTGGGGGGGCAGCCTTATGGGGCTGAGCCCTTAATCTGTGGTATCTGTGCCAAATCCAGGGAGGTAGTGTCAGAATTGCTGGTGTGGAGAACCCGCATGTTTGCTGACCCTCTTACTGCTTCTGAATCAGTGTAGGTTAGTATAAATATCCATCAACATACACTGTGACGCTTCTAAACTGATTTGTGGACCATGATTGTTGCAACCTCAACAGGGTTCAGGAAAATGTTACAAGCTGGGTGAGGGGTGCAGAATTATGACGTCTAGTCACAGAATTTAGATTGGTGGAGAATTTCATTTACCAAAATCAGATGATTAAAAAATTGAAAGAGGTTACAGAAAATTGAATAAAACTAAAACTTAAAAAAAAATTCCCAAAGGACACTTGATATATTGGTTACAAACAATATTCCAGAGGAACCTCGTGGACTTGGGAAGGAGGATACCTATATATCCCCATCACCCATATAGGACCTGGCACATGTAAGTTCTCCTCATGGAATGTTCCTGAACCCTTCAGCCAGATGCAACCTATCATTCTCCTTAACTCATAATACTTCCTTCTTACGCCGTCTTTTGAGAATAACATCTTGCCTTGAATTGTAATTATTTTTGTAACTGGTATAATCCCTTCTATTTGATGTATTTACATCTTTTTATTCATCTCACTGCTTTGCTAATATTATGTTTGATATATTTGATTACACATGAAAAGAAAGCACACCCTGCTTTTACATTTCAAAAGTCTGTTCATGTCGGCAGTATGGGATCTAGAATTTTATCAAGTTTTCTATTTTTGCCAAATCATGATGGCTCAGAAAAGAATCACTATATAGTAATTCTCCAAAACAGCCTTGTTCCTTAAGATTGACATTCTTTCATAATTCCTACTTTATGTCCCTCAAAGAGATCATATAACTTATTTCCCATCTGTTGTCCTGTGCTTGAATTATAGTCATCCGAATTTAAGTGTTTGGACTCTTAGATCACTTTTAGGAAATGCACCTAGTTTTAAAATGAGGTATTTGTCTAAAAATTATGACAAGATTAAACAGTCATATTTGTAAGTTTGTATAGGTACCACAATCCATTCCCCAGTCCTTGTTAATAATGATTAACTAGTCTTAATGACACTTGACCTGACCCAGACCAAGCCCATTTGCAATGCTCACCGGATCTGATATTTAAAGCTCCTTATCCTCATACCACAAACTTTTTTCATCTTTTGGAATGCATCTCCCTCCTCACCCTTGTTTGCAACACTGGAAAAGCAGCATCTAAACTAGGCTGGAAAAGCTCTGGTAGAATTCCATTGTTTTGGTCACATAGATACAGTGGATGAAGGGAAGTGGTCAAGTGCAGTACTCTGTCTGCCCCTCTTGAGTTTTTCATCTCCAACAGTTGTTTTAACTGGGTCAGTAATTATGAGTGTTTCAGGTTCAAGGAGCAAGAAGATTTAGGAAAAAGTGGAGGAAAAAAAGCCTATTGGAGTACATGAATGTACCACCTTCAGACTAATTTTCTAGCATTTTCCGGTCTGGGCAATCAGTCAAACTTTGTTTTTTGTTTTGTTTTGTTTTTTAAGATTTTATTTATTTGAGAGAGAGCATGAGAGGGGAGGGGGCAGAGGAAGAGGGAGGATCATGAGAGAATCTCAAGCAGACTCAGCAACTGAGCGCGCGGAGCCCAACGCAGGGCTTGATCTCATGACCCTGAGATCATGACCTGAGGTGAAGCCAGGAGTCGGTTGCTTAACCAGGTGCTCCAAGATGCTATTTTATAATGGACCCTAGAACATCCTTTGTGGAAGTTCCCAAGAAGTAATTTTTTAAGAAAGTAAACCATCTTCTATTAAAAGACAAACAAGAACGTGTAAAAACAATGCAAAAGAAATGAAGGAAAAGGCTACCTAGTTCAAAAAGCTACAGTTCATTGCAAGTTCATTGCACAAGGAACAAAGAAAGCCTTAAGAGTTAAAAGGAGAAAGACTTCCTGTGACCTAGAATGAATGGGATGGGAAGGCTTCAAGGATGGAGATTTGAGCAACAGTTTAAAGAACTGGCAGGCTGACAGGGCTCTGAGTAGTTGTGAGAGCAACAGAAAGTAGTACAATTTAGAAGGACCACCTAAAAAAAGAACAAAGGAAGAGAAGAGGCAGTATAAGACCGTGGGTACTGCATTTTGGCTCTGCAAGAGATCGGAGGAAAACAAGCAATCAAAGGGAAAGTTTTGGCCAGATGGCAGAAGGCCTTTAGTTTCAGGATAAGGTGTTGGGGCTTAATCCTTCAGTCATGAGTAATTAATGATAGCTTTTGATTAGGGGAGCCAGCTGATACTGCTTTAACTTCCAAAGACCATGAGAAACATGGATCACTCAGGGAGAAGAGAGCCTTCAGGATCCTAGAGGAGGTGTCTCTGATGATCTGATAACTTGACTGAGAAGACAGACACTCTGGCCTTTTCACTTATTAACTTTTCCAACTATAAAATGTGCCTAATCATTTTTCTTTCACTGGGAAATTAAAATTCTCAGTGAGTCATTCCTCTCGCCAGGGAAAATGACTCAGAAAATCTTCATTTTCCAGTGAAAGAAATCACATACAGCCCCTTTTATGTAACTTTAATTGGATGTAAATTTGAACTCTTACGTTATAAAATTCATTTTAAGCCCAAACTTGTCAAACAAACTCCTTAACATGGATCAAGAATGGCTTAATTTCAAAGCTTGACAAACGAACTGGAAATTAAGATTTTTCCTTTTGCCTTAAGGTTACCTTTGGTTTTGTAAAACATTCACCAGCCTCTGTCAGGAATAGTGTTGAATTATGCAAGTTTTGAACTAAGGGGTTTTTAGAAATTCATCCCATATGTTAGTTGTGGCCCTTTGCACACCATGCACCCCAAATTTTTTTTTAAATACACCTGAGAACACTAGCCACCACCTAACTCCCCAGTCTCCACCTCCAACCTGACTTTATCAGGAAGTTCCAGGAGAGGCACCTGGAAATGCGTTTAGCAAGCACCAAGGTGGTTCTTATAACCAGGAAACTATTACAGAAAACGCGTTCTTTGCTCTGGAGGAGGTAATTTTCCTGTGCATTGTAAGTAATCAGAGTAAATCTGCATTCTGCTCAGCTTTCACCTAGAGCAGTAACACCTAGGTGGTGGGGTGGAAGGAAGGTTTCACCCAAATGAGAATTAAATCCTGACGCAAGGGAAGTCTGGGCGCTGGGTCTACCAACTGCCGTGCAAGGACTGGGGTTACAGACGAGATGAACTCTTGGCTGTGGGTGCTGTCCTATGCATTTTTGTATGTTTATCAGCATCCCTGGACTTGACCCACTAAATGCCAGTTAGCATCCCGCTCCAAGAGATATCTGTCTCCAGGTTTTACTAAATGTCCCAAGGGGTGGGAGGCAAAATCTTTACCTAGTTGAAGGGTTGGGCTAGGGAGGAAGTTAGGCAGAGTGCTAGGCTGGAACTTACACATACGTCAACAGGCTAAAGCATATTGCTTCATTGCACATGTTCGTGACAGACACCTAGAAACGTTGATGAATAGAGTATTAAGTGCTGGGGAATGGAGGGATTTCCATCTGTACCCTAAGGAAAACAAATTCCAACTCACTTAGAAAAACCTTTGTGCTGACATTTATGGAGAAGTAGACCACCACCCCCCACCAAAAACAACAAAAAAACTTTCAACTATAGCAACCTGCTTGCTCACTTACCTGTATCTAAGCTTCCATCATGGACTCCGTAGAACTAGGTAGAGACCATTTTGAGGACTAGTTTTTCGTTACCAGCAAGAGTCGTGCCGCTAGGGGACACCACCGCACTATAGGAGGTTCCAGATTTTAACAGCCAGGGCGATCTTTGTCACGGTCCTAACCTAGCCCCAAACCCAAATATTCGAGATCACAGCCCCACCCTGACTAACCAAAAGCCAAACCTTATAGCAAGTGTTTACAGCTTTCTGTGGCAAGTTAAGTGGCTCTGAAAAGAGCCGTTGGGGTAAAGTAGCTGTTCTGTTGCGTCCTTTGGGCCCCCTTACTTCGAGCTGGTGTACTTGGTGACCGCCTTGGTGCCCTCGGACACGGCGTGCTTGGCCAGCTCGCCGGGCAGCAGCAGGCGCACGGCCGTCTGGATCTCCCGCGACGTGATGGTCGAACGCTTGTTGTAATGCGCCAGGCGGGAGGCCTCGCCGGCGATGCGCTCGAAGATGTCGTTGACGAAAGAGTTCATGATGCCCATGGCCTTGGACGAGATGCCGGTGTCCGGGTGCACCTGCTTCAGCACTTTATACACATAAACGGAATAGCTCTCCTTACGACTGCGCTTGCGCTTCTTACCGTCCTTCTTCTGTACTTTGGTAACAGCCTTTTTGGAGCCCTTCTTAGGAGCAGGAGCCGACTTTGCTGGGTCAGGCATTTTTGCAAGAGGAAACGCGAAAACACCAGAAACGATCCGGATGACTTCCGAAAGGCTTGGTTACGCGCTACTTATAGAGCCTGTATGCAAATGAAGGCTCGCACAGGAGTGCATTTTTATTGGTTAGTTTCCAACAATGTCGTCATAAGGGGGGGTGGAGTCCACATTGATAAAGCTTGGGCTCGCACTTCTTTAGTGGCTCACAGAGTAAATGTCTTCCTAGCCAATCAAGATGTCCCATTTCAGGCTACCCAATAAATTATGTAAAAGTAGTTTCACCTGTCTGGGGATGGTTTTCACTTTTTAGTCATAGACGCGTACGTTAGAGATCTGAAGGAACAGCTAAAGACAACTTTCTCCTATTTTTGCACCGTTTTATTTCTCTACGTTTTGTGGAAGTTTGTTTTGCTTTAGGTTTTTAGAATACCTAAACCCACATCTCAAAAGAAAAAAAAAATCAGTTTCCCTCAAAGTCCTGTTAGCGCCGCCTAGATTATGCGACGAGGAAGGTATTAGGTCATAAGATACATAAACCAGGAAAAGGCTTCAGTATTTAAACAGGGACTCACATCCGGCTTAGTTCTAATTGTAAAACCTGGTTGATAAACCTTGATCCCCATCCCAGCCGTTTTCACGAATCCACGACGGCCTTCCCACTTAATATCTGCATCTAGACTCGTGCCAACGTTTTGTACTAGGAACTTGTAACGTTACAAACGACTGGCAGAGCAGGGTCCTCCCTCTTGCAAATGTTTCCTCACAGGAGCAAGGTTGACGCTCCAAACCTCTAGTAACTCGGCATGTGAAAAGCAGGACTGGCAAAAACGGCCTATAAACCGTTTCAGCTGTTCCCTCTGGCGCGCCGGCCAGCTAGAGGTCGTTGATTCTATGATCTCACTGCCCAACACGAGTGCACCGGTGCATGATAGCAGACCCGGGCCAGACGAAAAGCTGCACAGCCGCTCTTCGTGAAAACGTGGGTGGCTCTGAAAAGAGCCTTTAGGTGGTCTACGCAAAAACGCTAGGCCTTAAGCCCGCTCCCCGCGGATGCGGCGAGCCAGCTGGATGTCCTTGGGCATGATGGTGACGCGCTTGGCGTGGATGGCGCACAGGTTCGTGTCCTCGAAGAGCCCCACCAGGTAGGCCTCGCTCGCCTCCTGCAGCGCCATCACGGCCGAGCTCTGGAAGCGCAGGTCCGTCTTGAAGTCCTGCGCGATCTCGCGCACCAGCCGCTGGAACGGCAGCTTGCGGATCAGCAGCTCGGTGGACTTCTGGTAGCGCCGGATCTCCCGCAGGGCCACGGTGCCCGGCCGGTAGCGGTGCGGCTTCTTCACGCCGCCCGTGGCCGGCGCGCTCTTGCGGGCCGCCTTGGTGGCCAGCTGCTTGCGCGGGGCCTTGCCACCGGTCGACTTGCGGGCGGTCTGCTTCGTGCGAGCCATGATGTCTCACGGGTTTTATTCGAAGAGCGCCGGGCAGTCTTATTTATAGACGTAGCCTTGTCTTGATTGGGCCAGGAGGGTTAGGAACCTCCAGAGTGTGATCTCATTGGCTAGAATTCAATCCTTTTTGCCCGGGTAGATTTTTATGCTAATCTTTCCCTCATTCACCTTTCCGTACTTTTCTGTAATCTTACCGATCACCGACGTTTTTCTTTTTAGACCTTTACTTTAAATTGGTGTCATTTTTGTAAGAGCAATTATTTTTAAGTGTTTTCGCCAGCTTGGGATTTACATTTTAACAGGTCCCTTGGAAATAAAAGCACGCCTTCCCACGAACTAGGTTTCAGCCTACATTTCCAGTTAACAGTTACTGTAACTCCAATCCCACTTCTAACATTTATTTAGCGCCTGACGCTGTGCTGCTAAGCGTGTTAGTTGCATTACAGCGCGACGGTGACTCAACAAAATATGTAGTTGAAGGAACCAAAAATTGAATTTACGTTTACCCAACTTCAGGACTACGCCGAAGTCCTGAGCTCATCAGCAGCAACTTGCAGGGTAGAGACTTCCGCCTTTCCTTAGCTTTTTCACCTTGGAATGCGAATCCCTCCCCTCAATCCATCAATGGCCAATTAGGTCGTGTAGATGACACTCTTCTAAATCAAGGATATAAGACCGGAAATGTTAATTTCTCCTTTACAATGGTGAAGTTTCTAAAGAATCAACTTGCTTTGAAGATCCTCTGCTTTTTAGTTATTTCATATGCTTTGAAGTATTGCTCAGAAAATTGCATGTCATAAAACACGTCCTGTAAGGTTACCAGTGCTTAAAAGTGTGAATAGTTAATATACAACTCTTAATCATATGCTCATTCTATTAAAAAAGCTTTGCATCTAAACCTTATAAAAACTCAAACCTGTAAACACAATCAGGCCCAACAAGCTTAAAACTTACTTTATGATATCAATACGAATGACCATCTTCCTGCTGAAGGCAAAGTAAAAGTTAGTTTGAGGGGATTTCCATGAACACTAAACAACCTAGAAACTTCTCTTTATATATCTTCAAGCGTCCCCATGGGCAGCACAGTCTCCTGCTCTAGGAAGACTTTAGATGTCCTGCAAAAGTGTAACTGATGTGAACAGCTGTCATCCCTTCCTGTGGTTGTTTTGTAATAATGACTAACGTATAGAGAGCACGACTCAGTATTTAAAAATTCTTTTACATACACTGTCTCATTTAATCCCAAAAGGACATTACTTTCTTCATTTCACAGATAAAGAGACAGAGTCTCAGAGAAATTATGACTCGTCCCAGACAAATAGGAAGGCCTGCATGATACCCAAAGCAAAAGAATGAAATTATAATGGATTTCCAGTTTCATCAGGCTTGGAGCACATTTTAAAGCACTGAAGAATTTTCCCATCATGCAATCGAACTCCTCAACTTCTCAAACTTCCCCCACTGAACTATTGCCATCAGAAGAGAAAACTACCGCCCAGGGGTCTGGATGGCAGCCCAAAGCAGCCCACACTGGCATCACATTTCTTTGCAGTGTTCTTTTTTAATATATGCATTCTTGGCCATGGCATTCATTAGGTAAGAAAAAGATTTTTGAGTTGTTGTTGGAAAGGAAAAACTGTATTCTATCTCTCAAGGTTTTTTATTGTTGTTTTTGTTTATTTGGTTTTTGTTTTTTGTTTTTTTGGCTGGCCTAAGAATTAAATTGACATGAGACCAATTAACAGAAGAAAATCATATAAGAATATGAGGCCACGGTCAGTCAGGCAATTGAAGTTTATATGCTATCCATAGCTAAGAAAGGGATTAATTGGGGTCTGGGACTGCAAAGGGAAGAAAGACAATTACAAGAAGACAACATGAGTTAATGTTTGGTAAACAAATAGTTGCTGGGCCACTCGGAAACAATGCAGTACAGAAAGGAATTTCAGCCAACAGACTTTGCTGGGTTCCTCCCTGTCTACCATACCAAGGTCATATTGTACAGTAGTTACCTAGGGTGACAGTTCCCTTCCTAGAGCAGGTTCTCTAACCAAATTCTTTTAAGCTGTTAGGAGGGAGGCAAAAAGAAAAACTTTTTTGAGTCTTCTGTCTCTGAAAAATAATCAGCCTAAAATAATCTACGTGCCAAAGAAACACCTTTTGGGGGAGCAAAATTTTGCTCCCTTTCAATGCTTATTCATATAGAATCCAGCAGTCATGGGATGTATTTTACCTGTATAATGTAGAGAATAAGAAAATTCCACGAGTCTTCTGGCTACTCTCAGAATAGAACAAGTTGTTATTTACAGATGCCAAGGGCAAGCATGAAGATTATTTCAAGTTTAAAAAGCAATCAAAACCCAGCAGACTGGGGCACCAGATTGGGTGGCTCAGTTGGTTGGGCAGCTGCCTTCAGCTCAGGTCATGATCCTGGGGTCCTGTCATCAAGCCCTGAATCAGGCTTCCAGCTCAGCTGGGAGCCTGCTTCTCCCTCTCCCTCTGCTTGCTGCTCTGTCTGCTTGGGCTCTCTCTGTGTCTCTCTGTCAATAAATAAAATCTTAAAAAAAAAAAAAAAACAACAACCAGCAGATTGAGGAAAAGCTCTTTACCTCTCCCATATCTACCTAAAAAGGCCCTGCTCCAGAAGGAGAGCTATCACTGTGGATAACTAACTACCTTACACCATGAACTAGGTCTGGTCGGCAGCGAGGAACCTAGCAAGGCCTGTTTGGTCAAAGTCCTCTGTGTCCCATTGTTTCTGAGTGGCCCAGCACACGTGTGTTTACCAAACATGGACTCTTTTTCATCTTCCTGTGAATCGCATTCCTTTCCTTTGAAGTCTCAGGCCCTAGTCCTTCTCCTTAGTTCATTTTACCTGTTTTTTGGAATTTCCATGTTTGTGTGGATTCCTTGAACATACAAAATTAAATTTTATTTTCTCCTGTAAATCTGTCTCATGTCAATTTGATTCTTAGTCTAGGTAGAAGGACATTGAATGGGACAGGAAATTCTTGCTCCCCAACGCTTAGAAGTCTCCTTTAATAACAGAATTCAGATCCATAATTGTTTGATTTCACCTGATCTCCACGTGGGACAATAGAATGATTCCTGTGAGTGGTCTCAATACACTACTCTATCAGAAGTAAATTGATAACGTGGAAGAACCTCTCCTTTGGGGCTGCTGTGGGGAAAAGGGAGTATTTTTCTCCTACTAGTATCCCTGAAATTTCTTTCACCAGAAATAATAAGAATCTGCAGTTTCCAGATTGAGCCCGGAAGTTTCATTATTTAGTGCTGGGGGGTGGGGAGCATATGAACGAAGCTTAACATTTGCCCCAGGAAATAAGCAGGTAAAGGAAAAACATGTTTTGTATGTGCATGTGTTTGTTCTTAATACAAAAGTAACAGGCTAAATTATATGTTCCAAGAAGACCGAATTTGTGTTCAGTCTTTGCAGGCACCTCCAGGGCTTCAAGTACCCTCAAGATGGGGCCGAATCTTTGGCTTATGGGCTGGCAGGTCATATGCCTGATTGCCTTTCATTTTTTTTTTAATTTAATTTTAATTTATTTTTTTAAAGATTTTATTCATTTATTTGACAGAGAGAGAGAGAGAGAAAGCACAAGCAGGGGAGCAGCAGGCAGAGGGAGAGGGAGAAGCAGGCTCCCCACAGGGAGCCCGATGTGGGTCTCCATCCCTGGACCATGGGATCATGACCTGAGCCGAAGGCAGATCTTAATGACCGAGTCGCCCAGGCACCCCTAATTTAATTTTTAAATTTTAATTTCAGTGCAGTTTAACCTGCAGTGTTATATTTGTCTCAGGTGTACAGAATAGAGATTCAACACTTCCATGCTTTGCTCGCTGCTGATCAAGATGAGTGTATTCTTAATCCCCTTCACCTGTTTCACACAGCGCCCCCCGCCCCCACTTTTTGGTAACCATCAATTTCTTCTCTTAAGGGTGTCTTAAGGTTTGTCGCACTCTCTTTTTTCCTTTGTTCATTTGTTTTGTTTCTTAAATTCCACATATGAATGAAATTATTTCCTTTCATCTTAAGTGGCCCATAGCCTTGGACCAAATTCAGAAGCCATGGGGGTTTTTGAGCTTCTTTCCTTAACTCCATTCTGAGGTAAAGTCATTTCCTCAACATCTTGCTCATTGGATAAAAACTTCCCCCTTTCACCTTATCACTACTCCTTGGCCCGTACAGTGAGGAGTGGCATAGGGGAGGTAAAAGTTTCTCTCAGTCCTCTTCGGGTCCCTGGCTGGGGACCGAAAATTAAACCAACGAAGATAAAACAACAGCGGAAGAGCAGACACTTAATATAAGTTTTATGTGATGCCGGAACCTTCCTAAGGAAATGAAGATCCAAAGAAACAGTTTGACCTGAGTAGTTTTATGCTCGGTGTGATGAAGGATAAGCGCTCCAAAGAAATGCGGTAGGTTAAGGAGTATATCAGGTAAGTCTAAGAAGCCAGGGGAGGCAGCAAGTCCTGTTTGTTAGGATTCTTCTGTGGGTCCCTTTGTCTTTAGAGACAAAGATGCTCCTTTCCTTTTCTATCCCTCTAGTCAAACAGAGATGCCACAAGAAGCTTTTCTGACCTGTTTCAAGGGAGAAAGCTTTGGAGAGAAGGTAGGAGTGACCTTCCTGCTCATGTCCCTTTCTCAAGATTTCTTCAGCTTAAAATATTTAATATGCATGTCCCAAACCCCATCACTGACAGAATATGCCACCCCTAAATTATGCCACTTGGCACATGGATTATTTTGAGCTAAAGATACATGAAAAACAGCAGGTGCAAGAAATGTGCTCTGACCTTGGCTTCTTTCCTAAAAACAGGAGACAAAACCCTCACATGGAAGATGTCTTCCCTATACCAGGAGGAAAACAATATTCTTTTCGCTGAGGATGGGGAGTTGAAGCCAAGAGAAATCTGCACAAAGAAACCTTTGTTAAACTAACTCTTATCTTCCTAGTGACTTTTCCACCATTAACTGCCTTAACCAAAGCCCTTCTGTCTTGTGACATTTTCATGATTTACTACTCTGTCCAATTCAGTCTATAAGCAGTCAACTCTAACTGCTTCTCTGGGTCTTCATTTCCTTATAAGGGCTCCAGTGTCAAAGAAAACTCCGAGTAAATAAGCTTCTATGCTTTCCTTCTGTTAATCCGTCTCGTGTCAATTTAATTATCAGGCCCAGCGAAAAAAATCTAAGTGGGTAGAGATAAAATTTTGCCTCCTCTACAGCAGATTTTAGTTGGCAGGGGTTCAGAACATACCACCCCCAAATATGCCACTTTGGTATATTAATTATTTTGAGCTTAAGTTACTTGAGAAACAACAGATGTAGGAGGAGCTCTCTGACTTCCCCCTTTCCACCTAAAAGCAGCTCAGAAAATTTTCCATGAGAAAGGTAAATTACTTGGGGTTTGTTGTTGTTTGAAGTTCAGGCCACAGATGTTAGTAAAACACTTACTATCTATGGTTTATGGGGAAAATTAGGACAGAATGCTCATAATTCAGGTAATATACAGCCTGTCAAGAAGAAAGAAAGAAAGAAAGAGAAAGGAGGGAGAAAGGAAAGAGAAAAAGGAAAAGCAAGCCTATATTTTAAAGATACCTTCTTTCAACATTCCTTTCATTTAATTTGTGTAATCAACACCTATTGTGAATCCCAGGGTGTTGGTTTGTGATGTGTGTAGGCAAGTGATGATGGAGACACCATTCAAAGAGCAGAGCACAAGGTTTATGGCTGGGGAAGAAGGAAGAGAATGGATTCCCTCAGCCCGCATCAGAGTCACACCTTGGAGCTTTGGACTTTAAGCATTTTGAGATTTTTTTGGGGGTTAAAACGAGTAAAGAACAACCAGGACGACCTATATATGTCTGGAGCCTAGAAGTCTGGATAAAGATATAGTACTGGGACTCATTGGCATGTAGAAGATAGAGCCAGGAGAGGAAAAAGGCATATAAGATGTAAGAGAATACACATTCCTCAGGGAAAAAAAGATAATTCTTTCTGATATAGAAACCACATCTTCTGGTGGATTCTCCTTACAGAAAGCACTGGTAAAGTAATAAACATGCTATCACTGAAGGACCCCAACCAACTTCAGAGGGCAGTTTCTGGTAATGATCTTCAAAACGGAGATTTCCTCTTGAGAAACCCAATTCAGCAAACTTTGCTAGCTCCACGTGGGCCGTCCCTGGGGACACAATTCGGTCACTGATTTCTGGCTGCAAGCAAGGGTCTATTTTAGAAGATCTGTAGTAACGAGGACACAGAACATCCTTGTCTTCTCTCTGTATTTATTGCTTCTTCCGGCCGAGTTTTGGATGACAGTGCCTTGGATTCACTGACCTCCACGAGAAGCCTTGCGATTATAGTAAAACCAATTTTCCTAGGATCTGATTTCTTCTGGGTGAGGTGAAATTCCATGCCCCGTAGGAACAAAAGAGACTAGACTCAGAAATCACGGCGATGTCTCCCTCCCCGCGCTGCGCACACGCCCCAGGTGCGGCGGCCCTGGCCATGACCTGCTAGGTCGGCTAAAGCATGGACCTGCTTTTGTTGAGTTTTACGTAACCGGGCTTCGGATGCCCGCGCGCCTCTACTCGGGACGAGACCAGGTGCCGGCGCCGTCTTCTCCTCCCCGTCTCTCTCCGCTCCGTTTGCTCTTCCTTTCGTCTCCACGCACCAGAAAGATCTTTCTTAGCCTAAATTTTATGCCCTGGGGGAGTCCGCAAATGGAGAGAGACAAAGGCGAAAAACAGTTGCGGCAGCCGGAAGCCTGGCGTTGGGATCTGTGTTCTCCAGGGGACGAAGGCCAATAGGTTTTGTTTCAAGAGCCCGTTAGAGGGAGCCGTGGAGAGCGAGGAAGCGGGGCTGGGGACACTGCGGAGAAGAAATGACGCAATGCCGAGCGGGCGGGGACAATTTGGGACGGGCTTCCCGCCGCGCGCTTTCTGTTCTCAATCTGGTCCGGCACTCTTGTATATTAAGGGGGGAGTTACCCCATCCTCTCCAAAGGTTGTGTTTTCAGCTGTAGTCGCTATGTCGGGAAGAGGGAAGGGCGGGAAGGGCTTGGGCAAAGGTGGTGCTAAGCGCCACCGCAAGGTCTTGAGGGACAACATCCAAGGCATCACTAAGCCGGCAATTCGGCGCCTTGCTCGGCGTGGAGGAGTCAAGCGGATCTCCGGCCTCATTTACGAGGAGACGCGGGGTGTGCTGAAGGTGTTCCTAGAGAACGTCATTCGGGACGCAGTCACCTACACTGAGCACGCCAAGCGCAAGACGGTCACTGCCATGGACGTGGTGTACGCTCTCAAGCGGCAGGGGCGCACCCTGTACGGCTTCGGGGGCTAAGCGGCCGCTTCAGCTCTACCTGGATCCATGCCAACGGCCCTTTTTAGGGCCAACCATCTAGTCTTCCGAGGGGCTGGACGCTTGCGTAGACCTTGGGGAACCTAGCGTTGGGAGTTGGTTCAGAGTCGGGTCAGGTTTAGTGGGGGGTAATGGTCCCTCAAGCGGCAACCACCCTGAGCCCAAGTCGTGTAAAAATGCCTTTCATTTGTTCGCCTCCTTTTAAGTAAATTAATCCAGATTTAAGTTTCAGATTAAGCAGTCTTGACGTTTGCTTCTGGGTACGCTGCTGGTTGTGGTTGTTGGGCTGTGAAAAATAGAGATCGCTGCATTCACTTGGGCAAAGTGGGAAGGCAGCCCACTGGCCTGTAATCCAGAGATGCCCGCTAGGACATTTGGTAGTTTTAAACCTCAATTCATCTACTTAGGATTTCACTTTCTACCTCTACAGCAAGAGGGTGGAGACTAGGTGGCTTAAGGGCCCTGTTCATAGTGGGCCTTGTTTTGCGATCTGTATTCTTACCCAAAACGTACAAGAGCACTTAAGTTCGGTCATCAACCATCCAACATTCAGTATAAATCCAGGTTATTAGAACAGATGAGCTCATTGGTGTGGTTTTAGAACAAGTTTTAACATATCTGCTGAGTATCTTTTTCTTTTGTGCTACATCCAAAGGAGAATTGAAGTCAAAGGCCTAGAAGATAACTATTTCAGTGAAAACATTGCAAAGATACAGATGCAGCCTCTGTAAAAGCTGAGTAAACTTGGACACCTGGGTGGCTCCCTCAGTCAGGTGTCTACCTTCAGTTCAGGTCATGATCCCAGGGTCTTGGGATCAAGTCCCGCATCCAGCTCCTTGCTCAGTGGGGAGCCTGCTTCTCCCTCTGCCTGCTGATTCCCCTACTTGTGCTCTCTGACAAATAAGTAAAAAAAAAAAAAAAAAGCTAGGCAAACTATATCATCTTAACATCATGGAAGCAAGTCTCAAGGAAACAGTTAATTCAGGTATTTGGCTTTTCTGTTAGGGCCTGTTGTTGAGACCCATAGGAATATACCCATCAATACAGAAAGCACAATTTTTGACAAAGCAAATTGTTCTAGACCAGTGTGGTAAAGAACACAGTAAGCCCTTCTCTGCATTACTACTTCTAATTGTCTTGATTTGGATCAAGTCGTGGGTCCACATTGCTTATCGTTAAACCTAATTATAGTTGTAGTTATTATATTTACAAGTAGAAATTTCAGCATTCTTGGCTTACGATTTTACAGATAAATTTGGCCATGTGTGTGGCTGAGAGAAAAAAAAATACTATGTCTACTCCCCACAGAGAAGCCAGCTCTTTATTGGTCTCCACCATTGGCTGCTCTCATTATCGTCTAACACTTGAAGGTGAACTAGGTGTAAAACATGGGGCTTAGCAATGGAGACCCCAGAAAGCCAAAGGATGAGAGATTTGCCCTCTCAGAGCTTATCAGGATGGTGAGGAAAAATACATAAAATACATATATACTTACATAAATGGCAGAATGGCACACATAGCATGGGTTCAGTAGGATGAGAAATGTACACGGTAATTACCGTAGGAGCCCTAACGCCACGGAAGTCACTGGTTGCTGGGAAATGTGAAATACCGGCTGTGGAGGTGGGGCTTGTGGCAAGAATCACTGTGTTTTTGTCTGTTAATTTTAAGGGCAATGAGGATTGAATATATCTGATCTTTGCTGAGCTACTCTGGAGGAGGAGATACCAAAAGTTCGGAGAGAACTCAGTAATGGAAGGGAGCAGGGAATATGTCCTTCGTCTAAACTTGCGGTTCTCAAACTGTAGTCTCTAATCTAGGAACTTCAGATCACCTGGGAACTCATTAGAAACTTGAAATCTTGGATCCACCCCAGACTTACTGAATGAGAAATTCAAGGGAGTAAGACCTAGCAATTTGTGTATTAACAAACCCTCCAGGTGATTATGATACCCGGTTTGAGACACTCTGGTCTACGTAGGTTATTCTTTAAATGAAAGTATTTACATCTGAATATATACTGCCCTAATTTGTTTACCAAAATGTTAAGTTTTGCTTTTTTTGAAGGGAAAAAACACACGTACACAAAAAACACTGGGTGAATGATCCTAGTAAATTTTCTGTAGTACAGAATATTACAGAAGGAAAGGTAAAACAGCTTATTACCTCAAAGTATTTGGGGCAAATGTAATAGATGTATGAATGAAGTGTAGCCAGCTTGTTTTCCTAAATAATAATGGCTTGTATTTTAATACTATTGAATTTTGTAATCAATGGATATGTTTCTTTTTTTCTTCTCAAGTTTCTCCACACTATGGTCCTTTACCTATTAATTAGGCATCTTCTTTAGAGTGATTTTAACAGTGAGCCTTGTTCTCATCTCTCCTTCACTAAATACTATCATATGGCCTAACTGAATCTTCTGTTAGCTCTATATAGCCTCTGAGTATTGCCGAATTACAGAATACACATTCTGCATCAATTAATGTATGGCTTTAATATATAATTATTAAATTAAGTATATTAATTACATGGCTTTTTGTTATTGTTCTTAACCATCTGTAACAGTAAGGAATATATCGCTATTTAATCTCTTTAATCTCCAAGAAGATAATTTCTCATTTCCACTCCTGAGTGACTCAGATCCTCTCTGTGAACCAGCCCTGACTGCCATCAGTGATTTCCTCCCTGGGTGATTTCAGGACTTCCTCTAGAATATATATCAATGATTTTAGAATCCAGTCTGCTGGTCTACCTCCATATGGAAGTAGAGGCCCTTAAGTGTCCCGCTGGCCAATCAAACCTCACAATGGACCAGTCTGAAGTCTTACCTTCTCTTTCCAGGCTCCCTGCTTGTCAGAATAGCTGCATTATCCTCCCAGAAACCCAGGCTAGCTGCTCCTGAGTCATCTTTCACTACATTCTTATTTTCTTCTTTGGAAACCTTTCACTCTGTACCTCCTATTCTAGCTATCAAAGAACATGTTACTTCTCTACTTGAGCCAAAAGAACTGAACTATCATTTACGCAGAAAGTTACAAATATATATAAATAGGTATGGCTGTATGGGGAATTATCAGGAAGGTTTATAAAAATTGTAGAATGATTTCTTGGTGTTGGTTTTTGTTACATTTGTTGAACATTTCTGAATTGTTTGAATTTCTTAAAATAAGCATGTATAATTTTCCCTCCAATCACAAGATAGATAATAGATAGATAGATAAGTAATCTGGGCTATATGAACCATGATAAATCTTAGCTTTGCCAAAGTTCAGTTTTCTCATCTTTAGTGTTACTGAGAATTCCTGTATCTCTCACAGGAATGTGTGTGTGTTTTTAAGGTTTTATTTATTTATTTGATGGAGAGAGAGAGATCACAAGTAGGCAGAAAGGCAGGCAGAGAGAGAGGAGGAAGCAGGCTCCCTGCCGAGCAGGGAGCCCGATGTGGGCCTCGATCCCAGGACCCTGAGATCATGACCTGAGCCGAAGGCAGAGGCTTTAACCCACTGAGCCACCCAGGTGCCCTCTCACAGGAATGTTTTAAGAATCAAAGGAGATCTATGTAAAAGATTAAAGCCGTTAAGTAATATAAAAAGAAACTAAAGTTTGTGTATTTATTGCCTATTTCACCCGATCTAGTTCTTATATGCTCTATGAGTGGGGAGGGGAGTCAGTATAGCCAAAATTTCGGGAGGATGGTAGACAGTGGGTAAAAATGAGGTCTGAACTGGTTGGCAGGGCCGTATTTTTCAGGATTAAACCAGAAAAATGTAAAGTCATCTTAAAGAATAAAATAGATTGGGGCGCCTGGGTGGCTCAGTGGGTTAAAGCCTCTGCCTTCTGCTCCGGTCATGATTTCAGGGTCCTGGGATTGAGCCCCGCATTGGGCTCTCTGCTCGGCACGGAGCCTGCTTCCTCCTCTCTGCCTGCCTCTCTGCCTACTTATAATCTCTCTCTGTCAAATAAATGAATAAAATCTTTAAAAAAAAAAGAATAAAATAGATTCCCCAGCTGAGTTGACTGTTATAAAGTGTTAAATGTATTCTTTAAGGATATTCAGTTCTTGGGGCACCTGGGTGGCTCAGTCAGATAAGCGTCTGACTCTCAGTTTCAGCTCATGATCTCAGAGTTGTGAGATCAAGCCCCACTTCGGTCTCTGCACTGGGCATGGACCCAGCTTAAGACTCTCTCTCCCTCTTCTGTCAACCCTCACCCTCTCAAAAAAAAAAAAAATCAATTCTTCTATAGAAAATAAGAAAAATTAAGAGAGAAGAAACTAATCGTAGGTAATAAGTAAGCAGAGCTTCTGAGATATGTTAACAGAAATAACATGAGTATGTGTGGTAAACATAGACATAGAATGGGTGGAAGAGCCAAGAACCATGTTGAATATTCATGAGGTACATGAGGTGCCCAGTATTCAAATCAGTCATCCATTGGTGAGACCAACTGTGGCCCAGTATGTCCTGTCTGCCACACACAGGGAAATCCGTAGCTATTCAGCAAGTTATTGGTGATCGAGTGAGCGTAAACTAGCATCTATCTGCTGAGCCTCCTCGCCCATGCTCAGCTGTAATCGTTTTAACTGCAGCACCGGATGGGAAGGCTGATGGAGCAGATCAAGCCGGGACAGATTGTATAAGTCAAGGTTGGACACTGTGTGGTGCTTCCACCATCACTGCACCCTCTCCTAAGTATGTTGACTTCCCCCATCACCTTCCCCTTCCTCCTTGCTGTATGTATTAAATGGTTGCAATTAACTGTGTGATTTGGTATATTTGTCTTCATTTGGCCTATGAGCCTTTGTGTTCAGTGAACTCTGGGATTGCTGGTCTGGTGACAGAGTGGGAAGCCATGATTACAGCGAAATAATTTCTTATCACAACAACTATATTATGGAAGAGGGCTGGAAACAAGTGAGGGTGAAGACACAACCATGGTGTTGTGACCATCCAGATACCTTCCAAGGTAGATGGGATCCTGGCTCTAGGGAGCATATTCAGTTCCTGCAGTAAGGCCTCCTTTAGAGTGAAATAGCATCCCGACTCAATAATGGCAGCGCCTGGGGTCACCTGCCTCCATGCTCCTCCCCAACTTTCTGACTGTAGTTTGGCTTCCTGTATAGGTTTGCCTACAGGGAGCTAATGAGTGAATCAGTTCCACTTCTCATCGGAAATTAAGAGCATGATTTTTAGAACAAGACTCTTCAGGTTAGGGTCTTAACTTCACCATTTAATAACAGTAACACCTTGGGGAAATTCCTTAATCTCTGAACCTCATTTTCTTTATTAGTAGCACTGGGAGGAAAAGAATATTTACCGTGTCAGGGTTTTATGTGGATAACATGTATTAATATTTATAACCTATGACTGGTACTCTCTAAATGCTACTACCTATTAATGATAACAATTATTATTAGGGTTTATGCATTTGTCCCTTCAGAGTTTGATCAGTGGGATCTAGGTCCTCAGAGCCCCTACACCCAGCCTACCAACAAAATGAAATTTCTGAGTCTACAGAGCCAAGGCCCAGGCTGGAATGAGCTAAGCAAGGGCCCAGGAGGTCATCCTGATGAACTGAGGGGCCACTGGCCCTTCATTTCCTTTTCTACAGCTTTGCAATGCCAAGGAAATGTAATAATAAACTCTCAAAGAGAGCTAAACACAAAAACCAAGTAGCAAAGGAAGAGAGAAAGGGAAAAAGAGCAATCAAAGAAACAGAAACCTGAAATCAAAACCTGGCTGAGAAAACTTACTCAGAAGCTCAAAGTTTAGCCCTGAGCAGGGGCCCTGATGGGCTGGAGAGGACCCGCTGCCTTCAGAAAATTTGCAAGATCAGCAAACACCTAACTTTTTACTCATCCGGGTGTCTGAGAGGGACTGTGAGATTCAGAACCAGATAACAAACCAGCCAGATTTAAAAGTTTGCTGATGTCCAGAGCCAGTTGTACCAAAACTTTTGGAAGACCATTTAGCAATAACTATCAAAATTACTGAAAATTGTCCTCCAAGTTCTATGCATAAGGATAATAAACTGCAGCAGTGTTTTTAGTGGCGAAAATCTGGAAAATACCTAAATATCCATTAACATGAGTCTGAGTAAATAAGAAACAGTCATTAAATGAAAAACTGTGCATCCTTTAATAGGAAATGAGGCAGACTGAGACAGA
Source organism: Ailurus styani (assembly GCA_002007465.1). NCBI lineage: Eukaryota > Metazoa > Chordata > Mammalia > Carnivora > Ailuridae > Ailurus > Ailurus styani. Next base: position 1,917,189 of record LNAC01000309.1, on the reverse strand, counting down.
AGAAGTTTATATAGAGTTTAGATAGCTTTGGAGAGAGAGATTAACTGGGACAAAGACCAGATATATATTTCTTATTGTACATCACAATACCACAGGTAACCATACTCTAAAGAGATGAATCTTGGAGAATCTTGAGACCAGCCAAGGAGGTTAGAGTCAAAAGAATAAAGCCTAGAGATCTGGGTTGATTCTGGGGAAGTTGAGAGTGACCTTTCTAGGTGCCAGCTGCACGGAGGGGGATGGAGAATGAGAAAATGACCTATTAGGAGGCTGTTACACACCAGAGAGGACCCTGGACAAGAATGTGGCAGCAGGACTGAAGAAGATACTGGAAAAAGAGATGGTGCTGGGAGGAGACACGGAAATCCCTGGTTTCCCCAAATTTGCAGGGGGCGTTTGGGTGGAATTTAGATACCTCTCTTTGATTTGAGTTAATTGTTAATTAAAGAATGAGTAATAGTTCACATCTATTGAATATCTACTATGTACCATTTCAAATCTTCAAAACAACCCCACACGGTAAATAATATCCTTATTTTACAAAGCCAGAAACTGATGTTTGTGCGGCTTTGCTAACTTGGCATTCTTTGATACACTATGGTACTCCTAAATCTTACTACAATATTTATCTAAAATTTTCACATCACAAACTTGAGGATCTTAATATATTTGCCATATTCATTCAATAAAACCATACAATACTGATGATGGAAAGGACCCCATCTGGTCCAATTTTCTCATTAAGTATAATGAGAAAATATAATAATATTATAATATAATAAATATATGAATAATATATTTTATAATATATATTTATATAGAAATGTATATATTATTTATATATTTATGTTTATTTATATATTATATTACTTATCTATTATATTATATTATATATTATTTATATAATATATATTTTAGAAAATATATATATTTATACTTATATATATTTATATAAAATATATGTATTTTATAGACTTCTATATAAAATATATTGTTTATTAAAATAATAAAGAAATATAATAAATAATATAAATATTCCCTCTGGTTCCAGGACAAAACTTGACACCAGCTTCCATTCCCCACCAGATCCCTAAGTGGTATAGATGCTCCTAAGAGGCCTCTCCTTTGGGCCATCTCTTTATAAGCTCTTCCCAGGACCGCCCAAGTGTTTCTCTAGCTCCTAAGGGTGGATGAGAGAATCCAACAGGGGTAACTAGATCTACGGCCAGATCCACATTCCCAGCTGCCTGAAGGTCATAGCGACTTGCCCCCCTCCTATTGACAGCTCTGACCCCGTGGGGCCTGATGTGCACCCCTCAGTGGCGCCCACTCCCAGGCTGCCTATTCCTGTGAAGGTGGCACGACCCTCCTAGTCACTCAGGCAGGAAGGTCTAGAGATATCTTTGATCACTTTTGGCTGCAATGACCTCCTCTGTCCCTTCCCCCATCCAGGCTCCCGCAATCTTCCACACGCAAAAATGTCAAAACTTTCTGTCCCCTCCATCGCTGTGGCTCCTTTCCTTGTTCTCGTCCTCAGCACCCCTCATCTGCGATGTCCCTGTGGCCTCTGTGTCCTGCCTGGGGCACTGCTCACCTCTCATTCCTTTTGCACCTTCACCTCAGATTGGCCTTCTTTACGCACAGCTCTGATTCTGTGACCAACCTGCTTGAGGCACGACCCTCAATTGGCTTCCTTCCTTTTCCTTCTTCTCTTTTATCCTTTCCCGAACTTTCCTTCACTCCACATAGAAAACCATTCTACTACGTTTTAATTATCTTTTTGTTTCAATGCGTGATCGCAAAATATACTAATGTCTTTTATTTACATAAACAGTATTGTTTTACATTGAATTCCATTTATCTTATTTCCCTCAGGACTATGTTTTTAAGATCTGTCCTTGTTATGTGTCCATTTAATCCACTGTCTCTTCTTGCCGCAGAGTTCCCCAGGGAGTGAATCCAACACACTTTCTCCATCTGCTCTCCCAGGAACAAATGCCCATGTGGTTTCTAATGTCCTGTCATCCTTGTCATGTGCCCTGATAGGCCTGTATGAGAAGTTTTGAATAAATATTCAAAGACAGAATTGTTGGTTCCTCCCATGTGTATCCCTGATTGGCCTAAGAAACACTAGGCTGCTCTCTTCAGAAAGCCTGCCCTAGTCCACACCCCACCAGCAAGACACCAACCACTGAAGCTCTCCATCCTGGCTAACCCTTGGCATTATTCAGCTTTCCAGTATTTCCTAGACTATCCAGAGTAAAGTGACATCGCCCATTGCTTGAATTTGCCTTTCTCTGATTACTTTTATTTATTTATTTACCTTTTTCTTTTTCTTTTTCTTTTTTTTTTTTTTTGAGAGACAGAGAAAAACTGTGTGAGCACGAGTTGCGGGGGTGGGGAGGGGCAGAGGGAGAAGAAGAATCTTAAGCAGGCTCCATGCCCAGTATGAGCCTGACACAGGGCTCCATCTCATGACCCTGAGGTCATGACCTAAGCCAAGGTCAAGAGTCAACGCTTAACTGACTGAGCCACCCGGGTGCCCCTGATTGCTAATATTTCTGAGCATCTCTCTCTCTCTCCATATATATATATATATATATACATATATATATATATATATATGTTAAATATTTTGCTTCCTCTTCTGTAATCCTTTCCCCTATGCTGTTTACAGAATAAAATTTACCCCTCCCCAGGTCGGCATGCTGACCCCCCCAAAATGACCCCCAAGAAGCTGGCCTCAGAGTCTCCACCACTGAAAAGTCATTTCCCATTCCCAGCCTTAGGTCACCCTGTGGACCGGCCTCCACTCACAGTTCTCCTCATGTTTTTCTGGTTCCTCTGCCTGGATTAGACTCCCTGCCTCAGCCCAAGTTCCCCTACAGGAAGAGCTCCCTGATTCCCTCCATTAGAAGTCACCTTTCCCTCTGAGCTTCTGGAGAACTCATGTAAATCTTCTCTGCCACCTGGCACAGCATGCCTTCTGTTACAGCGCAGGGCTCCTCACACAGCCTGAAGAACTCATTCCCATAAATGCCGCAAACTCATGCACGTGCTTCCAGGCACGAAGAGACGCTGGGATTCCTGCTAAACAAAATAGTAACAACTTTTCATTTCAGTGATGATTTTGCTTTGTTCTTCATAATTTTCTTTACTGCAGTGGTTTTCACTTGCAGGTTGTAACCCATTAGCGCGTGTTAAAATTGACTTAGAAAACAGGAACCAGGGACACCTGGGTAGCTCAGTCAGTTAAGCGTCTGCCTTTGGCTCAGATCATGATCCCAGGGTTCTGGAATTGAGTCCTGCATCTCCTTCTACCTGCTGCTCCTCCTGCTTGTGCTCTCTCTCTCTTTCTCCTCTCTCTCTAGGACAAACAAATAAATAAAATCTAAAAAAAAAAAAAAAAAGCCCTCCCTCCCTCCCAGGGTTATTGCAAAAATGAATGAGAGATGACTGAAAGATCAGCCCCAAACCATCTAGGAACCTGGACCTGGATATTATTACTGCCTGAGCCATACAGTCTAGAAGCTGGTCATGTAGTTACAATTATTCATCAATTTTTATGTGTGTTGATTGTGACTTGACAGGGTTGTAACTTGCATTTACACCAATTTGTGTGAAGTTAATATTTACACCTTGATGTTAATGATACTATTAATACTGATTTATGACCACATGTAAGGCTCTGTTCCAAGCATTTTGTGTGGACTATATGGTCTCTTTTCATCCTCACAACATTTCTGCATTGGATGCATTTATGATCCTGCTTTACACATGAAGAAATGGAGATCCCGGTCTTTTCTCTTGGGAGTCTTTCCCTGATTAGGGCTCAGGAGCCCAGGTCCTACCTGCAACGGGCCTCAGGCTTCAACCCCAGTTCATAGCAGCAAGGACTCTGGATTTCGTTTTCTATCCCCTTTCTCTCCTCTGCCATCCTTCCTCCTCTTCCCCTCTCTCCTTACGCTCGGACACTTTACTGTCTGCTCCTGATCCCCTACCACATCCTCAACAAATCCAATTAGCAGGTCTAAATTTGAGGTCTTTGGGGCTATAAAGGGAGACATTTCTCCCCGGGTCATCTGCATTCAGGAATAGACTGAGGGTGCACGTGGGGGTAGAGCTCAGGGAACTCTGTTCTCAGGTCACCAGTATCACCAGTATCGCTGGGAACAGGTTTTCCAGACACTCTGCTCTCGGGCACTTTCTTGCCTCTGTGTTCCAATACAGCCCCCAAGGACCTTGGAAGTTCTTTGTTGAGGTCCAGTTCAGACCTGCTCTTGATCTCTAACTGCAAGGACCCCCAAGGGCCTCTTGTTCCCAACTTCTTCACGTAAGAGCCAAAGGGCAGGCCCCTTATCAAGGATTTCCTGACTACCTGGGCCATGCCCAGCACCGCCAAGGTGCTGATGCCACAGGGTTGAATAAGCGGGAAAACAAGATGATCTTCACGCTGAGCAATGCTGCTGGCCTACTGCTCAGGAAGCAGTAGGAAGGAAGGCATGTAAGTTTAGGGAGAGGGAGAGGCAAGGAGGAGGGCCCAAAGACATTAGGGTGAGGAAGAGAAAGGGAAGCGGGGGCTACATAGGGCTGGATCTTGAAGAATGAGCAAGGATTCTTGGTGTTACAAAAAAGAGGAAGACAGAAGAAATATTAGAAGAAATGGAATGTGTGAAGACGTTGTATCCTTGGTGATTGCAGATGTTCTGTAGGGCTAGAACTTACTTGTTTGCCTGGCAGAGGGTCCGAAAGCTGGGAAGGCTCTGAGAAATGCCAGGAACTAGATGTACGTCAATTCTTATTGGGATCTTTTAAATTTAACAATTGTTACTAGAGTAGCTAAAATTAACTGAATGTTTATTCTGGACCAGACATTGTGCTAGTTTCCTTATAAGAACTATCACTTTTATATTTCCAAAAACACTATTAGCAAGATGCTACTGTCCCCATTTTACAAATTGGAAAAGTGAGGCGTACCAAGATTTACCTGCTGAAGTTGCATACCTGTTATAGCGGTAAGGCCATCAAGTTTGGGTTCATCCAAGGGCAGAGCCCCGCCTAGTTATTAACCTCTATTGCTCTGAACTGCCATGCAAAAGAAGGTAGGCTTTAACCTGAAGGGAATGGGAAGGGGGTGCAAAAAGTTAAAACATAAGAGTGACAGGCTCAAAAAAACACAAGAGTGACAGAGTGGAAGCTTAGTGGCAGGGCAGAGTCTAGCCTGAATGCTTTTTTTTTTTTTTAAGACTTTATTTATTTTACAGAGAGATCATAAGTAGGCAGAGAGGCAGGCAGAGAGGATGACGCAGGCTCCCCACTGAGCGGGGAGCTCGATTTGGGGCTCGCTCGATCCCAGGACCCTGAGATCATGACCTGAGCCGAAGGCAGAGGCTTTAACCCACCGAGCCAGCCAGGCGCCCCTGGCCTGAATGCTTAATTCCCCAGAACAGAGTGGGTGGGGCTCCATTAGCGAAGGGACCCTGGATGGACAGAGAAAGGGTGATGGAATTCAAAGTCGGAAAGTAGATTTGGTAACATTTGGTGCCTCCTAAAATTTGGACAAAGGGGAAGAGGAAGGAACTTCTGCCTGGAACAGCCTGGGGGATGAAGGTATCTTTCAGCAAGATAGGGAATATGGAAGGGGGAAAATAGCTTTGGGAAGCAAGATGATACACTTTTAGAAATAAGATGAGTGTGACGCGCCTATTAACCATCCAGAAGGACTTGGCCACTTGGCAATTAGAAATATTGGTATACTGGTCGAGACAGGGGACTCGGCAGAAAATAGCAATTTGGGAGCACTTGAGGGAGGCAGAGATATGACAAGCAGGGAATCCATGATCTCCTTTGAGTTGGAAGGAAGAAAAAGCCAAGACTAGCATGGCTGAAACCAGGAATATTGGTGGGCCTGGCAGAGAAAGAGAAAGAGAACACGAGAAGGTTGAGATGGGGATGTGGAGAAGGATAAGGATGACCAGGAGAGGGTGTGAACCCAGAGGCCAAGTCCTCTTCCAAGGAAGCAAAGGTAGTGCCAACAGGGCCATTCCGATGAGCATACATCTACACATGCAAACACATCCCATACCCTAAGGCAGATTTAGGGTATCTGAACAAAAACTGGTTTTCACTTCTTAAAAATCCCAGGTTCAGGGATGCCTGAGTGATTCAGTCTGTTAAATGCCTGCCTTTGGCTCAGGTCAAGACCCCAGGGTCCTGCATCAGGCTTCCTGCTCAGTAGGGAGCCTGTTTCCCCCTCTCCCTCTTCCTTTCCCCCTGCTTATGCTCTCTCAAATAAATGAATAAAGTATTAAAAAAAAAAAACACAAGTTCAGGGTACAAGTTCAGGTTTGCTATAGATGGATGAGATGATGGGTGCAGAGATGGTACTCCCCCCCTCCCCCCACACACACCATCTCTAAAAGTTACTCTTAACTCGGAGTACAGACCCAGGACCATGGACCTATCCTGTACTGAGGGCCTAAACAGGGAATAACAGTCTGAATAGGAAACAGGAGGTATACCCTGGAGACTGCTGTGACCCTGTCCCTACAAAAATACACTGGTCCCTCTCTTTTCAGGAAAGGGAACAGGAACTTACACACACACACACACACACCCCTGTACACCTGTTTCCTTCCTTTCCTCTTCTTTCCCTTGTGAATTCCTGCTGGAATGTTTTTAATGTCACTGTGCTGTGACAAAACAGAAAACCTGTCTTGGCCTGTTCCAGAGCAAAGAAGTGACTAAAGTTAAAAAGAGGTGTCGTCTAAGACCTGCAGAGCCTTTGCATTTTGTCCCTGTAGCATCTCAGATTGTAGAGGTCTGTGGAGAGGGCTCTGCAAGACTCTGTCCCACTCCAAGAGGGATTGCGCTTCCACTAACCAAATGGCGCAACAACCACCCCTAAAGCCCACACTGTCATTATTTCCTGATAGTGGGGAACTTCATCTCCCAAAGGAGGATCATGTTCTGCCTCTTTATTCTCTCTTCCCAAGAACTTTCACTCAGAAGCCGCACGTCCGTCCTTTCTCTGGGTAACCTCCCAGATATCTAAGAGTTCGCACCTCTCTGAAGAAAACAGGTAATGCCAAGTCTGAACAGAGAATCCAGACACAAGTCTAAGCTTAATTTTAAAGACCTTCACAGAACACACGAATTTCACTCCTATGGATCTATGTGGAGAATGAACCAACGAAAGCACAGCTCACCCGTCACATTGCTGTCTGTCCCCGCTATCCCAGTTTTGGCTTAGAGGTAGACAATACGAGGACTTAACCTATTGGCTAAAATGGGATCCAGATATACTCAAAACTCATAAGTCCCGAAGTTGGCCCGGCACNTCGCACCTGGGTAACCGCGAAAGGGTTAAAAGACGTCCCCCTCCCCCGCCCCGAAGAGTCAAGCGAGCACGCACGGCCGTCGGGCGGGAGCAGAACTGGGGGGTCCCGGCCGCCCCGCAGATAAAAGGAAAAAGCCAGCCAACGGGGCACCTGGACGCGGCGCGTGGCCTTCACGCCACCTGCCGGGGGCGCCCGGCTCTGCCACCCGCCCGCGACAAGGGTGCGTCCGCCGGGGAGGAGCGGACGGACGACCACATGTCACAGCTTCTTCCGAGTGCCGTGGTGGGTGGCTCTGAAAAGAGCCTTTGGATGGAATGGAACCTCGAGCCGAGCGCTCGCTTAAGCCCGCTCCCCGCGGATGCGGCGAGCCAGCTGGATGTCCTTGGGCATGATGGTGACGCGCTTGGCGTGGATGGCGCACAGGTTCGTGTCCTCGAAGAGCCCCACCAGGTAGGCCTCGCTCGCCTCCTGCAGCGCCATCACGGCCGAGCTCTGGAAGCGCAGGTCCGTCTTGAAGTCCTGCGCGATCTCGCGCACCAGCCGCTGGAACGGCAGCTTGCGGATCAGCAGCTCGGTGGACTTCTGGTAGCGCCGGATCTCCCGCAGGGCCACGGTGCCCGGCCGGTAGCGGTGCGGCTTCTTCACGCCGCCCGTGGCCGGCGCGCTCTTGCGGGCCGCCTTGGTGGCCAGCTGCTTGCGCGGGGCCTTGCCACCGGTCGACTTGCGGGCGGTCTGCTTCGTGCGAGCCATACCCAACCGAAACACCAACTCACGCGCGCAGCGGCAGCGACACTAACACCGCCTCCGCCCGCCGCCCCCGTCTTTATAGGCACCGGCCGTCTCCGATTGGGCGGGACAGTAATTGAAAGTCCCGCGCTGCCTGTCCATTGGCTGTGACGTCACCCGCCCCGGCGTCACGCATTGGCTTGGGCAGAATCCTCCCTACGCCCGCCCGCCCCGCTTACTCTACTTTCCAGTTTGCCCCCAGCCTTCCCCACCTCGTTTTTCCTTTCTCTTCGGCGCGCGGGGGAGGGGCTCGTTGGTTCGCAGCCCTGCCAGAATGTTGTCCCTCCTCAGCCCTTCACCCCCTCAGAACACACGGTTCACCCCCTTCCTCCCCACGCTGTCTCCCCAATTCTACCTCAATCTTGCGTTGGCTCCCTGTCCCTCAAAACGCTTCGTTACCTTTGGAGCGGCCCCTCGTTCGTCTGACGGACCTTTTTTCCCGCCCGTCGGGGCTTTTCAGGTCGGACCGTGGTCTCACCTCACCCCAACCCCCACCCCGACCGCCAGCGCCCCCCGGGAGCAAGATCCCGCCTCCAGGAACCTAAGCGGGGACCTGCGCCGCCGCTGCGAAGGCCGTCCCTCACTTTTACTCGATCAACAGGCGGCTCGGGAAAGCCAAGGACCAGGTCCGCGCCACTGCCGGAAACTGCCCGCTCCCCCTTCCCGGCCGGCAGGGGGTGCGCGTGTGCGCGTCGGGCAGAGGCCTCGGGAAGTGCGCCAGCCGCGCCCTCGGCACCCACTCCGGAGACAAGAGGCGGGGGGCCGCCTACCAGTACCGACCGGCTGGGCCGTGGCTGCACCAAGAGGCCCGGCCCCTCGCCGTGCGTCCAGTCCTGAGGGCTACGGCCCGCCCACCAGAATAAAGATGGTCGAGCGCTCAGGGGTCGAGAGGCAAGCAACGGCAAGAGGACACCACCCCTCCTCCCCCGCGTTTCGGAGGAGCTCGGCCCGCTACGGGCAAAGGCGGAACGGAGAAGAACGGTTACTGTTACCAACTCTTTTATTTGAGAAAAGTGGGTGGCTCTTAAAAGAGCCTTTGATTTCACAGGGGCCCCCTTCCAGACACTAGGGCTGGCTGGCCTTCCGGACGCCGGCCTCACTTGCCCTTTGCCTTGTGGTGGCTCTCCGTCTTCTTGGGGAGCAACACGGCCTGGATGTTGGGCAGGACGCCGCCCTGGGCGATGGTGACTTTGCCCAACAGCTTGTTGAGCTCCTCGTCGTTGCGGATGGCCAGCTGGAGGTGGCGGGGGATGATGCGCGTCTTCTTGTTGTCTCGGGCCGCGTTCCCCGCCAGCTCCAGGATCTCCGCCGTCAGGTACTCCAGCACCGCCGCCATGTACACCGGCGCGCCGGCCCCCACCCGCTCGGCGTAGTTGCCCTTGCGCAGCAGGCGGTGCACGCGGCCCACCGGGAACTGCAGGCCGGCGCGGGACGACCGCGACTTGGCCTTGGCGCGGGCCTTGCCGCCTTGCTTGCCACGACCAGACATGACACCGACGCTCCCGCACGACAACTCTCGCCCAACCACCGACAAAGTCGCCACAGGCCCCGCCGCTTCACCCTTTTATAGGCAGAGCCCGGATTGTCCAGCGAGCCCTTCCATTGGCTGAACCACGTCTTTGTCCTCACGGCCAATAGGGGGGCTCCGCCGGAATCCGCTCATTTCCATAATCTCGTCCTCCCGCGCACGGGCGCCGCCGAAAGCTCGCGAATCGCCACGGCGCGGCGCGTAAGCAGAGCCCTAATTTGCCTACGGCCTCTTTAAGTACCGAGGCGCTTCCGGCCGCCGGGGCCTCACTGTTCTGCGTTCGCTTTGGGACGCGTCTTGGGTGTCGCTCGCGCTCCCCGCTATGCCCGAGCCGGCCAAATCCGCTCCCGCGCCCAAGAAGGGCTCGAAAAAGGCGGTCACCAAAGCCCAGAAGAAGGACGGCAAGAAGCGCAAGCGCAGCCGCAAGGAGAGTTACTCCATCTACGTGTACAAGGTGCTCAAGCAGGTGCACCCGGACACCGGCATCTCGTCCAAGGCCATGGGCATCATGAACTCGTTCGTCAACGACATCTTCGAGCGCATCGCCGGCGAGGCCTCCCGCCTGGCGCATTACAACAAGCGCTCGACCATCACGTCGCGGGAGATCCAGACGGCCGTGCGCCTGCTGCTGCCCGGCGAGCTGGCCAAGCACGCCGTGTCCGAGGGCACCAAGGCGGTCACCAAGTACACCAGCTCCAAGTGAGTCCCTGCCGGGACGCGGCGCTCGCCCGGCTCGCCGGCCGCTTCGCTCCAAAAGGCTCTTTTCAGAGCCACCCACCCCTTCTCCGTGAAAGAAGCTGTTTCCTCTCTTCTTATACTCAAAATTCCTTACTTTTTCATATCATTTAATTCCTTCTTCTTAGGCAATATCAGCCTTTTACTTTGGAGGACTATAAAGGAACTCAAGATGGGATCTGGTTTTTTCTAGCATAGTGGAGAGCTAGGTAGATAGAAACATGTATTCAATCTGAAAAGTAACAGTTCTAACTGAAACTGCGATGCGTGGCAGTCAAGGTAAGTCTCAAATCAAGACTAGAAATTGGCGTTATGGAATGTTTAAAGAAATTAGTTTTGATCTGTATTTCGTGATTGTCGTTTTTCTTGCAGTGGAAGATTCACGTGTTAAAAATGCAATGTTTTTGAAACCACTCCCAGAACCTCTTACCGTTACCGTATACCTCGGTATCTGGATTCTGTCGTTGAAGTAATTTCTTGTTTACATACCTCTCCTGTCCCAGTTTGGTATTCCTTTCAGGTACACGGAATCACTACGTACTTACTGCTCAAATTGGAGACGTTAAATTGTCAGAATAAGATAATAAATACGCCACTTATCTGTAATAAACCGTTTTTGCTCAGGTGTTGAGAAGTTACACAATTCCCCAAAGTTGTAGTTTTGCAATTTTACTATCCGGAAAAGGAAGGAAGGAGGAAAGGGTTTATGCTCAGGGATGCTCAGGAATTTCCAGAACCTGGGCCTGGTAATCATAAAATGTCCAGAAACTTAACATTGTTAAAACTTTTAAGTCTTAAAAATGTTTGTCACATTCTTGGAACAGTTGTGTTCTCTTCCTTTCTGAAAATAGAGACTCTAAATATTAGAGAATAAACTGGGCTTTCTCCATTTTTGAAACTAGATATTTAAAAGCAGTGCTTCCCGGGCACCTGGGTGGCTCAGTGGGTTAAAGCCTCTGCTTTCGGCTCAGGTCATGATCTCAGCGTCCTGGGATCGAGGCCCGCATCGGGCTCTCTGATCAGCAGGGAGCCTGCTTCCTCCTCTCCCTGTCTCTCTGCCTGCCTCTCTGCCTACTTGTAATCTCTCTCTGTGTGTCAAATAAATAAATAAAATCTTTAAAAAAAAATAAATAAATAAAAGCAGTGCTTCCTAATATAGTTCAAAGGCCATTCGACCCTGAATCAGTTTATCCCTAAAGCCACAGATACTTCCACTGAGCCCAGATCACAGGCATTGAGGATGAGAGGCAAGATGGACAACCTCTGGAACCTCTGGAACATTCCAGGTAATTCACATGTTTGATAACCACTGACATACTGGCTATGTAGTTGCAATATTACTTAGTACGAACTTGTTGGCAGTTTTCAGTCACCACCCAGACAGTTCTTCCTATTTCTTAAATGGTCCTTTCCCAGAACTGTTTACAATATTACATACAAAATTAGTTTCATATATTCCCTCATTAATTCAGGGCACCGAATATAGCATAGGACTTTGCCTTTCTACCTTTATTAGTGTTTGAAAACACATTTTAAAGAGGTCAAGTGAGAACAGAAGATAAGGTACTAAAATAAAGGCGTAAAATTAAAACTTCCTGGAAAAAAATGTTAAGCACACTGCAAGTGTCCTAGCTCACCCCCTACGTATACTCTTTTTTTCTCATGTACCCACATAAAATCCCAAATGTTATGCTCCAGCATGATTTTTATTGCCTCCTGTCTGACCTGCCCAATTAAAACCAGTTAACTTATTTCCTAGTATTCTACTGAATCCATTCCTTCTTTCCAATGGTTAAACCCCAGGAAACATTTTCCTGCTTTTGCACGTGCCTTTGCTTGAATCTACTAAGAGATTAGGCAGGAAGCTGCAGTGTGGAAATGGGGAGGAGAAAAGAAAATAGGGGAAGGTTTGAGTTTACAGGGTAGGAATATAATGAAAACATTTTAAGAGGCACACAGGATGGGGGGCGCCTGGGTGGCTCAGTGGGTTAAAGCCTCTGCCTTCAGCTCAAGTCATGATCTCAGGGTCCTGGGATCAAGCCCCGCATCCGGCTCCCTGCTCAGCGGGGAGCCCGCTTCCTCCTCTCTGCCTGCCTTTCTGCCTACTTGTAATCTCTGTCAAATGAATACATAAAATCTTAAAAAAAAAAAAAAAAAGAGGCACACAGGATGTTGAGCAAATGCTGTAATTACATGTTGGGGAGGGAGACGTTACTATTTGGTTCTGAGGATTCTCCAAATATGGGTAGGAAAGCCAAAAACAGCTAATTCTTAAAGGTGGCGGTGACTCAGTGTAACTATTATCCATCAGTAGTTCCCCTTGGCATCAAAATTTACACTTACAAGTGTGAAAGCAAAACAGACATTTGTCTGTTCAGGCTCCATTATGAGTATTTGTGCACACCACTTTCTGCAATAAAGGAGGGGGGAACCATATTTTGCACCCTCAGATAAATAAAACATGCTGGGAATGCAGCAGTAAACAAAAGAAAAAGTCCCTGTCCACATAAAGCTACATTGGTGGGTGCTGAAAACATGCAAATGAAAGAAATGAAATACTATAATATTCAGAGAATGATATGTGCTATGGAGCACTACAGAATATGGAATACAGTGTGGACAACAGGTCTGATCAGTTAATATTTGAGCAGAGGCCTGAATAAAGTAGAATAGTGAGCCATAGCCTATCTTGGAGAAGAGTATTCTAAGAACTGGAAAACAAGTGCAAAGGCCCTGAGCCAGGCACACGTTTGGGGAGTTCAAGGAATAAGCAATGCTAGTATAGCTGAAACACAGCAAGCAAAGGGAATATCTGCAGGGAGAAGAGATTGGGGAGGTAGCTGAGGGTCAGATCTTGTAGGTCATAGAGAGGCCTCACAGGTCATTGCAAAGATTTTGTTTTTTTCTAAATGAGTTGGAATGCCTTTGGAGAGTTTGCTCAGAGTAATGACATGATTTAACTTGTTTATTTAAAGCTCATCCATGATGCTATGTTAAAAAGTAGGCTATAGGAGAGCAAGATTAGTAGCAGGAGAGAGATAGGTGACATCAGTGGAGATTTGAGAAGTAGTGAAAATACACTTTAATTGAAACTGATGAACTGAATGTAGGTTATGACAGGAGAAGAATAAAGGATTAACTGCGGGTGTTTGGACAGGGCATTTGGAAAGAACTACTATTTACTGACATGAGTGACGAGTAGGTTTGGAAGGAGAAATCCAAAAGTACTGTTTCAGACAAAATTGTGAAATTCCTAGTAGTAGTGGAAATATCAAGTAGGAATCAGATAGGAAAAATCAAATTCCCAAATGGGAATATGAAATATGATAATCTGGAGTTTAAGGAAGAGAAAGGGGTTGGGTGTAGAAAGTCTGGTTCTTGCTCTTCTGTAGATGATCTACCGTCTCTTTCTCAAAGCACTTAGAATCACTATCACACGTCAAGATGTGTTCTCTCCCAGGAAATGACTTAGCTTTGGTCTCAGTATTTGACTAAACTCCCCTATGCAACTTCATTTTCAACCTCAGACTTTAGAAGACAGAACAACCAAATGTCTAAGCCAATGTGATTGGAGCATCCTTGGACGAGTGCAATCACTTAAGTCACTGTTATCTTTAATGAGTAGAGCAAATAAGATAAGCAAGAGATAACATTCAGAGTTCTAGTTAATAGATGGATGATCACTCTCAAACATACATAAGTCCTTTTAATGAGGTGAAAAATCTTCTATGTTCTTGTTGAAATTGTATCAGTTAACAGTTATTTTACTGTAAAAATAATATGGATGGTAATGTCTATGAAAGCTGTTTCTGTAGTATTTAGTCTTTAATCACTTTTTAAAACTTTCCTCAAGGAGGGGGAGTTCAAACCTATAGAAAAGTTGAAAAAAAATAGATCTTTAACCACATCATCTTCATCTAGATTCACTAATTGTCACTATTTACTGCATTTGCTTAATCACTTTTCATGCACACTTACACAATTTCTGAACAATTTGAAAATAAGCTGCAAACAACCTGACGCTTCTCCCTAAACACTTCAGCATGTCTCCCTTAAAAATGAAGACATTGTCCTATATAACACATACCATTATTACACAAGACAAATATAATACTGACTTAATATTAAGTTAGATACAATCCATATTCAAATTTCTTCAATTGTGAAAAAAATATCCTATATACAGCTGTTGTATTAGTTTCCATGGCCAGCTGGAAATAGTTTTTGCAGTTGTAACAAATTACAGTTGATCCTTTTTTTTTTTTTGGTGAGGCGTTTTTGTTTAATACCTCTGAAAAGAATGCATATACAAAGAATTGAGACATGAGAAAGCATCGGTTCAACACTAATGAATCTACAAGAATTAGGATTTGGGGAAGGTGGAGAAGATTACCTAAACATTTTTAAAAATTGGAAACTGCAACCAAAATAAGTGGATCAAATCTCTATTAACACTCATGAAGAGTCTTCATAAGACTCCATTATTTTTTTTTTTAAACTAGAGAACCTTAACGAGCTACTCTAGGGTTCCTCATATGCAAAACGGAAATAAGGGGATTCCCCTGACTGGTTCCCCACGTTGTTAAAAGTTCTCCCCTCCCTCACCCACACCCCCAGCTTCTTCCAGAAGCAAGTCTCCACCCTCCCAACTTCATAGAGGATGTGCATCATTCCATAGACATCTGTCTCCTAGCGCCTCCCCTTACATTTCCTCCATTTACCAGGTTTTCAGCTGTGTTCTAGGAACACCATATCATACACTATTAAGCTGGACATCTATGCTAAGCATATAAGACAATGACTAATAGGGGAAAAACTTTTTTAATTACGTACTCAATCCATTTGGTGTCCTTCAAAAGGCGCAATAGTTTTCTTCATTTATCATTGAAAGAAGTTACAAATTAACTTCAAAAAAAAAATCAGCAAATAGCAGACAAAAGAGGAGTGGCAAGACAGGTTCCACCCACTTTCATCAAATACTGGACCTATTCAAGGGTAGAGAGAAAAAGGCAACTTTCAAAAAGGAGTATGTTATTAAATGAGGCATTTAGTATACTCCTGCCTAAGAGCACCAGCTGGGGAACAAGTTTTCTACACTGGATCTAGGAAGTGGAATGTGGAATCAATCGGTCCTGCTCCCCGGAAGGGCTTTCCAATGGTTAGTGAATTTTAAAAAATGACTAAATAAAAACCCCACACACAATCCCCGCACCCCTCAAACCACTCCCCAAAACAGAAACAAACCTAAATGTCCCAGATGATTCTCCAGAACGGATGGAGCCCAGAAGCAGCTTCAACAACCCAAATTAGTCTGTTACAGAATCATCACAAGCATGTCTTGCTTTTAAACAAACAACAAAAAAAGACAAAATAATAACTAGTACTAATCACTTTCCTGACAATACGCAATTAATCAAATTAACTGGTACTGAGAGGGGGAAGGGGACCATACCTATGGGCCTTGACTCACACAAAGTGTATGTGGGTAGGTGCAGGGCATTTGTCATTATTGCAAAAACGAATTTTAATCTTTAATCTTGAGTTTGATTTAGTATGATGCTAACACCAGCCGTGTGGAAAGGGCTCTGGAGAGACGTTCACAGCAGCACACACCTGAGGCAGGCTCCCGGGCAGCCCAACATGCTTTGTCAATTACATTCTTTAGGCCTTTCTGTGTGCGTGCAGAACACTCCACACGCCTGACCACCTTCAGGTCCCGGCGCAGCTCTCCAGCCGACTCTGGAGTGATAGGCTTCTGTCTGTTCCTGGCAAGTTTCTCAATCGTAGAAGGGTCATCTTGGAGATCAATTGGGGTCCCAATAGGCAAGAAATGAGTCTTTGGACAATGGGGAGTTATCTCAGGCACCCACTTTTCCTTCACATTTTCAAATGAGGATGATGAGACATGAAGAACATGAAATGAAGAACAGATGAGAAATACATCTGTTTGTGGATAACTCAGCAGCTGGAATCTGTCACAGTCCTCTTACCCTGCATTATCAAGAAGTCCAAGAGAATATGGCTCTCCACCAATCATTAACTGTGACTGCATCATTGTCAGAAACAGCCGGTACATACTCAGAGGGAAATCTGTTGGTTGTGTAGGATCTCAGGAGACATGTTTTACCAACGGCACCATCGCCCACAACAACACACTTCATTGTCTGCAGTGGGGCAACCGTTCTGTATTCACCTAGTATTTCAGATTCGATGATGACCTCAGCTTCTCCACCAGGGCATTGGCAACACTGCCTACAGTTGATCCTTCACCAACAATGGGTTTGAGGCACCGACCTCTGAGCAGTCGAAAATCTGCATATGAGTTTTGATTCCCCCCAAACTACTAATACCCTACTGTTGACTGGAAGGAAGGCTTTCTGATAACATCAGACATTAATGCATAGTTCATATCATATACTATTTTCTTACAATAAAGTAGGCTAAAGAAAAGGTTAAGAAAATCATAAGAAAAATACATTTAGAGTTCTGGGCTGTATTTATCAAAAAAATGTGTACAAGTGGACCTGTGAAGTTCATATGTGTTGTTCAAGGGTCAACTAACTGTATTTGTAACTGTATTACAAATGTTGTGGCTTAAACACACATGTATTCTCTTACAGTTCTGGAGATCAGAACTATAAGATCAATCTCACCAAGTGGAAACCAAGACTGTGCTCTCTCCGAAGGCTCTAGGGGGAGACTCCATTTCCATGCATTTTCCAGCTTCTAGGGGGGCCTTTCTCTACTCGTGGTCCCTTCTTTCCTCTTCAAAGCCAGCATCGCATTATCTTCAAATCTCTCTCTGCTTTCATCACCTTTTCCGCCCTTGACCTTTCTGCTTTACTCTGATAAGGGCCCTGGTGATTACATTTGGGGCTCACTCAAATAATTGAGGATAATCTTCCTATTTCAAAATCATATCAGTAAAGTCCCCTTTGCCATTTAAGGTAACATTCACAGATTCTAGGGACTTAGATGTGGACATATTTGGGACCCATGTGCAGCTTACCACAGCTGTTGACTACTGTTATGGGTCAAATTTTGTCCTCTAAAAAGATACGTTGAAATCTAACTCCCCAGGGCCTTAGAATGTGGCCTTATTTGGAAGTAGCGTCTTTGCAGAGATGTACAGGTATATACCTCAGACATATTGCAGGTTGGGCTCCAGACCACAATAAGCAAATATTGCAATAAAGCAAGTCAAATGAAACTTTTGGTTACTCAGTACATATAAAAGTTATGTTCACACTATATTTTATTCAGTGTGCAATATCATTGTCAAAAAAACCTGATATATATATATCTTAATTACAAAATATTTTATTGATAAAAAATGCTAACAATCATCTGAGCTTTCAGCAAGCAGTGATCACTGATCCCAGATCGCCATAACAATCATAATGAAAACTGTGAAATATTTTGAGAATTACCAAAATGTGACAGAGACATTAAGTGAGCAAATGGTGTTGGGAAAATGATGCCAGTGGACTCGCTCCACATAGGGTTGCTGCAAGCCTTCAATTTGTAAACAATGCATTATCTGCAAAGCACAATAAAATGAGATTTGCCTGTAATCAATTTAAAATGAGGTCATTAGGGTGGGCCCTAATCCCATGTGACTATGAACATGAAAATGTACAAACACACAGGAAGAAAACTGAGCCAGAAGTCAGAGTTATGCTGTCAATGCCAAAAAATAGCTGGAGCTACCAGAAGCTGGAAGAGAAGGGAGGATTCTCCTTGACAGCCTTCAGAGGGACAAGGCCCTGGCAACACCTTGACTTCAGATTCCTAGCCTCCAGAACTATGGCAGAGTAAATCTCTATTGTTTTAAGCCACTCAGTGTCTGGCCCTCTGTTATGGCAGCCCTGAGAAACTCATACAAATACTAAAATTTTTAGTAGTAGAATTACATTGAGTTTTTAAATAAAATCTTAGATTTCTTTAAATCCCAGACATTCCTTCTGGATGGTAATATCAATCTCTGGCCCTGGTGTCCAAATGTGCAGTTGGAGCACCGCTATTTTTTTCTTATCTACCCCATTTGGCCTCTTTGAGACCTTCAGGACAAAAGGTCTGTCATCTTTTATGCTGGGAAATTATGTTATCATTTCTCAAACATTTCAAGATTCAAACTAGTTTAAATGAAAGTATGTCAGATAAACAGGCTTACCTGGATGTCCAGTGGTAGAGCAGGGCTTCGAGGTTGGCTGAATTCCATCAGTGGTTCATTCTCTGATTCTCCCCTGACTATGCACTTTCCTCTAGTGTGGTCTGTAATTCTTTTCCTTCACGCCCACAGAACATTCCATTCTCCTTGGCTCTTCAAAGCAAAGAAACTTCTTTCCCAAAAGATAAAAGCAATCTGCATTTTCTTCCTCAGTTTCTTCAATTTCTGAAATGTTTTTGCTAATCAGATCTGTCTAGATTCCTGAACTAATCAATTCGCAAAGGGGTTTGGGATTACACTGAAACCAATCAGGCCAACCCTGTAAGATCTGTTTTCTGGGAAGCACATGTGACAGTGGTTCTCAAATTTGCCTGCCCATTAGAGTCACCTGGAAAGCCTTTAAAAAGCACCCAAATGCAGATTGTTCCCAAAACACTTAAATCAGAATTTCTGGGGGGTGGAATCCAAGCATCAGTATTTTTTAAAGTTCTCCAGGTGATTACAATGGACAGTCAGGTTTGAGCAGCACATAAGGGATTGGGTGGATTTCTAACGAAAATCAAGATACTATTTGAAAAACAGAAGGAGAAAAGTAAATGCTACATAGTCAAAAATATATATTACAGGACTATCAACTAAGTTGTATTTCATGACAAGTACATAAGAAATAGACTCTTGAACACTTCAAGGAAACATAAGGAGAAACTGTCTGGAAGAATTCTTTCAGGGGATAGTCTTCATCCCCACTGCGCTGTTAGTGTTCTTTTCGCTGAGCCCTATATGTAGCTCTCAAATTGCCAACTCCATATATTCCCTTGAATATCAAAAAGCTTCTCAAAATTAAATCAGAACTCTGGATCACTCTTCAATGCCCCAACCCACACCTCCTCCCGGTATACCATTCTGATTAACAGCCCCAGTTGTTCAGGGACGTCTGGGGGGCTCAGTCGGTTAAGCATCTGAATCTTAATTTCAACTCAGGTCGTGATCTCAGAGTCCAGGGGATCAGTCCTGCTCAGCAGGGAGTTGGCTTGAGATTCTCCCCCTCCCTGTCTGCCCCACTCCACGAACACGCACTCTCTCAAATAAATCTTTAAAAAAACAAAAACGAAAACACACACCACCAGTTGTTCAAACCAAAAATTTCGGGGTTTTGCTCTTACATAATCTTATTCCTCACCAAAACCTGTCAATTTTACCTCCAAAAATAATCCAAATTCCAAGATATCTAACCATCACTGTTATCATCACTGTATTCCAATCCAAAGTGTCTAGACTTCCTAGGAGTTCTCACACTTTAGCACCCACTGGACTCACCCAAAGGATCTGTTAACACAGATTATCAGGGCCTGAAATTCTTGTGTTTTTTTTTTTAAGATTTTATTTATTTATATGACAGAGAGATTACAAGTAGGCAGAGAGAGAGGAGGAAGCAGGCTCCCTGCTGAGCAGAGAGCCCGATGCGGGCCTCGATCCCAGGACCCTGAGATCATGACCTGAGCCGAAGGCAGAGGCTTTAACCCACTGAGCCACCCAGGCGCCCTGAAATTCTCGCTTTTAATAGATTCTCAGGTAATGCTGATGATGCTCCTGATCTGGAGACCAGACCAGGAATCACTGCTCTAGTCTGAAACACTACAATGGCCTCCTAATTGTTTTTCTTGCTTATACTGTGGACAACCTAGGATCTATGACCACTAAGCAATCAGAGTAATCTTTTTTAAGGTTATATGGATCCCTGCCTAAAACAATCCAAGAGTTTCCAAAACCCTGAGAACAAACTCTCAAGCCAACCAACTTTTCACTTTCCCAACCATATTTGTCTATTTGTCTATTTGCCCCTCGAGCATTTCAGACTCCTGCTTCAGAAGTTACCCATTTTTTGTCCCCAATGTGTGGAAATAGCCTTTAAATCGGACAAACTACTCTAAGTAACAATTCTTGGGGGAAATCACTAGTATCATATTTTAGGCAGGTTTTGTGGGATTTGATTAGGGGTAGAGGAGACAGAAGGCACCAGCATTAAAGGTTAATTCCTCTATCAAAATCAGCTTCAATTTTCCTAATCGGGTAATTTTCCATAAATGATATAGGCAGGTGCTTGTGAACCGAGGATACTGGCTCAAGGGATTTGTTGGAACCAAATATAAAAGCTACCACTTCTTAACACACATAATGAAATATTTAAGTACCGCCA
Source organism: Ailurus styani (assembly GCA_002007465.1). Classification (NCBI taxonomy): domain Eukaryota; kingdom Metazoa; phylum Chordata; class Mammalia; order Carnivora; family Ailuridae; genus Ailurus; species Ailurus styani. The sequence continues at coordinate 1,896,433 of LNAC01000309.1, read as the reverse complement.
CTGTTTTGCCAACTGGGAACACCATAGGGTTGCTCGTTTTATCCTGATGACTATCTCACCCTGCATAATAGGCTTATCAAAATCAACACGCCTTTCTCAGTCTAACGTAGTAGTGTACATGTTCACTGCACGCAGCAAAACCAAAACCAGTTTCCCAAGCAGTCCTCTCAGACAAGCCACAGCATACGTACGCCCCATTTGGCTTTTCACCAATCTAAGTAGACATAAACGAATCTATTACCTAACTGAAAAGTTAGAGACGGACTTTTGAACAAGCATTAATTTAATGTACTAGGAACGAAACCCGAGAAACACAGTATGACCCATAACGTGAACAGCTTCTTTCACGGAGAAGGGGTGGGTGGCTCTGAAAAGAGCCTTTTGGAGCGAAGCGGCCGGCGAGCCGGGCGAGCGCCGCGTCCCGGCAGGGACTCACTTGGAGCTGGTGTACTTGGTGACCGCCTTGGTGCCCTCGGACACGGCGTGCTTGGCCAGCTCGCCGGGCAGCAGCAGGCGCACGGCCGTCTGGATCTCCCGCGACGTGATGGTCGAGCGCTTGTTGTAATGCGCCAGGCGGGAGGCCTCGCCGGCGATGCGCTCGAAGATGTCGTTGACGAACGAGTTCATGATGCCCATGGCCTTGGACGAGATGCCGGTGTCCGGGTGCACCTGCTTGAGCACCTTGTACACGTAGATGGAGTAACTCTCCTTGCGGCTGCGCTTGCGCTTCTTGCCGTCCTTCTTCTGGGCTTTGGTGACCGCCTTTTTCGAGCCCTTCTTGGGCGCGGGAGCGGATTTGGCCGGCTCGGGCATAGCGGGGAGCGCGAGCGACACCCAAGACGCGTCCCAAAGCGAACGCAGAACAGTGAGGCCCCGGCGGCCGGAAGCGCCTCGGTACTTAAAGAGGCCGTAGGCAAATTAGGGCTCTGCTTACGCGCCGCGCCGTGGCGATTCGCGAGCTTTCGGCGGCGCCCGTGCGCGGGAGGACGAGATTATGGAAATGAGCGGATTCCGGCGGAGCCCCCCTATTGGCCGTGAGGACAAAGACGTGGTTCAGCCAATGGAAGGGCTCGCTGGACAATCCGGGCTCTGCCTATAAAAGGGTGAAGCGGCGGGGCCTGTGGCGACTTTGTCGGTGGTTGGGCGAGAGTTGTCGTGCGGGAGCGTCGGTGTCATGTCTGGTCGTGGCAAGCAAGGCGGCAAGGCCCGCGCCAAGGCCAAGTCGCGGTCGTCCCGCGCCGGCCTGCAGTTCCCGGTGGGCCGCGTGCACCGCCTGCTGCGCAAGGGCAACTACGCCGAGCGGGTGGGGGCCGGCGCGCCGGTGTACATGGCGGCGGTGCTGGAGTACCTGACGGCGGAGATCCTGGAGCTGGCGGGGAACGCGGCCCGAGACAACAAGAAGACGCGCATCATCCCCCGCCACCTCCAGCTGGCCATCCGCAACGACGAGGAGCTCAACAAGCTGTTGGGCAAAGTCACCATCGCCCAGGGCGGCGTCCTGCCCAACATCCAGGCCGTGTTGCTCCCCAAGAAGACGGAGAGCCACCACAAGGCAAAGGGCAAGTGAGGCCGGCGTCCGGAAGGCCAGCCAGCCCTAGTGTCTGGAAGGGGGCCCCTGTGAAATCAAAGGCTCTTTTAAGAGCCACCCACTTTTCTCAAATAAAAGAGTTGGTAACAGTAACCGTTCTTCTCCGTTCCGCCTTTGCCCGTAGCGGGCCGAGCTCCTCCGAAACGCGGGGGAGGAGGGGTGGTGTCCTCTTGCCGTTGCTTGCCTCTCGACCCCTGAGCGCTCGACCATCTTTATTCTGGTGGGCGGGCCGTAGCCCTCAGGACTGGACGCACGGCGAGGGGCCGGGCCTCTTGGTGCAGCCACGGCCCAGCCGGTCGGTACTGGTAGGCGGCCCCCCGCCTCTTGTCTCCGGAGTGGGTGCCGAGGGCGCGGCTGGCGCACTTCCCGAGGCCTCTGCCCGACGCGCACACGCGCACCCCCTGCCGGCCGGGAAGGGGGAGCGGGCAGTTTCCGGCAGTGGCGCGGACCTGGTCCTTGGCTTTCCCGAGCCGCCTGTTGATCGAGTAAAAGTGAGGGACGGCCTTCGCAGCGGCGGCGCAGGTCCCCGCTTAGGTTCCTGGAGGCGGGATCTTGCTCCCGGGGGGCGCTGGCGGTCGGGGTGGGGGTTGGGGTGAGGTGAGACCACGGTCCGACCTGAAAAGCCCCGACGGGCGGGAAAAAAGGTCCGTCAGACGAACGAGGGGCCGCTCCAAAGGTAACGAAGCGTTTTGAGGGACAGGGAGCCAACGCAAGATTGAGGTAGAATTGGGGAGACAGCGTGGGGAGGAAGGGGGTGAACCGTGTGTTCTGAGGGGGTGAAGGGCTGAGGAGGGACAACATTCTGGCAGGGCTGCGAACCAACGAGCCCCTCCCCCGCGCGCCGAAGAGAAAGGAAAAACGAGGTGGGGAAGGCTGGGGGCAAACTGGAAAGTAGAGTAAGCGGGGCGGGCGGGCGTAGGGAGGATTCTGCCCAAGCCAATGCGTGACGCCGGGGCGGGTGACGTCACAGCCAATGGACAGGCAGCGCGGGACTTTCAATTACTGTCCCGCCCAATCGGAGACGGCCGGTGCCTATAAAGACGGGGGCGGCGGGCGGAGGCGGTGTTAGTGTCGCTGCCGCTGCGCGCGTGAGTTGGTGTTTCGGTTGGGTATGGCTCGCACGAAGCAGACCGCCCGCAAGTCGACCGGTGGCAAGGCCCCGCGCAAGCAGCTGGCCACCAAGGCGGCCCGCAAGAGCGCGCCGGCCACGGGCGGCGTGAAGAAGCCGCACCGCTACCGGCCGGGCACCGTGGCCCTGCGGGAGATCCGGCGCTACCAGAAGTCCACCGAGCTGCTGATCCGCAAGCTGCCGTTCCAGCGGCTGGTGCGCGAGATCGCGCAGGACTTCAAGACGGACCTGCGCTTCCAGAGCTCGGCCGTGATGGCGCTGCAGGAGGCGAGCGAGGCCTACCTGGTGGGGCTCTTCGAGGACACGAACCTGTGCGCCATCCACGCCAAGCGCGTCACCATCATGCCCAAGGACATCCAGCTGGCTCGCCGCATCCGCGGGGAGCGGGCTTAAGCGAGCGCTCGGCTCGAGGTTCCATTCCATCCAAAGGCTCTTTTCAGAGCCACCCACCACGGCACTCGGAAGAAGCTGTGACATNTTTTTTTTTTTTTTTTTTTTTTTTACGCCACGGGGAGTGGCGTGGCGTCGCTGTGGGCGGGCGACCTCCACACCGCCGCCGGAAGTGGCCCTGGGACGCGCGGCGCTCCGGCTGGGGAGGGAAATCGCGACTTCCGTATGGCCCGACCTCTGCCAGGGAAAGTTCGGGATTCCTGTGCTTTGCCTGCGTGCAGTGTGTCCGTAATGCCCAGGCTTCTCCAGTTCTCCGGATTTGTTTAGCGTGTGCCACTCATCTTATTCCGCCCTGTCTGTCAAAAGCCTCGTGGGCCTGAGCCGTTTTGCCCGAAGTCTTAAGTCCTTGACGTTCTCATTTTCCCAAATATTGTCCTCGCCCCCTTTTTAATGCCAGTGAACCTCAAGGCAGGTAGTATGAGCAGCTCCAGGCAGGAACAGCCCAGAGGACAAAGAGGGTCCGGCTTCTGTAGCCCGGCATTTAGTTCTGACAGTTCTGTGGGTTTCGTCAGAGCAGCAGCCGCACAGGAAGGTTCAAAGGCCGCCTTAACCAAGGGCCCTGCCCAGGAGCTCTACTTGTCCGTACCGTTACCTGTTCACGTCCGCAGCAGGACGCTCCTGTTCTTCCAGAACAACCCCAGATGCAGACCTAAAGCTTTGTGCACGTAGTAGAGGAGTTATGCAGCGCGGGGCGCTCGTAATTCAAGCTCTGGGGCGGCTGGAACCAATGGGAGGCACACTATCCCCTGCTCCTCCCCTTCCTAGGTTATATTTGGCTGCCCCAGAATCTATGGGCGGAGACTTGAGTTTATCTCAGAGGGGCGATTCATACACCAGATGAAAAGTGGAAGACTTAAGGCCTCTTGGTGTTCTAGAAATGAGTCGGTTTTGCTAGAAGAGTGGTACAGGGCCTTGGAAAGCCGGCACTGCACAGGACTCAGCAAGCGTGTGGGTGACACCTCATCTTATCTTTGAACACCATGTATTTGCACCTGGAAGAGGCCAGAGTTTGTGTCTTTGTTCACAGGTAAAACCATTACAGAGATTGGTGAAAATTCACTGAGGGGAATAGAAACTGAGGCAGAAAGACTTTTCAAAACTTTTTGCCCTTCGCAAGGAGTGTGGGGGTGGGGAAGAGGAGAGAGCAGTGTGGACTGTAGCTCTTCCTGATGGGGGTAGGGAGGTGGGGGGAGTGTTCCCCAGTTTTCATCCCCAGACTCAAATTTTCATAGTAGTCTCTGTTATGAACTGAACTGTCTCCCGCCCTCATCCCCAAATTCTTATGTTGAAGCTCTAACTCCTAGTACCTTAGAATGTGACTGTATTTAAGGCCATATAGGGCTTTTAAAGAGGCATTTAAGTTAAAATGTCATGAGGGGGGCACCTGGGTGGCTCAGTTGGTTAAGCATCTGCCTTCAGCTCAGATCATGATCCCAGACTCCTGGGATCGGTCCCACATTGGACTCCCTGCTGAGTGGAGAGCCTGCTTCTCCCTCTCCTGCTCCCCCTGCTTGTCGTTTTCTCTCTGTCAAGTGAATAAATTAAATAAATAAAGTCACTAGGTTGTGCCCTAATCCAATATGAGTAGTGTCTTTTTTATTCTTTTTAAAATTTTTTTAAGATTCTATATATTTATTTAACAGAGACAGTGAGAGAGGGGACACAAGCAGGGGGAGTGGGAAAGGGAAAAGCAGGCTTCCTGCTGAGCAGGGAGCGCTTGATCCCAGGACCCTGAGATCTTGACCTGAGCCAAAGGCAGATGCTTAACCACTGAGCCACCCAGGCACCCCTGAGTAGTGTCTTTTTTATAAGAAGAGGAGATCAGGGGGTAGCTAGGTGTCTCAGGCGTCAGACTCAGGGGGGAGTCAGCTAGAGATTCTTTTCCTCTCCCTCTGCCCCTCCCCTGCTCTTGCATGTACTCTCGTGTGTTCTTTCTCTAAAATCAATAAATAAATCTCTAAGAAAACAACAAAAGAAGAGATCAGAACACAGCCAATGCAGAGGGGCAACTATAAGAGGACAGAGGGAGAAGACAGCCATCTGCAAGCTGAGAAGCCTCAGAAGAAACCAAACCGGATGACAAAGAGATCTTGGACTTCCAGCCTCTAGAACTGTGACTAAATAAATTTCTGTTGGTTAAGCCGCCCAGTCTGTGGTACTTTGTTAGGGCAGACGGGGAGATCAATACACGCTCCCCAGGTCCTCAGTCTCTGCTCAGACCAACAGTACATGATGGGATCCTCTGTGACTTAGTTATGAGCAGCAGCAGCAGTGACTTAGAGCTGTGCAGGGGTGACACCTTTGCACCCAGCAACTCATCCATTGAAATCTGTTTCCAAAGGTGCAGCCTGAAGTTCTCAGAGGAAGAATTACTTCCAGAGTGTCAGAGCCATTAGTGTCTGAGCAGACGCCTGCGTGCGGCTCTCCATGTAGGGCCCCTTCCTTCCCAGGATCATAGGCCTTGAACTGATAATAAATCAGATTTGAAAGCAAGATACCAACAACCTAAAATACCAAAGATACCCAAGACCTGCCCGTGGCCCTGAGATTGGAGGATAGCCCATGTGTGCCTGCTGTGGCTAAGCTAGGGACTCCTAGCTTAGTGGGAATGGCTAGGATGTGCCTCCACTCCTCACGTTTCTACCCACTTCTCTTCCTCTCACAACAGTGGAGTGCTCACTCACCAAACTCAAAGACTGCAGGGTGTGGAAGGAAGACAGTGAATGAAAGCAGAAGAGGAAGAGCACTGGGAAATTAGGACCTGGTCCCTCACTGGTATCAAATGGTGGAGGCCCTCCCTGGTTGGTCTTGACTGGTTTCCTGTCAAAGGTGAGACACAACGGCAGGTCTGGGTCTTGACAAGGGAAGGGTTCTTTCCTCAGCCTGACTGAGCCCCCTACACTCACATAGGGCTAGCAAACCAAAAGCAGCATGCAAACTCATTTTCTGAGGAAGAGGGACCTATTAATTCAATATTTCTCGCCCAGCAGAGGGTCAGTCAGGTCTTGTCAGGACACTGCTGCCTTACCTATCAGCCACCATCTTGGAGATTTGCCCCACAGTGCTAAGGCCACAGAATCTGATTCTCACTGTAAACATGTTTGGGGAGGGCTACAAGGAATTATCCAGTGCCTTCAAGGGCTTCCCAAACGACCACAGGCATTTTAGTGACAACTTTGACACCCATTTGGTAGTAGGACAGAGTTACATTCCTGCCACTATTCTGTGAAATCCAAACTTCCTAGGAAATTTTTGGAATGTCTTTGTTGGTTTGAGAAACTAGGGTGAAGTAGTACCAAAATTTTTTTATGTCAGCATCAAAATCTAATTGCTTTAGGTACGTAATTTCCCACTTTCAAACTAGTCATAAAGAAAAGAAAGGCAGGGTGGCTCAGTGGGTTAAAGCCTCTGCCTTCGGCTCAGGTCATGATCTCAGGGTCCTGGGATCAAGGCCCGCATCAGGCGCTCTGCTCAGCAGGGAGCCCGCTTCCTCCTCTCTCTCTGCCTGCCTGTCTGCCTACTTGTAATCTCTCTCTGTCAAAATAAATAAATAAAATCTTTAAAAGAAAAAAAAAAGAAAGGCAAAAGGCAGAGATGAACTGATGGATTGGAGGGAATTGTAAAAGGATAGATTTGGTAAGATTTGGTGATGTAGGCAGTTGGAGACTGGGAGAGAGGAAGGATCTTCTTCTTGACCTGAGGAACTGTGAGATGATGGAAAAATTCACTAAGGTGAAGAATTCAGGGAGAACAAACTGCTTTCGGAACCCAGAAGATGCTTAAAGGCCCTTCTGACGTTGTTGAGAATCCCATCAACCATCTAGAGGGACACGTTCACTGGGAGTTAAGAATATTAATCTCTTCAGTGAAGGGGCTCAGCTGGAGATATTTTGGGCGAACTCCTAGCAGAAGGATAAGGGAATGAAGGCTAGAAGAAGGCAGGGGATTTCATGAGCTCTAGCCACGGGTCTGGGAGAAGAGAGGACGACTGAGGCAGCCAGAGCAGTGATGGGGCTAAGAGAGGAAGGGAACGCCACGAGATGGAAGGGTAGCTGGAGACCCATGAGGGCTACCAGGACAGCCTCCCAAGGAGGCAAAGGCAGGAGCAACAGGGCCATATTATGCACGCCATTCAGAAATGATGACAAACACTTGTGTTCATCAAGTTTGGTCACTTCTAACTAAGTGTGTTACTTCGTCTCTCTTTCAGTCACCACGACAACCCTGCAAGGCAGGTAGGTGTTTTATCATTTTACGGGATAAGAAGCTTAAAGTGTTTAGCCTAACCTAAGCTCCTCCAGCTACAGAGTGCCATGGCCAGGGATTCCGGCCAAGGTGTTGGGACTCTAAAGTTCACATTCCAAAGTAGAAAACACCAAATGAAGGGCACATACCGGAAGCTGGCGGGGGGGGGGGTGTAGGGAGGAGACAGGAAGTTCATGATGTACAGGATTAAGGGCCTCGTTGCTTCAATGGACTCATTACCCACAGGCCACCTGTCTCCACCACTATCAAGGGAGAAAAAATTTCCACCCTGTGCCAGAGTTGAGCTTTACACTCTTTCCATCTCCTCCACCCTATTATCCTCAGCATGAAATGCATGCCCGTGTGTCATGATCAGTACAGAGAAGCAGAGGCTAAGTGCAAGGCCACAGACTTGAGTCTGAGTCCTGGCCCTGCCTCTTACTACCTAGGACACCGTGGCAAGATGCTTCACCTCACCAGGCCTCAGTTCCTCATCCGTAAAATGGGGATACCAGTACCTCCCTACTGGTGGTATCTGGAGACATTTAAGGAAACAGTTCCCATAAAATGACCAGCACAAGTCTGATTCAAAATAAACAACAGAAAAAAAACTTCCTACAATTATTACTTGTTCAGAAAAGTCAAAACAGAATTATAAAAGTAAATACCCTTACAGTTCTTAAATTACAAACCTTCCCTGGCTTTTCATTGGATGTTCATTAGCCATTCCTCTATCTGCACACGTTCGTTCTCGCCCAACCCAATGTCTCCAACTCACAACTCTTCCCATGACTTGGCACAACCCTTTCTTCTGTCCAGATATGTTCCCCTCCTTGGTGGACCTACCACTTAGTCTGTACAATTCAGCCCTGTGAAGCTTTCCTCATGTGCCCGCCAACTACCCCTGCTCCTCCTTCTCAGACCACCCACACTTTCCCCAGGTTCTAACAAGTACATACTCTCCTCTGGTTTTAGCTGTTCCTCCAGGATTCATTTATCCTCCTAGTTCCCCAAAAGACTCTGAGTTCTGTCAGCATGGGCGTGTTGTCCTGTTCATCTCTGTCAGTCAGCATCCTGACTGCCTCGATGGTCAGGAAATGCCTGATGAGGGACCTAAAGACCTCAGCCTCTGAATCCTTACTCAAAAGGGCACAGCACCCAATATCTACCCACCACCACCTCTCAGGGAACTCTTGGGAATCTGCAGGTCAGAAACAGATCTAGCCTGAACCCTGGAAGGCACTTCCTGCAGGTCAGTTCCCAGAAGATAGAAGATATATGTCCTGGGCTATAACCCTTGTCCACAAATGGCTAAAGTCCACCAATAGCTAGGTTCCAGTGACCTTGGCTGAAGGCAGAGTTCACCACTGCCAACGCCCTCAGTGGGATCAATGCTTCAAGGGAGATGCTTTCGGGAAGGGCCCACATTTGTGGGTAGACTGCATAGTCCCCCACCAAGACGTCCACATCCTGATCCCAGCAATCTAAGAATCTGTGACCTTAACTGGCAAAAGGGACTTTGCAGGTGTGATTAAATTCAGGACCTGGAGGCGGGGAGACTGTCCTGGATTACCTGGGTGGGCCCTAAATATCATCATAACAGACCTTATTAGGAAGAGGCAAGAGGCCTCACGGGGGGAAGACGATGCAATGACAGAAGCAGAGATTGGATGCTGAGGCCAGGAGCCAAGAAATGCCAGTGGCCTCTAGAAGCTGGAAGAGACAGGAACGGTTCTCCCACTGGAGACTCCAGAAGGAATCAGTCCTTCTGACATGGAATGCAGCCCCTTCAGACTCATTTTGGGCTCCTGACCTTGAGAATTGTAAGAGAATAAATTTGTGTTGTTTTAAGCCTCAGAATTTGGGGTAATCTGTTAAACTGGGATTAGGAAATACCCCATCATTTCATTCATGAAAGACACCACGTTCTTTTAATTTGGGGGGAGGGAGAGTTAAGTGTGATGAGGAGCAGAGCAGGAAGTGTACTTGGAGGAAAGGAAGATGGTGGAGGAGAAAAAGGGGTCAGGAATGGAAGACGGTGCTCCGCAGTAAGCAGACTGACCTTCCCAAGGGTGTCTCCATCTCCATGAGTGGCACTGAGTGAGCACCCCTAGGTGGTGGATGACCTCCCCCAGCCCCGGACCTCTGTGGGCTCCTTGAGGCCATGTCAGGGCAGGAAGAACGCCGACAGGCTTCATTCACTGGGGGCTGGCAGCAGCAGCAAGCTCTTCCCGTTCTGGGGACAGCTCACACCCAAACTGCTGCTAGAACCTTGTGTGGGTGTCCAAGGGCAGCCATGACAGATCACCACAAACTTGGTAGCTGAAAACAACCGAAATTTATTCTCTCACAGTTCAGAAATCAAAGTATCGGCAGGGCCATGCTTTCTCCAAAGCTTCTCGGAGAGAATCGTTCCTTGGCTTTTTCAGCTTCTAGTGGCTCCTGGCTTTCCTTGGCTTCCAGCAGGAAAACTCCAATCTCTGCCTGTCTTTAGATGGCCGCCTTCCCTGGGTCTCTGTGTCCAACTTTCCCATTCCTTTCTCTCGTCCCACCCTGAATCCAGCAGGATTTCATCTGAAGATCCTTAATTACATCTGCAAAGACCCTATTTCTAAATGAGGTCATATGAGCTTCCAGGTCATGTCCATGACTTCTGGGAAGATCCCTATGGGTGCTGAGCTCAGAGCCTCTTAGGAGCCCCTTCTGCAAGCAGGCCTCCCAGAGATGTCCCATGATTTTCCCTCTCTAGGTGCCCCTGCACTCTTCATCTCCAAAAGCCCCTTCTGTCCGTCAATGATACCTGAGTATAAACCAAGAAGAACAGATCGCATTTTTACTAACACTCCCTGTGTCCAAACAGTGTGGGGGTCAGAAGGGAGTCTGAGTCTGTGTCTCCACTTAGGAACTCCAGGCTTCAGACCAGTACGTGCAGAGTCCTCTAGCCATTGGCTAGTTACCTGCGGTAACCAGAAGGCCCGAACTGTCTGGGCAACCAGGCAACTTTCCTCAGAAAAAGAAAAGACATGGAGCTAGAATAAGGGTTCAGTGTTGCAGTTGGAATGTCTGTAAAATAGTGACAGCAAATGTACATACCTCATAGGATTACCATAGGGATAAGATGCAATAAATACAGTCCATGCAATGTACTTAGGGCAGAATCTCAACATGGCAATACATTAATAAATTATTAGTCATTTTGTGATGATAAACACTAACCGATACAAGTCCTAGATCTTTACCTTGGGAAACTCACAATCATGGTGTAGAAAGACTAACACACAGGAAACAATTGGTATATTATATAATCTCTAGATGAGTAGCAGCTAGAGATTCTTCTAGACTTCTGACCCAGAAAATAAGAATACTTAGGTTCCTGGGTGTCTCATGACTTACAAAAGCCTCTCCCTTATGTCCTCTCATTTGACTCCACAAGAACCCTGGGAAGGAGGTAGGTCTTTTCATTCCTGTTTTACAGACAGGAAATTTCCGGTAAAGATAAGACCCCTGGGGTTATGGGTCACCTAGCTAAAAAGTGACCAGGATGGAATTTGAGCCTAGGTTTCGTGTTTTACTTTTCTTTTGTATTAGGTTCAGGATTTCAGGGGAAAGTGATACACACATAGATACAAATAATATCAATATTCGTACTATAGGGGAGACAAAATAATTTTCCCTCTACCCTTCTGCATTCTTAGCTGAGACTCCCAAAATAAAAGACAGAGTAACAAGAGAAAATCAAGCAGAAGTTTATTAATATACAACCCTCATGGATACATGGGAGAGGCCCAAAAAAATATCAGTAACTCCCCAAGCTGGTTTGGAATTCAGACTTAAATACCATCTCAATAGTGAAAGGGGAGGGGGCCTGGAGGCCTCTTAGTGGAGATTAAATGCCTTTTCGGAAAGATGAACAGGCTCTTAGAAGAATACACGGGAGGTATGATGGTTTCTGACAAAATTTGCCTGGTTGTGGGGTCCAGTTCTCCTGTGATAGGGGGCAATCTCTGCTTGATGAAATTCCCAGGGAAGGGATTTATGACAACTGAGTTCCTTTCGGAGGATATGCCTTTAGGCAGGTGTGGTTAGAGAAAGTCTGTCCTTCCATTTGCTGTTTTCCAAGTGCCTGCAGCTCAAAATAGTCAATATGCCAACGTATTGGCAGAATACGTTCTGTGACCCTTCAGTACAGTAGAACAGACCTTTCCTGACCTCAACTCACAGTAAGAAATACATTTTCCATTGCCTTCCACTCACATTCACATATATTCTTAATATAAATTGCAACGCGTTTCACAAAATGATACTTACTATTTGTGATATACTCTGTTTTATGCTTCTTAAAAAAGGGGAAAGGAAAAAAGTGATCTCTATGAAGTAAATCGATTTCATAACCCACTAACGGGTTACAATGTATACTTAGGAAAACTCTGGCCAGAGGAAACTACAAAGAATAAAGCCAAAACATCTTACTTATTTTTAAAGTCTTAATATTCCTCTGAACAGGCCCCCTGAATCTCTCTGTGCTTGCACACAACCTGTACCTGACTCTGTAGGGAGGTGATACCCACCTTAGCAGCTAGAGCGGAAGCCATATTGTGGGAGGTGACAAAGGGAAATGCAGGTTGAGCTCTGTGGGAGCTGAGAGGGAAAGGGTCATTCCAGCTGAGCAAATAAGGGTGGTGATAGTTTGAGCTGGGTTCTAAAGAATATTTGGGATTTGAGACATGCTAAATTTGGGGTGAGGGGAAGGTCGTGTAATCCAGACAGAAGAGACGGGAAAAACGACGACGGAGGAACGACACATGTAGCTTGGGCAAAAGGCGGTGACAAGAAGGGAGATTTTAGGGGCACCTGCCTGGCTCAGTCAGTGAAGCATGAGACAAGATCTTTTTTTTTTTTTTTTTAAGATTTCGTTATTTATTAGAGAGAGAGACAGAAAGAGAAAGCAGGAGGAGGGGCAGAGGGAGAGACAGAATCCTGAAGCAGGGGGCAGGCAGAATCCCGAGCGCAGAGCCCCACGCAGGGATTGATCCCAGAACCCTGAGATCACAACCTGAGCCGAAATCAAGAGTCGGCTGCTTAACTGACTGAGCCACCCAGGCGCCCCTGAGCATGTGACTCTTGATTTCAAGGTTTTGAGTTTGAGCCCCATGTTGGGTATAGATTTACTTAAAAAAAAAAAATCTTGAGCTTTTAGTACTGGAGACTCAATGCCAAACTAGGGAGGGGCTAGGGTTTTATTCTATAAACAATGTTGGAGCAAAGGCTAGGAATAGGCAATATACAGGAGAACAAACACGAAAGCTATCAAACTCATGTAAAGACGCTTGAACTCATTAATAAATCAAAGGAACAAAAATGAAAACAATGAGATATCACTTAACACCAGATAGAGGGGAAAAACTCAGAAAGCTGGATGACCCAAGGGTTGGCCTGGAAGTAGGCTCAGAGGAGGGCTGATATCATGGTGCTGGAAGTCTGGGACGACTATCTGGAGGCGAGCCTGGTACTCTTCATTCAATTAAGAGTAAACAGATGGGGGGCGCCTGGGGGGCGCAGTTGGTTGAGCATCCGACTCTTGATTTCGGCTCAGGTCATGATCTCAGATTGGTGAGAGTGAGCCTGTGATGGGCTCCAAGCTCAATGGGGAGAGCCTGCTTGGGATTCTCTCCCTCTTCCTCTGCCTTTCCCCTCTCACTCACTCACCCTCTTTCTCTAAAATAAGTAAATAAAATCTTAAGAAAAAAAAAGAATAAACAGATCCTGATAACCAGAGTTGTGTTCCTAGAATTTCATCCAAAAGATATTCTTACATAGGTCAGTGAGGGAAAGGTACAGCAAAGTTCCTTGTAGCACTTTTTGTGATGGGGAAGTGGAGCAAACCTGGATGTTCGTCACTGAGAGTGTGGAGATAAAGTGTGATGCTGGCTCCTCGTGAAGTTTAATGCAGCCGTTCAATGAGCACATTGAACATTCACATCACAACACGGAGAGCAGAGATGCAGGTTGAGCTTTGTGAGAGTTGAGCAGGAAAGGCCAATTTTTAAAATAAGGTTAGAGCAGGGGGAAAGTGAAACATAGAATATGATATAAAACACGATCCCACTTATATACATTCTCAGAAAGTAGAAATTAACTAGAACCAAGAAAGGAAAAAACGTGTTCTGCTATTCATCAGGCTGGGAAAACAGATCTAGCTAGCCGAAGAACTGGCATCTCTCCCAAGGACATGCTGCAGCAAGAGTCACGATCCCTTCTTTGAGGGACCACTGCTTCTCTTATTCACTGAGAAACCTGTTCTAAAAATCATAGACGACCAGAACCTTCGCTTTTGAAAGCACATCAGCAAGAATGAAATACCTCCTTCCTGCCGAGAGGACCCAAATCACTTTGACACAAAGAATCAGCCTTGATCTTCAACCCAGGTACAAAACTACAATAAGAGGTTTCTAAACACAACATTCCACCTTTATCTTAACTTTGTGGTTTCCAAGGAAACAGGATCCTGGACACACTTCAAAGCCTCATTCTGATGTCCATCTTTTCACACAGCCCTGCTTTGCTTTAAGCCCATCAAAACTCTCCACTCCAGGCTTCCCCACAGCCTACATTAACTCTGTTTTTTCCTTTGTTTGGTGAGACACATCACAGTTTTGGTATGCATTCTCCCTCTTTGAAAACTAGTCCATAAACCTGGCTTGTTCGACTAAGTGGTGGTTGTGGTTTGATTAAGATAGGATTTTTATTTTCTTCAAGTTGCTATAATTTACTTCAGCCCTCCTACATTTTTGGTTATTTCTAGTATTAGAAATATTAGTGCTATACATGCTGCATCAATGTTTTGCTTCTTTGACTTAGTTGTACAGTGTAATGTCTGAAAGGAGACTCTGGCTTTTAATCCTGGCTTGGCCGCTTCCTGACCATATGACTGAACCATATTCCTTAACCTCTCTGTGATTCCATCTCCACATCTGGACAATGGAAATGATGATGCTTAGGAGGATAAACTGAGTTAATCAACGTAAAGTGTTTAAAACATCTTCTGGCACCAAGGAAGAATACATAAGCCATAGAAAAAACATATATGCCATTCTTGTTTACCTTGGCATCTATTTAGTTAGTAGTAAAGCATGTTCTGCAGCTTTTTAGTTTTTGCAATACACTCACAGGAAGTTGCAAGAATAGTACAAAGAGTTCAAAGAAGTGAAGTTACTCTTCACTTCTCCCAATGGTGACATGTTATATATGTGTAATACAATATCAAAACCAGGAAATTGACATTGGCAGATTATTGTTAACTAATATACAGGCCTTAATTACTGCTCACAAGTTTCTTAACCTGCATTCATGTGCATGTGTGCATGTAATTCTATGCAATTTTAGTCCAGGTATAAACTTGTATAATGCAGTCATCTCAAAAGAACTTCCCAGTGTCTTCCCAACCACCACCTATCTCCCCCGCATTGTCTGGAAACCATTAATCTATTCATCTCTGTAGTTGTGTTATTTCAAGAATGCCATATAAATGAAATATACAGTATGCAGGGATAATTCTTTTTAATGCCTAGAAAGCAATACACTTTTTTGCAAGAACACAGAGAAGGAAAATTAAGATTGTCCACAAGGAAGTAAAGAACGAATGTAACAAAGGAATAATAAACAAGGAAAGGGGGCAATGGTTCTACTAAAGGTATACAGCAAATACAGTAATAAAGCCTCAGATTATGTGTATTTTCCAATTTTAGAAAAATATTAGTAAAATTTAGGAGCATCAATTTATTCTGCATGTCTCAGTCAGAATAAAGATGAGGTCAGAATAACCTTCCCCAAATATTACTCTTGACTTGCCCAGTAACCCACACCAACTGTCCAGGGCCGGCTCTTCTTACTCTCTTCTAATTTCACACCCCTCTGTGAGCCGGTCCTCCCTAAAGAGCCTGACTGGCCCTCCTGGTCTGGCTGAGGACCAATTCTCCAAATGAGACCTCATCAGCGAGGTTGACTAGTCAGGAAAATCACTTTGGAACGTAACTTTTTAAAAGTTGAGTTCACAATTTTTTTAAAGGCATATTGCTTTTTTTTTTTTAAGATTTTATTTATTTATTTGACACAGAGAGAGATCAGATCACAAGTAGGCAGAGAGAGAGGAGGAAGCAGACTCCCTGCTGAGCAGAGAGCCCGATGCGGGCCTCCATCCCAGGACCCTGAGATCATGACCTGAGCCGAAGGCAGAGGCTTTAACCACTGAGCCACCCAGGCGCCCAGGCATGTTGCTTTTTTTATTACGATTTTTAAAATGTATTTGACAGAGAGAGAGAACACAAGCAAGGGGGAGCAGTGGGCAGAGGGAGAGGGAGAAGCAGGCTCCCCGCTAAGCAGGGAGCCCAATGTGAGACTCAATCCCAGGACCGCGGAATCATGACCCGAGCCGAAGGCAGCCGCTTAACCGACTGAGCCACCTAGGCGCCCCAGTGTTCACCGTTTTTTAAGTGATTGGATTTTTCAAGAGATTGGGACTAGGGGAGTTTCAGTCTCTGTGCTGGAGGTCCACACATGAACCCCAGAAGGGGTTCATTGCTGCTGTCTAATTTGAGGGTTGGTTATCTCATTGAAGATTTTTTAAACTGTTTTTCAGAAGTAACTAAAATGAACTGAGGGGCTACTAGGGGCCAAGCAGTGAGATAAATATTTGAAACATATTATTTTCATCAAAAACATTGTCACAGCACTGGGCTTTTTTTTTCCTTTAAGGCCAATAACTCCATTCCCCAGATAACCTCTGCTGACAATGATTTCAAGCACATTGATCAAAAATTCAAATGATATTGAAAGACATAAAGAGAGAGTAAAAACCTTCTTCTGGCCTAATCAAACTCTTCTCCTTATCAGTAGCCACTACTACTGTTAGTTTTATCATGTGAAATTCCAGAAAAACGTTTCATTCATGTACGTATGCCTACACACCAGTATGCATGCATCCTTTTTTATTTATACCAAAAGGGACCCTATCACTTTCTTTTCACCTGCTAAGATATTTAAGTAGTCTTTAAGTGTTTAATATTAAAAATAATACTGCTTTCCCTTTATTGAATCATTCTAGCTAATAAATTAAAGAGAGCTGGAATATCATTTGCAGCCCCTAATGAATTCAAGGACCTAAGCATTAAGCATCAACAGATGTTATCTCAAAAAGGGAAGCATCAGACATTGTGGGTCTCCTGATAGAAAGAAAAAAAAATAGCACCACTTACATATCAGTCTTGCCAGGGAGTGAAGAAGTGAACCTAAGTCTAATCAAGGCTCTGCTCCCTTTACTCCAAGTATTTCTACAGGAAATGTAGAGGGATTGGAGGTCATGATAAACTACCCCACATGGAAGCCATCAGCAAAATCCCAATTGGGAAACTCTACAGGAAAAAAAATCCAGTCTCTTCAACAAAGAAATCAGAAGGAAAAAAAGAGATGAATGGCAAACATATATTAGAGTTGAAAGACATGTCAACCAACCATTGTGTACAGAACTTTTTGCATTCAGATTCAAGCAAAGCATTTTTTTAAAGATTTTATTTATTTATTTGAAAGAGAGAAAATGAGAGAGAGAGCACAAGAGTGGGGAGGGTAGAGGGAGAAGCAGACTCCCCGCTCAGTGGGGAGCCGGATATGGGACTCAATCCTGGGACTCCAGGATCATGACCTGAGCTGAAGGCAGTCGCCCAACTGAGTCACCCAGGCACCCTCGAGCAAAGCATTTCTTAAAGCTGTGACATGCAGATTAATTTTAACACCAACTGGATATTTGATGAATTAAGGAACTATTATTAATTATTTTTGACATGACTTGGTATTGTGGTCCTTATCTTTTAGAGATACATAAAGAAATACTTATGGCTGAAATAATATGGTATCTGGGATCTGCTTCAAAATGATACAGGACGGACAGTCTTAAGTTTGATAACTGATGGAGTTGGATGACGGGTACCTTGCCCTCTCTGTATATGTTTTAATTTCTCAATAATCAAGAATTAAAAATACAGGGATGCTTGGGTGGCTCAGTATGTTGAGCATCTTCCTTCGGCTCAGGTCATAGTCTCAGGGTCCCGGGATTGAGCCCCACGTCGGGATCCCTGCTCATGGAGGAGTCTTACTTCTTTCTCTGTGCTCTCTCTTTCTCTCTCAGATAAATAAATAAAATCTTTTAAAAAATTATTAAAGGGTGCCTGGGTGGCTCAGTGGGTTAAAGCCTCTGCTTACGGCTCAGGTCATGATCTCAGCGTCCTGGGATCAAGCCCCGCATCGAGCTCTCTGCTCAGCAGGGAGCCTGCTTCCTCCTCTCCCTGTCTCTCTGCCTGCCTCTCTGCCTACTTGTAATCTCTCTCTCTGTGTCAAATAAATAAATAAAATCTTTTAAAAATAATAAATAATAAAAAATTATTAAAAATACATT
The DNA here is from genome assembly GCA_002007465.1 of Ailurus styani. NCBI lineage: Eukaryota > Metazoa > Chordata > Mammalia > Carnivora > Ailuridae > Ailurus > Ailurus styani. The sequence continues at coordinate 1,878,577 of LNAC01000309.1, read as the reverse complement.
TTTATAAAAAGTTGCTATTTACCATCCCTGCATGAATATCTTGGAGTCTCTTGTTTAGGCATTTTTGTTTTGTATTTGTATATGAAAAGGGAATTGCAATAGTTATTGTTATATTACCCACTAAAATGTTTGCACCACATCCTTCTCCCGCTAATAGTGTATAAGACTACCCCATTTCTCTAGCCCTAACCAGCACTGGGCGTTAGCAAACTTTTACATTTGACCAACTGTGAATCTCACAGTCCCCTCGGAATCTCAGGGTCCCCTCCGAGCACCGTGGTGGGTGGTATCAGCCTGCGAGGCCTGATGCAGCCTTTTCCATGTTCAGGGAAGCCCTGCTGCAGTGACGGGATACTCATTTGAGGATTAGGTGCCATCGGCCCCAGAAGGAACTTGAACGGACACAGAGCCTGTGGTCTCTCAAACTGGCTTTCTTGTTTTCAATGCCATTCAGCTCCTTTCTGTCTCCATAGTCACATTAGCCTAGAAGCTAATCAGGTTCTCTAAAGTCTGTTTCCATCTGGCTGGTCTAATTCGGCAAGGTCTGGCTCTGCCTGCCAGTGTCACCTCATGTTCTGCATCCTCCTCCTTGCCCTCTAAACACTACCCAGACTAGCCTTCTTGCAGGTCCTCCTACCTCTTGGCTCTCCTCTAGGCCTCTGCCCATGCCACCCCCCCAACCCCCCCACTCCCACCGCCTGGACCACTCTTCCCTCCCATCTTCCTCAGGCCTCATCCTAAAGTCCCTTCTTCCCAGAGGCCTCCCTCACCCACACCAGTGTCAAGTTAGACCTCCCTCCATTGCACTCTCTGTGTCGGCACTTAACCCCATCTCAACATTTGTCACACTTTAGTATAGTCACTGCTTTCGTATCTGACTTCCCTCCTAGCCACTAAAAGTCCAGGAAGTCAGAATCCACTCTGTTCTGTTGAACCTCATATCCTCAATGCCCAGCAGATCACCTGATATCTAATGATACTCAACAAATTATTGAATGAAAAAATGAAGTAATGATATCATACCTAGCAATGCTTAGGAGTCAGAGAAGAGGAATGGTCCTAGAGAGCCTTTCTTATAGAACATAATACTATCAATAGATTCTTAAAACATTTATAAAATTAGTAGATACAGATTTCCCATCACCCATGTGAATGATTAAATGTAGTCTCCCCAGACATGGGGATGGTCTCGCAGTTTAGGGTCACTTACTGAGACCTAAACAGAGCTGGCCCTCAGGCTTACCCTGTGGGCCGGAATTTCTGATTAGCCATATTGTGAGCTATGTTAGCCTTGGGGTTCCCCAGACCGCACTGCGAAGCCAAATATGGTATAGGAATTGATGATAAAGTTTTACATTTTTTGTTTTATTTATTTTCCTTTGAAGGCCAAACTGAGGCAGTGAGCAGACCACTAGAGGTTTATGAGCAGGTGGACGATGAAGTCAAATCTGTGCTTGGAAGGCTGCATTAGCAGCAGAACTTGGAATGGATGTGAGAGTTGCGAGCCTAGGAGAGGGACGTTGTAACCCTAACACCTTCTCCCACTTGAATAGAATAGGTATATGTGTATAGGTCTCATGCCCCATCTGAGATCCTTTCCGACTGAGGGCAAAAAGTTGATCATGTTCATCTGTGGAACTATCATGACACAAAATTGGAGTGCGTTACAAACTGAAAGGACTAGAACCCAACTATCCATCAACAAATGAACGGGTAGTACCTGGGTGCCTCAGTTGGTTAAGCGTCTACCTTGGGTTCAGGTCATGATCCTAGGGTCCCAGGATTGAGACCCGAATTGGGCTCCCTGCTCAGCAGGGAATCTGATTATCCCTCAACCCCTCTCCTTGCTCATGTTCTCTCTCTCTGTTTCTGAAATAAATAATAAAATCTCTTTAAAAAAAAAAAAGGAATTTGAGTGAAAGAAGCCAGACACAAACGATACACACCGTAGGACTCCATTTACACAAAACTTTAGGAGATGCAAACTATCTCTAATGTCATAAAGCAAACCAGTGGTTGCCTGAGGGCAGGGATAGGGGCAAAGGAGGACATTGGTGAAGGGGGCAGAGAGAATTATGAAGGGGAACTAGGAAATTCTGGGGGTGGGGGATAGATATGTTCATTATTTTGAGTGTAGTGATGTTTTCATTGGTATATATGTACGTATGTCAAAACTTAGCAAATTATACTTTAAACATGTGCAGTTTATTGTATGCCAATTATAACACAATAATGTTGTTTAAAAAAAAAGTACTGGGCGCCTGGGTGGCTCAGTGGGTTAAAGCCGCTGCCTTCGGCTCAGGTCATGATCCCAGGGTCCTGGGATCGAGGCCCACATCGGGCTCTCTGCTCAGCAGGGAGCCTGCTTCCTCCTCTCTCCTCTCTCTCTGCCTGCCTCTCTGCCTACTTGTAATCTCTCTCTCTGTGTCAAATGAATAAATAAAATCTTTAAAAATAAATAAATAAAATAAAAAAAATAAAAAAAAAGTACAGGTGGATGTGGTAGAGAAATGAAGGAAGAGGTATCATTTGAGTTGGAAGATACAGCTTTGGCTTAGAAAAAAGCTCTGGCCAAGCCAGAAGGAAGGGGGAGCCCAGTCTAGACCTGAACAAATGGGTTTATTGGAAGGTGAACAGACCCTTTTCAGTAGAGCAGAAAACCTACCTAACCGTATAGGGGAGCAATAGGAAATAGAGCTATAAAAGGAAGGAGAGGCAGATTTTGGAGAGCTTTGAATATCAAGTTGTTTTGTTTTGGTTTGGTTTGGTTTTTTGTTTTGTTTTGTTTTGCTTTTTAGGGGCCAGTGGAGAGGGGCAGAGGGACAGGGAGACAGAGGAGAATCTTAAGCAGGCTCTGCGCTGGGCATCCCGGGCTCGATCTCACAACCAGCATCACGACCTGAGTGGAAATCAGGAGTCAGACGCTTAACTGACAGAGCCACTCAGACGCCCCTGAATATCAAGCTTCTTAAAAGCGTATGTTGGATTGCGGTTCCATCACTTACTTCCAGGACAAGTTAAATTCTCTGAGATTCTGTTTCCTCCATCTATAAAATAAGGATGATAATATCAGAACCTACTTCCATGGAGGTTGCGAAGATGAAATGAGGCGATGCAGGTGAGGCACTTGGCAGAGGGCCCTGGAAACAGTTAAGTGCTCAATAAGTACAAGTAATTATTATTATAACAATGACTGTTATTAACCCCAACATAAGCAAATGTATACAGATGTTTGAGCAGGAGGAAGAAGTGATCAAAGAGGTTCTTCGGGTAGATTAAACTCACCATCACTAATTAGCTCCCCCCCAACCCGAGTTAAAATTCCAAATTCCAAATTCGTCTCTTTCCCCTTCCCCACTCTGTAACTTCCTTCCTAATAAACACCATGCCCAGATGGAGCCTGAAACCAGTAACCAAGAGTCTCTCATACTAGTAAAGGGATTCCAACTGGTAAGCAATCCTCTGGGTTGGAGAACCAGAAACCCCCAGTCCCATCCCCAAGGATTTCAGCCACCGCCACCGTCACCACTATAAATTTATGGCTTATAATTATTCATCCTCCAAATGAAAGGCAACCAGCTTTTCCACAGACCCAGCAGTGGTTTATCTAACTTCATTTAATGAGAGAATATATCGCAGATAAAAGGAATCCAGGCAAGCTTTTAAATTAATGGGTAATTTTATTAATAACAACAGCATCTACACACATTTGAAACCACACATGTAGGTAGGAAACATAAGATTAATTCAGTTTATGATAATGTCTGGAGTCCATTTGGATTCATGAAACCCTTAGGATCAACTCCAGGACCCCTTAGCCAAAAATAGAGTTGCATAACTGATCAGACCTTGAGTGTCTTCATCAGCAAAAATGAAGGCTTGGAGAGAAAGAATGAACATTCTTTAATTACACAAAATAAAACTAAAATGCAATTGTCTGCGCATTTGAGGATACAAAGGCGAACAATGTTAGCTGCATGACCAGTGAACCAATCCCTTTGTTTTTCTCAACCTCCTTTGTAAAAGGGGTTATTTAACATTGACTATCTTGCAGGGTCTTTCTTTTCAGGGCCTCCTGATAAGTGAGAAGGTGAGTATAAATTAAAAGCTAGTCTCTGTAGGAAACAGGATCAGGATGGAGATGGTGAGTGTCAGAAAAGAAGATGAGAAAAAGTCAGAAAAAGAAAAAAGGAGACGGGAAGAAGACCAGTGCTCTGAATTTAATGAAAATCCAAAAGAGATTACACTACCAGAAGCATAAAGGGAAAACCAACCACCACCACCTCCTTTTTGGTGCACAAAAAGCATCTTAACCCGGGCCTCCTCAGAGCTATTACCCTAAAGTAACCCCAGACTGACTTAGCCAAAGAGCTCCAGAAACATTTGCTTTCATGTCTTCACATTTACCTACTGGAAATGAACGGCACGCGTCCATGCACGGAAGCGATTAAGAAAGGGATGGCATGGGGAAATTAATATGACAAATTTTAATTCTTTAAAGTATTTAAGTGTCCGCTATGTGCCAGGCAGACCGGCGCTGACAATATAGCAGAAAACCAGGCCAGCAAAGTCTCTGTTAAGGGCTTGACGATAAAGACCACAAATAAGAAAATAAACGAACCAATTTCTGACAGCTGCTAGGAGGAAGAGACAACAATGAGACCAGATGATAGGCAGGAACGGGAGACGCAAATTCCTGAGTGGGACGTGGAAAGGTCTCGGAGAGGTGACTTTTGAGCCCAGCCCTAAATGACCAGCGCCTTGCAATGACCCAAGGTCGGGGCGTTCCGAGATGAGAGAATTAAATGCAATAACGATACACAAACCAAGAAATAATAGGGATTTCAAAGCCCCAAAGTAAACGGCGGAAACCAGAATCTACAAATTCCAGAGCAGGCGCGTGATTTTGAATATTCATGTCGTCCAATCAGGGAAAGGCTAGGGCCCGGCAGCACAGGCTCCACCCTCAGTGCCCAGGCCGGTGGTATCCACGGAAGGCCACAAAGCAGGGCAGGAGCGATGCTTGGACACCCCGGCAGCTGCCAAACGCTGGGGAGAATTCTTCAGGGCTCTGACGCAATGTTCTCGGGACCTGGGCTTAGTTGTCCTGGGGTTCTCTCTTTAAGTGAGGATGACCAAAACCACTCGTTTCGTTTTAGAACAGATGAAACATACACCCAACAGTCACCAGGACACAACAGTCTGGGGACGGGAGATCAGAAGCGGATTTTCAATATCCTAATTCGAAAGGATTGTAGAAAAACTAAGAAGCAGTTAAGGGGTTAAGACGCGCCCCAGATTAAAAAGCAAAGCCAGTCACGCGCCAGAAATCTCAAGTAGGAAAGGCTTAAAAAGCTACGTGTGCCATCTTCCATGACCTTTCACAAGTAGAGGAACTTACTTTGTGAGAGCAAGTGAGGGGAAATAAGTGAACAAAGCTCTTTTCTGGTGATTAGGTGGGTGGCTCTGAAAAGAGCCTTTGGAGTCAAGCGGCCGGCGACTCATGCGAGCGCCGCGTCCCGGCAGGGACTCACTTGGAGCTGGTGTACTTGGTGACCGCCTTGGTGCCCTCGGACACGGCGTGCTTGGCCAGCTCGCCGGGCAGCAGCAGGCGCACGGCCGTCTGGATCTCCCGCGACGTGATGGTCGAGCGCTTGTTGTAATGCGCCAGGCGGGAGGCCTCGCCGGCGATGCGCTCGAAGATGTCGTTGACGAACGAGTTCATGATGCCCATGGCCTTGGACGAGATGCCGGTGTCCGGGTGCACCTGCTTGAGCACCTTGTACACGTAGATGGAGTAACTCTCCTTGCGGCTGCGCTTGCGCTTCTTGCCGTCCTTTTTCTGGGCTTTGGTGACCGCCTTTTTCGAGCCCTTCTTGGGCGCGGGAGCGGATTTGGCCGGCTCAGGCATTCTAACACACCACACGCGTTAGCAAAGAAAAGAAGTGCGAGAATGGGCGGGCCTGAGCCTTTTATAACCATCGTATGCAAATTAGGGCTCCAAAAGCCCTTCGTTCCCATTGGACCTTGTAAGGACCTTGCGCTATCAGTAATAGCTACGTAACAACACTTACTCTTGGCCTCATTGGTCAGTTCTGGAGCCAATTTAGGACCAATGAAGAGCTCGTTCGTGACCCCACCCCTAGCAAAGCTTATAAAGGGTTTTCAATCGCTGCTCTTTCGATCCTGTTTTGTTGTGAGGTTTTGGGCTCTAGGTGTTTTTTGGCTCGCTGTCCATCATGTCCGGGCGCGGAAAGCAGGGAGGCAAGGCCCGCGCCAAGGCCAAGTCGCGGTCGTCCCGCGCCGGCCTGCAGTTCCCGGTGGGCCGCGTGCACCGCCTGCTGCGCAAAGGCAACTACGCCGAGCGGGTGGGGGCCGGCGCGCCGGTGTACATGGCGGCGGTGCTGGAGTACCTGACGGCGGAGATCCTGGAGCTGGCGGGGAACGCGGCCCGAGACAACAAGAAGACGCGCATCATCCCCCGCCACCTCCAGCTGGCCATCCGCAACGACGAGGAGCTCAACAAGCTGTTGGGCAAAGTCACCATCGCCCAGGGCGGCGTCCTGCCCAACATCCAGGCCGTTCTCTTACCAAAGAAAACCGAAAGTCACAAAGCCAAAAGTAAATAAAACCCTAACAAGCCAAAGACCAAAGGCTCTTTTTAGAGCCACCCAAGTTTTCAAAAAAAGAGCTAATGCGCTATTTCGTTATCAGCCCCTCAGTTGACATTTTGGTGGCTCTTAAAAGAGCCTTTGGGGTTAGTGGGGGATGATGGTCTTGACCTTCCTAATTACTTGTTCTTGCCAGGCTTGTGACTCTCCGTTTTCTTGGGCAACAAGACCGCCTGGATATTGGGCAAGACGCCGCCCTGGGCAATGGTGACACCCCCAAGTAACTTGTTGAGCTCTTCGTCATTCCTCACGGCTAGCTGCAAATGGCGGGGGATGATGCGCGTCTTCTTGTTGTCTCGGGCCGCGTTCCCCGCCAGCTCCAGGATCTCCGCCGTCAGGTACTCCAGCACCGCCGCCAGGTACACCGGCGCGCCGGCCCCCACCCGCTCGGCGTAGTTGCCCTTGCGCAGCAGGCGGTGCACGCGGCCCACCGGGAACTGCAGGCCGGCGCGGGACGACCGCGACTTGGCCTTGGCGCGGGCCTTGCCTCCTTGCTTTCCGCGTCCTGACATTACGGCCAAAAACGCAGTTACAGCTTCTTATTCAAGGAGAAGGAAGTGAAAAGGATAACCAATTTGGTGTAATTTATAAGAGCTACCGGGAGGGGTGAAGGGAAGTAGCCCGATCAAACAGCCAATAGGAAAGCAGAAAGCAGCCTCTTCGTTTGCATCCCGCACTACGAGGAAATGACGGATTTCGTAAGTACCTACCAATCGCTGGGAGCCACATTAAAGCCCCTTATTTGCATGCCAGGATTTTAAGGAAAGAAGGCTTTCAGACCAAACGCTGTTTTGTTTTGCCTTTTACTGAAAGGCATTTTTTGTTTCCAGCTTAGAGAAGGGCGGGGGGCGGGGGGCTCCTTTCCCCTACCCCCCCCCCCAGTTAGAGCTAGAAGGCAAATCCTAAGAAGGACCCAAAAAGCCTGCAGAGGGCCTCCAGCAGATTGCTCCCACTCAAGGGTAGGGATTCTGAGGCGGATTATCCCCTTGAGCTTTAAATTACCCTCCAAGTCCCGCCTTTTCTGTCTCTTCACAGCCAGACTTCCAAAAGAGTATATTACTAAGGCCGCCTGCTTTCTCTGCAATGTAGTCGTGGCCTTCGGTACGGCTTCGCCCCACCCCCAGCAGCCTACGCTCTTCGCAATCCACTGTCACCGAGGACTGGACGAGATTTGTCTTCCTCCTCTTGACCTCCAGGAGGCATCCGATTCCACCTTGAAACTTTCTCCCTTGGCTTTCAAAATGTTGTCCTCCGACTTCCCTCCTCCTGTCCTTTTCCTCTGCCCATCCCCACATTGCCTGTCCGTCTGGGCTCTGCCTCCTACCCAACACCCCTCTCCATCCTTCACTCTTCCCGAGGAGTCTTCCCACTTCCGTGCTTTCAATTACAGACATCCAGATTTGTTCCGGAAGCTCAGACCCTGACCCAAACTGCTTACTGGGTAGTTCATCCCATTTGTCCCAACAGTTCGACCTATCCAAACGAGAACTTATCCAAACATCCCCCAGTCGCCTCTTGTTTGCTCTCTCTACCTTTACCTGCATCTTGACGGCATATCTGGTCACTTCCCTGGCCGTCTCTTGAGCCTTTTCTCCGTGCTCCTGTCTGCCTCCTTCCTCATCGCTCTCTTAGATTTCAGCAACAGCACTGCAGGTTTCTTTTCCTTCATCCTCCAGCTGCCTTCTAGAGAAATCTTTCCTGAGAATTTTGTTTCTTTCTCCTCAGCTTCCCACCCTGGAGAGTTGCACGCCCCTCACACCGTTTGCACCCTCTCCTGAGTTTCCCATAAGGACAGGAAGTAGAATACTATAAAGAATAGACTTAAACTCTATTCCTTGAGCCCATTTCTGATGTTCTGTCTTTCATCCTCGCCTTTATTGAACTGACCTTTATCAAGTATGTTCTACCTACAAGGCAATGGGGATACAGATAGCTGCTGAAACTAGAAAATAGAGGAAATCTAAACCCTGGAAGTAAAAATCAGCTTCTGTACAGATTATCCCTGGTTAGAATGCTGGTATAGATTTGTGAAACACCCACGTCCAATCCAAGGCTATGGGAGTGTTTTTTCAACAGCAGACTGTACCTGCCTGAAGGTGATTTGAACCCTATCAGCTGTATCATTGCAGAAGATGCAAGTGTTAATAGAAAGATGTGGTCCACATAGAGTCTGAACAGGGCAATTACAGTAGTAATGTGTTGTTTCTCCAGTACTAAGAATGTATATTTATATGTCTGCTAGACACAAAGGTTTGGGCTATTATAGAAGGGTCCTTGGGAAAACATCAGCCTTTTCTCACAACCTGGGTGAAATAGTTCTGAAGACTGTCTCACTCTTAACTCAGATTCTGGGTTCAATTAACCACTTTCCGATTATTCTACTTCAAGATACAAATATGAGACTGAGAAGGAGGGAGCCAGTTAGAAGATACATCACTAGAGGGTAATGACTTTGCATTCTAGACTACTCATAAATTTCTTGTGTGTTTTGTTAGTGTGAGTATCTCCCCCACAAGCCAGTACACTCTGGAAGTTCTGAGAGTGTCAACTTTTCAGACCTACACGGTCTGAACCCAGAGTGGGGACCCTACCACAACTCAGGCACCTTGAGAGGCCCTGCTTGAGGGGACAGCTGACCTCCCCCTCTTTGACCTCTGATCTCTTTTTTACTTCTATCGCAATGACCTGCTGCTATTAGGAAGGATGAAGAACAAAGAGATTACATGGAACCTTATTATGCGATAAGCCCTATGCTAGGGGCTACCTATGATGTAGATGACTGTTTGTGTCACAAATAAGGAAAGCGAGGCTCAGAGAAGTTAAAGCACTTGCTGAAGGTGACACAGCCATTTACTGAGACATGATTAGAACTCGGGTCTGCCTGATTGAAAACCTGTGCTCTTCATCACTATACTCACACTGCTTCACTCACTAGATGTTGGGCTGCAGGAAGCCACTTCACTTACACAGCCTCCCTTCCTCTATTAAAGAGAGGAAGAGAACAAGAGAAAATTAGATTATTTGAGATTCCATCCAGCTATAAAACCTTATTAGATAAGTCTAGATAGGCCAATATCCTACAAATTATACTAGGCTCAATTACTATCTATCGCTCCCCAGAGCTCTTTTCCCAGCGTTCTTACCAGAGCTATTAAAACATGAAATAGAGCAGGCCAGCCGTAAAAGTAGTACACCATCACAGACAAACAGGCTGGATCTTAATTCCTTCAACAAAAAGGCAACTGGGATTTTTTTTTTAAGATTTTGCTTTTTTTTTTTTTAAGATTTTATTTATTTATTTGAGAAAGTGAGAGAGAGCACAAGGAGGGAGGAGAGGGAGAAACAGGCACCCTGCAACTGGGATTTTTAAACCAAGGCAACTGAGTTCCTTCCCAGGCAATCTAATTAATCGTTTATTTTGCCTTCATTCCACCATTCTAACCGTAGTCCTCTCTCTCCCCCTCCCCGCCTCCCCGACCTGGACCCTCAGCCTCCTCCATTCTGAGCTGTGCACCATTCGAGTGAATGAATGCCCATCCACAGTTATCAGCCTGCATATACAGTGGCCTCTGGCTAGAATGCTTCGTCCTCCTCTTGGCCTGACAGAATCCTCCTCATCCTTCCAGTTTCAGCCCAGATATCACCTGCTCCTTCATGAGGTCTTCCCTTCCCACACACACAGCCTCAGTGTACCCCCCTCTCTGTTCAGATCATGGTGCTAGCACTTACCACTCTGTACTATGCTCTGACTTTGCTCTCACTTCCTTTCTGTGACCACCTCAAGGGAGAGACCATGTCTTTTTGAATCTGAATCCTTAATTCCTTCTACCTGGCTCTATTATTAAATGTTTCCGGCATGAATAAATGGCATAACGCTCTTAGGGAATTAGTGTCGTCTTTTCAGAAATCTTTCTCTTTACTCAACAACCACTCTCCAAATGCCAACTATAAACAATAGATGGCGATAGCCAGAGTGATGGAAGATGTACCGAAGGCTCATTGATTAAACCAAAATATATCCAACCATAATAGAGTTGTTAGAATAAATGAGAACAAACGTAAAGAACCTAGTATGGTGCCTGGAACCTGAGAGGGCCCAAAGCTATATTAGGAAGCTGAAAAGCTTAATGGTTAAGAGCCCAAATTCTATAGCCTACTCTGCATTGCTTACTGGATCTGTGACCATGGGCAAATTACCTAACCTCTGAGGCTCTCTGCTTCCTCACTGGTAGAGCAAAAGTAATAATAGTAGCTACTTCGTGGGGTTAGAACCTAGCACCAACATAACAGGGCATCCCAAAAATTCTTTGAACTGACTTGTTTCAAAAATAAACATTAGTTTATCAGATGACCTAGCAATTCCACTCCTGCATATACAGCAAACAGAAATGAATGCACACAACAAAGAGCACGTGCCAGAATGTGGTGTATTCATATCCCGCCATACTACACAACAATGAGAATGAGCAAACTGCCACCAAGCACTTCAGGGGCAGTGATGGGTGAAAGAATGTAAACACAAATGAATTCATGGTACATGATTCTTTTTATATGAAGTTTAAAAATGGGCAAAACTAACCTATGGTGATAGACGTTAGAGTAATGGTTGCCTGTGGCCGGGTGGTACTGACTTAGCTGGAGCCTTCCAGGGTGCTGGAAATTTTCCGTATCTTGATATGGGTGTATTCATACACAGAATTAAACTGTATACTCAAGATCTATAAATTCCTTATGTATAAATTATACACCAATAAGCACAAATTAAGTTTTCCAAGAACCAATATGGAAGTAATCATCATGGAGGGAAAATGAGTATTTTGTTGGACATCCCAGTCCTCATGTCACAGATTAGTGCTTATTGTTTTTTGTTTTCTTTAATTACACATGAGGCGGTCACTATAATCTCTTGGTGTTTTGGGTTTTTTTTTAAGATTTTATGTATTTGGGTGCCTGGGTGGCTCAGTGGGTTAAAGCCTCTGCCTTCGGCTCAGGTCATGATCTCAGCGTCCTGGGATGGAGGCCCGCATCGGGCTCCATGCTCAGCAGGGAGCCTGCTTCCTCCTCTCTCTCTGCCTGCCTCTCAGCCTACTTGTGATCTCTCTCTCTCTCTGTCAAATAAATAAATAAAATCTTTAATAAAAAGATTTTATGTATTTATCTGGCAGAAACAGTGAGAGAGGGAACACAGGAAGGGGGAGTGGGAGAGGGAGAAGCAGGCTTCCTGTTGAGCAGGGAGTCTGATGTGGGGCTTGATCCCAGGACCTCTGGATCATGACCCCACCCAAAGGCAGATGCTTAATGACTAAGCCACCCAGGCGCCCCTCTCTTGGAGTTTAAAGCCTCTAAAAGTCTCAATCTGGCCATGACAAACCTTCACTACATAGTAGATATTATGACTATGTTTTTATTAGAAACAAAGACACTAAGCTTGCCCTGTGGAGTTTGCAATTTACAAAGCTTTTGTTTATTTTTGCAACAGAAATAATAATGTCATCAGCCCCCTCTTCATACATTACCATCCAATATATCCATCCAATATATTCACATATCCATCCAATATATCCATCCAATATATTTAATTGAACACCCTGGTATGCCAACACTGACCCTGACATAACACATTTAGAACATAATGAATACAGGGGTGGGGGTGGCTCAGTCGGTTAAGCGTCTAGCTCTTGATCTCGGCTCAGGTCATATCCTGAGATCAAGCCCCGAGTCAGGCTCATGTTGGGCGTGGAGCCTGCTTAAGATTCTCTCCTTGTGCCCCTCCCCCACTCTTGTGCTCTAAGAAAACAAAATAATAAAAATCATTTTTAAAAAGAACATAATGAATACATTCCCTCTGCCCAGATCTCTCCACATGGTTAGTTCCCCCTAGTCATTCAAATCTCTGTTTAAATTACCTCCCTAGCAAGGCCTTCTTCAACCACAGCCTCCCATCATTCCCCATCAGTCACTGGATTAGCAAGCAGCAAAGCCCTGACCCAAAACAACTCCTATAGATTCCGTCTCTTTAGGAGCATTCTGATCAATTTACTTCTCTCTAGCCCATCTCCTGGCTTCCCTCAGATTATCCTTCAACAGGTTACTGCCAACGGCTTTTCTACTCTTCTGTTCCTCTAATACATTCTTCATACGCTAGCCAGAGCAAAAAATGATTCTTTCTTATCATATACTCTTTCCCAAAGTGATTCCACCACCCCTACCCACTTCCCCACCCATGTATCCCAAGGTAATTTCATTCCATCTTCAATAACCCCTGCTTCAAATACACTTCTCAGATGCTAAAATTAGTAGACAAAAATTTAATAACAAACAAGATAACACATAGATTCAAAGTATCACCCACATTTACAAGTGGAAAAAGAATAATTTTATAATGGTGAAACCTGAAATATACCACTTTAATAAATGATCAGAATTATCACCAGCCATGAGACCTATCAAGTTTTATGTCCACTGATATGGTTTGCTGAAAAGGAGTCAATATCACTTCTGTGGTGTTCCTGCCAAAAATGTATTCTGAGTCTGAATCCTAGAGAAACATTAGACAAACCCAAATTGAGGAACATTACAAAATAAACAGTCTGTACTCTCCAATAATGTCAAAGTCATGAAAGACAAAGACTAAGGAACTATTCCTGATTAACAGAGACCAAAGAGACACAGCAACTGAATACAACATGATTCCCAGATTGAATCTGGAACCAGAATATGTTTTTTCATTTTATACAAAAGAGACACTAGTGGGGAAATTAACAAATTTTGAGTAAGATCTGTATATTCAGTAATAGTGCTGTATCAATGTCAATTTCCAGGGTTTGACAATTGTATTGTGGTTATATGAGAAAATTCCTTTTTTTTTTTTTAACTAAATACACATTAGTAAATATAAGAGTTCTTCAGAGAGGGGCACCTGGGTGACTCAGTGGGTTAAGTGTCTGACTCTTGATTTCGGCTCAGGTTGTAATCTCAGGGTTGTGAGATCGAGCCCCTCAACAGGCTCTGCACTGGGCGTGGAGCCTGCTTAAGATTCTCTCTCCCTCTTCCTCTGCCCTCCCCCCGCTTTAAAAAAAAATTGGGAGGGAGTTCTCCAGAGAAACAGACTGATAGGATATATATGGAGAGAGATGAAGGCCTGCAAACAAGGAGAACCAATGCTGCCATTCCTGTCCGAGGGCCAGCAGGCTAGAGACCCAGAAAGAGTCAGTGTTTTGGTCTGAGTCCAAAGCAGGAAAAATGCCAGTGTCCCAGGTCAAAGGCACCCAGGCAGGAAAGAACAACTCTCTTTCTCAAGGATGACCAGCCTTTTTGTTCTATTCAAGCCTTTGACTGATTGATGAGGCCCACCCACATCAGGAAAGGCAATCTGCTTTGCCATAAATGCTATTGTTAAATGTTAATTCTCATCCCAGAATAATGTTTGACCAAATATCTGGGCACTCTCTAGCCTAATCAAGTTGGCACATAAAATTAACCATCATAGCTGCTTAGAGGTAAATGGGGCTTTATCTCTGAAACCTTTTCTCAGATGGCTCAGAAAAAAAATCATTTACGTGTAGATAGATACATAAAAATAAAGCAAACATGATGAAATGTTAACATTTGGATAATCTGTGTATCAGGATGAGGGATTATGTATTGGAAACACTCCATTTTTCACCTGTGTTGAGAATATCTCAGTCAGTCTGTCTCTCGTGTTTCTTCTGAGTCTCCTCTACTGGTCACATAAAACACTTCACTTCCAAATGTGTGGTTTTTCCCCACACCAGACAATTTTCTGCAACACCAGCTGGGTGGCCTACAATTTAATTCAGTTCTGACACCATCTACCCCACGACAGCATCACATCCCACAGGTCACATGGTTCAGTCCCACAACACTGTCCCCCCCCCAACACACACACATACATACACTTCAGACACCAGCTGCAAGCCCAGGTTGTATGTCACCAGTCCTCCTGACCAACTGTCTATAAGTTAGGATTCCAATGACCCCCTCCTTTGGGTTCTAATAATTTGCTTGAGAAGCTCACAGACCTTGAGGAAACATTTTACTTACGTTTACCGGCTTATTATAAAAGGATATGATAAAGGATACAGAAGAACACCTGATGGAAGAGAAAGGGTGAGGTATGTGGGAGGCGTCTCTCTGGCACGCCACTCTCCCAGTACCTCCACATGCTCGCCAACCCAGAAGCTGCCCAAACTCCATACTTCTGGGATCTTATGGAAACTTCATCACACAGGCACAATGGATCATTAACTTCATTTTCGGCCCCTCTCCCTTCTCAAGAGAATAGGGGGCAGGACTGGAAATTCCAAGCTTCTAATCATGACTTGGTCTTTCTGGTGACCAGCCCTCACGCAGGAGCCCCCTCTCAGATTTGCCTTATTAGAACAAAAGACACTCCTATAACCCATGAAATTGCACGGGTTTACAGGAGCACTGTGTCAGCAACTGGGGTCAAAGACCAATATTAAAAGGATCATACAAGGGGTACCTGGGTGGCTCAGTGGGTTAAAGCCTCTGCCTTTGGCTCAGGTCATGGTCCCAGGGTCCTGGGATCGAGCCCCACATCAGGCTCCTTGCTTGGCACAGAGCCTGCTTCCTCCTCTCTCTGCATGCTTGTGATCTCTCTCTCTCTCTCTCTCTCTCTCTCTCTGTGTCAAATAAATAAAATCTTTAAAAAATAATAATAATAAATTTTAAAAAATAAAATTTAAATAAAATTTTAAAAAAGAAGGATCGTACAAGGTTTTTAGGAGTTCTACACCAGGAACCTGGGCCAGAGACCAAGGTATATATTTCTATTAACTCACAGGGATATATAGGAATTATCTGTACCATTTTTGGGATTTCTATAACTCTGAAAGTACTTCAGAATGAAAAGTTAATAATAAAATACACACACATAGAACCATGTATCCAACTTGATTATCTCTTCTAGGATACCATAAAGACACTTCAGACTCAAGCCCAAAACTGAACTGGGCATCTAATCTTCCCCTTCGCCACCCTTCAAACCAGGTCTTCTTCCAGCATTCCGTATCTTACAGAACAAATGCTGTCCATCCAGATGTACAAACCTGATAGTCATCCTTGACACGTCCCCTCCCATAACAAACCTATCACCACATCCTGTGGATTTTACCTCCTAAAACGTATGTTGTAGTCACAATTTCTCTCCACCTTCACCTAGACCACCACCACCACTGCCATCTTGGTCCAAGTCATCATCATCTCTCACTGAGCCTGCTACAAGTACCGTCTCAGCTGGCCTTCCTGCCTTCACCCTTACCTCTCCGACCATTCACACCATCTTTGCAAAACACAAATTTAAAGACAGCTTAATGCAATGCATGACCCTTGATTGGCTTTCCAAAAATAAAAAGCTATAAAAGACACTAATGAGCCCACTGGGGAAATTTGCATATCAGCTATATGTGAGATAATAATATTATATGAATGTTAAATGTCTTGGGTGTGGTAATGGTATTGTGGTTATGTAAGAAAATGTCCTTGTTTTCAGAAGATATATGCTCAAGTCGATAGTAGTGCAATGTAAAGATTTTTGCAACTAACTCCCAAATGATTCAGCAAAAATAACAATTATTTTATTATTGTAATTATATACATACAAAGTCAAAGAGAGACAAAGCCAGTCTGGTAAAATGTTGTCAGTGAATCTAGAAGAGGGTAAATAGGGTGCTCGCTTTACTAATCTTGTAACTTTTCTGCAAGTTTTAAAATTTTTTTAAAGGCTAGGGGAAAATATGTCATTATGTTCAATTTCTTGAAAGATAAGGATATTGTGGTTATATAGGAGAATATCCTTGCTCTTAGGAGACACATGTTGGAGTACTTGATGGTGAAATGTCTCTACTATCGGCAACTTATTTTCAAATGATTTGACCAAAAAAAAGTATATATTTTTAAAGTATATAGGTATATACAAAGTACTTGAATATATATGTATAAATATATAATATACATAAATGTAAAAAATAGTGAAAGGTAGCTGTTGCTTTGGATTCAATTTTTCTGCAGGTTTGACATTTTTCAAAATTAGAAGCTGGAGAAAATACTTGGGAATATATGGAGAAATAATAGATAAAATATTAAAGATACAAAATACAAATTGAAAACTTACAAATCATCTTGGCAAAAAGCTCATCCTGTTACAACTCTGTTTAAAACCTTCACAAGCTTCCCATTGTTACCAGGATAAAGACAAAGCCACCTAACAAGGCCTACAGGGCGCAGTACGGTCAAGCCCCTGCCTTCTCCCAAGCAGGCCTACCTATTGACTTGCTCCCCATCAGTATCATCTCTGCACCCCTCCCCCCCACACACACACACACGCCAGGCTCCAACTACACCTAACTGCACCCTAAGTAACCACTTCTCCAAAGTTCCCTTTCCTGGTCTTTGCGTGTGCGACTATCACAGCCTATGACTTACTGCGACAGGGGCTTTCGAACTGTCCTCCTCTAAACCGTTCCCCTAAAATCTCCTCTCTGAAGTTTCCTCTGCGCCCCCAGGTCTGCCTGACATGACTCGTTGACATCCTGTTCTCAGTCCTATCATAGCACTTAGCACACAGTATTGTAACTGCCCGCTTACTTGTTTATCTTCAGTGTTCTCGAAACTTCTCAAAGACCCCGCCGGCTTTATTTCCCAGTCTCCAGGACTGGTCTGCGCACAGTAATTATGTGTGCAGTAAATGGAATGAGCTTCCATTTTCTTGTATATAAAGCAAAGGCATTCAGCTCGATGACAATAAAATGTATCAAATAACAGCAGTCCCAACTGAGTAGGAATTCCCGGATTTTTTGCATCCCTCTGCTTCACAACCTAAAAGCAAGAGTCGCCAAAACTCACAGACTACAATTCCCGTGAGCCCTCGGGGCATCACGTGGCGCCTGCCCATTCTACTTTCGCGCAGCCAGGACTCCATGTCCCAGTGTGCCTCAGGACGTGACGACGGCATTTGTCCGAGAACTTCCGGAGTCCGGTCCGTGAGCCACAACTGCGGTAGCCAAGGTTGAGCGGAAGGTAGGAAGGGCCTAGCCTGGGGTTTAAAGGGGACACTGGCTCAGCCACAAACCCAGAGTTGCTCATACCCTGTCTTTGCAACCTCCGGCCCACTCCCTGCTAAATGTGCCTCTTCGCCGGCCGTTTCCGATCCCTCGTCGGCCCTCCGCTGCCCTCGGCTGGAGGCCAAATTCCCCACGTCACACAGAGGGAAGGGTTGGTGTCCGGATTCGAGGCGGGCACCCTGCAAGAGCCGAGTGTGGATGTGGGCGGTTCGGGGTAGGAGGTCCTGACCCTCACCTGCTCTGGGCCTTCTCTCTGCGGTAGCCGATGCTGAGTGGGCAGCTGGTCCGGCGCCTGTTCTCCATGGCCGGTCGCGTCTGTCTGTCCCGGAGCAGCTCAGGACTGGGGACCATCGGTCCCGTCGAGGCAGCCATTCGCACGAAGTTGGAGCAGGCCCTGAACCCTGAGGTGCTGGAGCTACGCAACGAGAGCGGCGGCCATGCGGTCCCACCAGGCAGTGAGACACATTTCCGCGTGGCGGTGGTGAGCTCTCGCTTTGAGGGACTGAGCCCCTTACAGCGGCACCGGCTGGTCCACTCTGCCCTGTCAGAGGAGCTGGCTGGGCCGGTCCACGCACTGGCCATACAGGCACGAACCCCTGCCCAGTGGAAGGAAAACCCTCAACTGGACATGAGCCCCCCTTGTCTGGGTGGGAGCAAGAAAACTCGGGGAACCCCCTGAGCCCCAAGAGAGGGAAGACCAGGATTCTAATGGTTTGTCTGTGAATAAACTACGTGCTATCTTTCCTTCAGCAGTCTGGTGTTTGTAAGGGATAAGGACCCCTGGGTCCCATTTGACCAGCACGTACTTATTCTCTGGAGATAGCAACTCATTTCAGATCAAAGCTTACCCAAGGAAAGAGTAGAATCACTCACCACTGCCCTTGCCCTTTACTATTTAGGAAGAGCTGCCCAGGCATTTCATGTTAGATTGTGATTAAGGAACCACGGGACCTGATGAGTTGATAATAATCCTATATGTTAAAAGAAATTACCATAGGAGATATACTGCTTTGTGTTGTTAATGGCCTGTTGAATCAGTGCTACCGATGTTCTTGGAAGAAGATACCTGTAGCCTAGGGTCGTCTTGAAGGAATTCTCTGGGGGGAGTGACCTAATCAGATCTTTAAAGGAAAGCACAGACTTGAACCAGAGAGGAGAGGAAGATGTTGCAGTTAGGGGGAAGAGCTCAAGCGAAGGCATAGAAGCTGGACCAGACAGTGACTGATTGGACAAGGCAGGAGTTACATTTGAATTTCATACCGGGAGAATGTTTGGCTTTCTATCAACTGTTTCCAAAAGGATTTGCCTTTGTTTCTCAGAAAAATCCTTAACAAAACAAAAACCAAAACACGCTAAGGCAGTGCAAAGATGGTAACATGAAAAATGAGTATAGAAGGAGAAAACTTAATGTAGTCCTTTTTCTTACGAGCCTTCTAAAGTTGTATTTCTGAGGGGAGCTCAAGTGATGTCTACCACTTTAATGACCTTAATATGGCAATAGAATCTAGATACTAAAGAAAAAGATGAACATATATCTTGACCATTTTGAGCTACAGGTTAGACTGCACCTGGTTGGAAAATGGCTTGATTAGAACAGAAATGTGAGAGTCGTGGGTAATCCCCAGGCAACAGTTCCCAGATTTCCTCACAGATAAGAATTCCCATGGGAGCTTGTTTCAAATGTGGATTCTAGGTCCCCCCTCTTCCAAAAAAATCCTGATTCCACAAGTCAAGAATAGAATCTGGAATCCATATCTTTAAAAGACACGAGAGGATTTGGAGGAAAGCTGGTTGTATTCTCAAGAAACACTCCCAAGTTTTTGTCTGTTTTGAAAGATTTTTTTTATTTATTTGAGAGAGAGCATACATGGGCACATGACTGGGGAGGGGATAGAGGGAGAGGGACAAGCAGACTCCTTGCTGAGCAGGGAGCCCAGCAGCATGGGGGCTCAATCCCAGACCCCAAGATCACGACCTGAGCCAAAGGTAGGCGCTTAACTGACTGAACCATCCAGGTGCCCCTTAAATTTCATTTTTTAAGTTCTGTTTTATTGTGGCACTAACACTTAACTGAGGTCTACTTTCTTAAATTTTTAAGGGTACGATGCTTCACTGACCATAGGTACAGGGTCATACACATCTCTAAGGCTTATTCATCTTGCTTAACTGAAACTTTATGCCCTTTGATTAGTAACTCCCCATTTCTCTCTCTCCCCTACCCCTGGCAACCATTATTCTATCCTTTGATTCCAAAAATTTGACTATTTTAGGGGTGCCTGGGTGGCTCAGTCGGGTGTCTGCCTTCAGCTTGGGTCATGATCCAGGGGTCCTGGGATGGAGCCCCTCGTCGGGCTCCCTACTCAGCGGGGAGTCTGCATCTGTCTTTCCTTCTGCTCCTCCCCCCTGCTCATCCATGTGCTCTTTCTCAAATAAATTTAAAAATCATTAAAAAATAATAAAATAATAAATAATAAAAATTTGACCAATTTAGGTAACTAATGGGATTATTTGGTCTTTATGTTTCTGGCTTATTTGACTTAATGTCCTCATGGTTCATCCATGTCATCACATGTTGCAGAATTTCCTTCTTTTCTAAAAGCTGAATAGCATTCCATTGTATGTATAGACCACATTTTCATTATCAGCTCTTCTGCCGATGGACATTTAGGTTGTTCCCATGTCTTAGCTATTGTGCCTAGCGCTGCAGCAAACATGGGAATACTAATATTGCCAAGATCCTCATTTCAGTTCTTTTTGATAAACATCCAGAAGTGAGGTTGTTGGATCATACGGTAGTTCTATTTTTAATTTTCTGAGGAACTTCCATACTCTTTCACATAGCAGCTGCGCCATTTTGCATTCCCACCAACTGTGCCAGCATTCGGATTTCTCCACATCTTCACCAACATCGGTTTTTTTGTCTTGTTTGGGTTTGGGGGGTGGGTTGTTTTTTGGTAATGGCCATCCTACCAGGTGTGAAGTGATGTCTCATTGTGGATTTGATTTGCATTTCCTTGACAGTTAGTGCTGTTTCATATATACCTGTTGGCTATTTGTATGTCTTTGGAGAAATGTCTATTCAAGTCTTTAGCCCCGTTTTTCAATCAGTTATTAGGTTTTTTTGCTACTGAGTTACAGGACGTTACCCCAAGTTTCCACATCTGGAAGACCCTCCGTCTGCAGAAATGAAAAGGTCAGGATAGAGAGGCCAAGTGAGGAAATAAATGTGTCACATCGTATTATTGTGGCCTTCACTTTTGGGAGAGAGGAATAGTATTTCCATTTCACCACCTTCCCCTCCCAGCAGGCAGAACAGAGTTGGGTTTAGGTGGGGTGGCAAAGAAGCAGACATAGCCATTTGGGATTTTAAGGATTTATTTCCTTTTTATTTTTCATCAGTATTTTTCATTTCATTTTCACATCAACAGAGTTGAGTTTAGGGGGGTTTCCCAGGAGAGCAGAAGAGATGGATGGGTCCCTCCAGGGGGCACGAGGGAGAAGGCTGCGTCCAGCAAATGAAGGGTGGGGAAAGGGGGTACACACTCATACACTGGGCACTGGAGAAGGCAGTCCTTTGAGCACAGACACCAAAAAGTTAAACAGTCCCCACCTGGTTCAGTGTTACAAAATGGGGGGAGTGACCACAGGGTGGGGACACCAGACGCAGCATGAGGAGGGTGAATTTGGATTTTCTTTTTTTGTTGTTGTTTTCACTTTTTTTCCTTTTAACTTTTTTTTAACATTTTACAAACAGCTAAAAACTACAACACATCACAGCTACAGTGGGGGCGGGGGCAGGAGGGCACCAAAGAAAGCAGCCACACAGTGGGGTGAGGCCTGGGCAGCTTAACCTACAGGGGCTATCTCGTAGAAAGGGTGAGATGGGGAAACTGAGGCTTCTGGTCCCACATTAGGGGGTCCCTGGCTTATTGCCCAACCTCTTCCCTCTTCAGAGGAGTTGCTGGGAGGGCCCCTGCTCTCTGCCCCTGCCCCAGCTCCTTGTGCTTTTTGATCTGCTGGTTTGACCCTATGCCTGGTTTCTTTCCCTCCCCTGCTACCCTGCCTGTGAGGGGACAGGTTGGGGCTGGGAGGGCAGCTGTGCCGTCCCTGTCTGTGCTATAGTAGGTAGAGCCTCTCACTCCAGAGGCCTGTGCTTCTTGAGAGGAGGGGAGGAGATGGACCTTGTCGGGTGCCCTCGGGTCCGTCTAGACTGCGGGACTCTTCCTAGGCTGAGGGCTTCCCCCTCCCACGCCTGGCCCAGAATCAAGATTAGGGGAGGGACTATGGGAGGCAGGGTAGTGTGTGTGTCCACGGAGATCACCCTTGGCTTGTATCTTAGGACAGTAGAGTGACACCCCGCCCCACGGCACATACACACACATACGTGAAGAGTTACACACGCGTTTGCACACACAGTCCTGCTGAGCTGCCTCAGAACTTAATATATAAATAAATAAGCATCAGAAAGCTAATTTCATAAAACTCAGGCTTCTTACTTGTAGCCCAAATTGAGGAGGGAGTGGAGGCCAGGGGGCTGAGGTTTATTGCTACTCCCCCAGCATCCAATAGGTGCAAGAGGGCACCCGAGGCCCTTCCAACTCTAGGAAGTTCTTTTGGTCCATAGACTACACCGAGCCCCAGCCCCCAGCGTAACCACAGGGCCCAGGCGGAGGGGATGAGGCGGAGGGCAGGAGGCCTGTTCTGGACCCCCTAGAGCCAGGAAGAGCTAGGGCCCCTCACTAACACTGGGGGAGAAGGGGGGGGCCGAGCCTTCCCCTGTGCAAAGTCAACGGGGGGAGGAGGTGGGGAGGAGAGCTGCACCCCGAAACGGGGATGAAAGAGCCTTCCCTGTAGTTCCTGCCCACGGGGTCACCCACATGCACACACGCGCGCACACACACACACGCACGCACGGCTAAGACACGGAACACAGGGGAGTGGGGGGCGAGGCTGCTCGGGCCGGGATGGCAGGGCAGGGAGGGAGAAGGAGCCGTTGGCCTCACAGTGTGCCTGCCACCCTCAACAGCCCGGCGGCCCTCTCACTGCAGCACCTGCCCCCGGGTCTCGGGCAACTTCAGGGCCAGAGAACTCCCGAGGGCAAGCGCGGCCGAGGCCAACAGGATGGGGGCAGCCTTGGTGATTCCCACAAAGGATGTGAAGATGCTGATCCCCAGCACGGCCGCCAGCTTACAGAGGGCATTCAGGAAGCCGAAGGCTGTGGTCCTGCTCGGAGCCCCCAGGGCAGTAGGAAGGGAAGACAAGGAAGAGGCACGGGAGGGTTTGTGGGGCGTCAGCGAGTAGGTGGGAAGGTGAAGGAGTGATGGCAGGCGGTGTCCAAGAAGGAGAGGAAGGATGGGAAGACACGCAAGGTGAGGCATGTACATCAGGGAATATAGATTGGGAGGCAAGGAGAAAAGAAGACCAAAAAATTCGGTTAATAGCTAAGACTTCAAGGGGCAAATACCAAAGTTACCAGCCCTTAGAGGAGCAATTCCATGGGGATGTGCGTCCTTCTAACCCTAAAGATGATCTCCCATTCAGCCCACTTCCTTACCCCACCTCCCCGAAAACCGGCAGCCCTGCCCTCACGACACTCCAACTACCTCTTGTCCGAGGGGTAGAGTTCAACAGTCAACACGTCCAGCGCGTTCCAGGATGCAATGCTGACCCCCCCAAAAAGGCAGAGCAGGGCAATCATGGCTGACTCGCTGTTCCCAAAAGACAGGAAGAAGCAGGAGACACAGGACATCACGCTGGAGCCAGCTGGAGCCAGGAAAGGAGGGAACATGAACCTGGCCACAGTGATGCCCATCCACGACCCCCCCCCCATGCCATCAACCAGGCTTGAGGGCAGCCCAGGATGAGACTCTTCTTCCCAAAGGGCTCAAAAGGCTACTCACTCATCCCCAACCTCCCTTATAATTCTTTATATTAATAACGTCAGTAACAAGCCTCTCTTCAATGACAGCTATGGGCCAGGGAGCTTGATGCTTTCCGCGCATTGATCTAATACGTCAACCGGTGAAGCAGGGACTGTCATCGCCCCATTTTGCAGATGAGATGCCTGGGCTCGGAGAGGTGAAGTAACTTGCCCAAGGAAAGGTGGTGGAGCTGAGATTCAAAACCCACAGCCTCCAAGCCTGCGTGCTTGCTATTCTGCCTAACTCCTTTACCCCCTGAGAAGCTTCCATGCCAGGGCCCACCCCATCTCGCAGCCAAGACCTCAACAGAAGACAAGAGAGAGAGAACCTTCTCTGGCTAAGCTCTTCCTTCAGAATCAGGGGAGAAGCGTGTTGACAGCCTCGCCCTGCTCCCCGGCCCCTGAGCCAGTTCTGACACCCCACCACCCACCCACCCACCCCCTTACCAAGCATTCGGAGCCTGCCAATCTTGTCCATGAGCAGGGCAGACACGATGTTCCCGGGAAGCACAGCCAGCGTCCCCAAGAAGCTGACAAAGTACACCATGTAGGCGCCTTCACCGGTCCCCGTCACGTCCAGTGGGCAGCCCTCCTTGTTGTGCAGGAACGTGCTATTCACCAGGCGGCTGTTCACAAACTTGTACTCAAACAGGTCTGGGGGCCAAGCCCAAGGGAGGCAGGTGGTCAGTGAAATGTGAGACGGAGGCTGCCATGGCTCAGGGCTCAGGGCGCTGCCTTTGTGGGGTGGGGGGCGGGGGGCAGGGCTCTCAAAATTGCCCAGGGCGTTCATTACAAAACATCAAATGAGATCACCCTGGGAGCCAGGATTGTTCCTACGGTGCAGGAAATGACCATAGTCTATGAAACGGAACAGTGGAACTGGCTGTTTCCAAGTTGTCTCGCTAATAATCTTTGCTTCTTATTCATTCTTTTCATCTGCCCTAGCTAACTGTAAGCAGCAGTGGTGCCGTGTGTCTAGGAAAAATTCCTGAGCCAGGTATTAAAAATCATTACAAGTCCTTTCCATTCATTATTTTTCCCTGCAAGGTGGGAAAAACTCACCCAGTACTCCATTAGAGGTGGGGTCCTCACCCTAGCTGGCAAAGCAGCTTTTCATGTTTGGGAATCACTGTTTTAAAAACTGGACAAGGGGCGCCTGGGTGGCTCAGTTGGTTAAGCAACTGCCTTCAGCTCAGGTCATGATCCTGGAGTCCTGGGATCGAGTCCCACGTTGGGCTCCGTGCTTGGCGGGGAGTCTGCTTCTCCCTCTGACCCTCCCCTGTCTCATGCTATCTCTCTCATTCTCTCTCTTCCAAATAAATAAATAAAATCTTTAAATAAATAAATGAATTTTTAAAAACTGGACTAATGTGGGGGCGCCTGGGGGGGCTCAGTCAGTTAAGCAGCCGACCCTTGATTTCGGCTCAGTTGTGATTTCAGGGTAATGGGGTTGAGCCCTTCGGGGAGCCCGCTTGAGGTTCTTTCTCTCCCTCTCCCTCTCCCCCTCTCCAACATCCCCCCAAATAAATAAATCTTTAAAAAAAAAAAATAGCAGGGCACCTGGGTGGCTCAGTTGCTTAAGCAACTGCCTTTGGCTCAGGTCATGATCCTGGAGTCTGAGGATCAAGTCCCACAGGAGGCTCCCTGCTCAGCGGGGAGTCTGCTTCTCCCTCTGCCCCTCCCACCTCTTCTTATGCTCTCTCATTCTCTCTCTTTCAAATAAATAAATAAAATCTTTAAAAAATTAAAATTAAAAAAAAACCACTGGACTAATGCAATGATTTCCAACCTTTTACCCACCAAATATCCCTTTTATTATTTTTTTTTCTGAAGACCCTATTCGAATGAGTTTTACCCTCTTCAAAAGTGCATTCATAACACTACAGAGTTGCTTTAATTCTAGCTCAAAGGCAAAGAACTTTGGTGTTTTTGCCAGGTAGTCTTAAAACTATTACAGAGAATGTTCAATTTCCATTCGATTTTTGGAATTCTTGGTGGTAGGTAGCTCATAGGCCCGCATGCCACCTTCTTCCAGGGCTCCAGAGAGCTCAGCTTGCAAACCCTGAATTTCCTGCAAAATTGACCTGTGAAGCCAGGTCATTTCCTGCACCATAGGAACAATCCTGGCTCCCAGGGTGACCTCATTTGATGTTTTGTAATGAACGCCCGGAGCAATTTTGAATTGCTACGGAATGAGAAAGGCTCCTTCTCCCCCTTTCAGGGTCCCCCCAGCCCTTTGGTCTGATAGCCACGGGCCACACCCCCTTACCAGTGTTATAGAACACAGTGTTGATGAACGTGCAGTTGCGGAAAAATGTGTTGCTCGAAGTGACATCCTCGAAATAACACTCCTCAAATAAGGAATCCTCAAAGGACACTGACTTCAGACGTAGCCCGATGAACCTGGAAGGCCAGGATGATGAGACATACTTTCCCCTCATCCTCATACCCTCCTCCAAGACCCATTCCCTTGGAATCAAGGAGGAACCCCGTCTCCAAACTCCCAGGCTCATAGAAGAGACAAGGAGTAGAAAGGACAGGGAAGAAGTGACATGGAAAGGTCCCCATATACTTGTCATTGAAGTACTGTCCCCCTCGGTGGATCTGATTCTCCAGCGTGAAATTAAAGGTCACGTGCTCCACACGCTCCCCAGAGAACAATTTGGTGCGGGCTTCATAGTCCACCGCCTGGAGATGGCGGATCATGTCAGGAAACCAGACAGTCAGGCCGTAGTAGCTGAAGAGTCGAGGACGATGGAGTCAGACAAGGCGCAGCATTAGGACCACAGGGTCCAGAAAGGAGGGGGAGAGAGTCAGGACCTTGCTTGCATCTCCAGCCTCATCCCTCACCACTCCTCCCTTCACCAACTGCTGTGGGTCTGGGGGGACTTCACATTTGCCTACCCACCCACCCTACTCTTATCTCCCACACATCTGCTCCGCGCTCGGCCTGAACAGTCTCCCCACCACCACCCCGCCCCAGTCTGTCTAACCTCCACCTGCTCTTCAGGACTTTGATCCCCACTGCCCCCACACACGTCCTCACCTGAATGACATGGTGAACCACACGCCCATCATCATCAGAGTGATGCGTCGATATTCGGGACCAAAACAGGAGAGGAAATTGCCCCAAACCTAGGTGGAACAGGACACAGTCAAACAGAGGGTGCACTAACTTCTAGCACCCCCAGATCCCCCCTTCTCCGACCTAACCCCTTCCCCTCAGTTCACCCATCACCCCCATACCCAGGCTCCAGCCCCTGCCTTCGTCTCCACCTCTCCCGCTCCCTTCTCTCTCTTCATGGAACCATCCCTCGTTACCTGCCCCCCCAGGCTCAAGGCCCGGACCCCCCAGCGCTGGTACCAAGTCCCCGTGTCTGACTGGATTTCAATCAACTCATCCTCCTGGTGAATCGTCTTAATGTGGGTTACCTGGAGTCAAGAGAGGGGGTTAGCCATCACACAGTCTGTATTTCCCAACGCCATTCAGGTGCCTCACTTTCTCTGGTAGCAAAATGCAAGCAGGGGGTGGGGGACAGATGTGCAATGATACCCTAAAAGATGACATCGAGGGAGGGTGTGGAATGTGGCCGGAGAGTTCAGGGAAGGTAGAGGGTGGTATCCAGAGAGGGGCCGGGGGGCTGGGACTGGAGGGCTGTGGAGGATCGCAGGGAGGCCTTTGGCTTACGGAGAAGACTCGCTCAGGATGCCCCTTTGCTCGCATGTTGGTGTCATGAACCTGCTTCAGCACCATCCAGGCCTCATCATGCTTCCCGTTCTAGAGCCACAGACACAATTCCGGTATGTAGGTTAGTGCCTGCCTGAGCCAGAACAACAGGCCCCCTCCCTGTGGCTTCTCTAGTCACAGGAGACAAAATGGCTCCCCCCACTACTTCTGACCTGTGGGCACAGACATCACCCACTCTGAAAGAGGCCCAAGAAGGGATACGGCAAAATATAATCAGACTTGGGCGACAGTAGGGAGAGTCCAGGAGACAGATGCAACTACAGGCCCTAGGGATTCCTGGGGACGATGGAAAGAGAAATGACAAGGGAATTGATGATGAGGGCAAGGAGATGGTCAGAGGAGGAGCAGCTTCTTAACCCTGCTGGACCAAGATCTACTTGGAAGGGGAAGAAGTAAAGGGTGTAAACATCTCTTGAGCTCTAAAGTCGGGACCAGGGCCCCGCCTGCAAAATCTTAAGCCACTCCTGGGCTAGCAGGTACCCTTATCTCTCTGTGCACAGAGCCCCCCCGTAAATACAGCACCAGACAAAGGAAGCAAGACAAAGTCCCCAGAAGTATGGACCCTGCGATGATCCCCCAAACCAAACCCACCGTGAGTGCTTGAACACAGAACCCCTGCCTCCCTTCCCCCAGCCCAGCCCCCACCCCATTCACCTCCAGGAAGAAGCGGGGGCTCTCCGGCTGTGTGGTCAGCGCCCCGATGGCAAACACGGAAGGGAAGGCACAGACGAGGACAAACACCCTCCAGCTGTGGAACTGGTAAGCGGACCCCATCTGAAAGCTCCAACCTGGCAGGGACAGTCAGCATCAGCAGAGAGGCCGGAGGCTGGGGGACTCCCACTGCCAGGCACCCAGGCGAAGAGGGAGAGGCTGGGGGCTGCTCACCGTAGTGGGGGATGATGGCCCAGGCCATGGCAGCGGCATACACTCCACCAATCATCCAAAACATGCAGAGCCAGCTCAAATGCTCCCCACGTTTCTCCTGGGCCAGAAACTCCGAGAAATAGGAGAAGACAATGGGGATGGACCCTCCAATCCTGGAGGGCGTTGCAAGAACTGAGCATTAGAAAACAGCCCCATTCCTGATCCCCTGCCCCAGCGCTCTACATCTCCCAGCGCCTTTCATCTGCCACACCTTAGTAAAGACACTTCTCCCACAGTCCCCTGTATACTCCCTCCCCAGCAGCCAGTAAGCGCCCATCCTGGGGACCCTGGGAGACGGCAGGGAGGCCTCGGGGCAAGGAGAGGCACAAACATTGAATCTTAAAGATGACTGCAGAGTTGCAAGAGAGGGAAGATAATTATAGACAAGAGGGCAAATCCCCAGAGGAGAAAGATGGGCAAAGAGGAGTCTGAGGGCAGGTGTGTGGGAGCAGGCCAGGACAAGAGCTTGCGGCCAGGGCAATGAATGCATGCTGGTGGCTCAGGGAGTATGGGAGTGTGATGGGTCAAGGCTTCCAGTTCTGGCCGCTGTGGGTGTTAACAAGGTCTGTTGTCAAATGCTGGAAATATGTCAACAGGGAAGGGGATAACTCAAGTTCACAGGCACCCAGGGGTAAGGCTGAAACCCACCAGGCCTCTTCATGGAGCCAGGCTCAGAATGGAACTAGAGGGTGGGGTGGAGGACTCAGGAGTGGACCAGACAAGGAATGGTGTTCTGGACAGGCGGTGGATGGGTCCTGGACAGGGGGAAGCTGGCCTGAATATGGTAGGAGAAAGGAATTCATTCATTCAACACATACAGATTTGAGGGACATCTGGTATCCCTGGCACTGTGTTGGGCTCTAGAACTACAACAGCGACCAAGGCATGGTCCTCCTTCAGGACTGCCTCCAGGGGCTTAGGAAGTGGCCACTCACCCAACCCCAGAAAGGAGGCGGCAGAAGAGGAAAGTGCCATAACCCTGGACGAAAGATGAGAAAAAGGCGAAGACGCTGTTGACTGAGAGCGAGATGAGCAGACACTGCCTCCGGCCCAGCCGATCAGCCAGACCTCCCCAGAGGAAGGCTCCCACCATCATGCCCAGGTAGACTATGAGGCCTGAAGGAGGGAAACAGAGGCAGCAGGGGTATGAGCAGACATGCTTCTCGCACTTGTTGAACATAAAGTGAGCTAGAGCTGCAGCAGAATGGACTCAGGAGCTGGAGGACTGCTAGAACAGCTAAGTCTACCCAGAGAGGAGAGCAAATAAGAGAAGGTGAAATCTGAGCAAAGACGGAAGTTCATCCCTGCAGGCCAGGGGTTCAAAGGCAAGAATGCACACATGGGAGACCCCCAGAATTCTTTCTTTCTCTACCTCTCCGCCACTCTCTCTTGCTTGCTCCCAGCCCTTGCTCTCTGTCTCTGTCTCTCTCTCTCTCTCTCTCTCTCTCTCTCTCTCTCTCTCTCTCTCACACACACACACACACACACACACACACACACACACCCCTCTGGCTGCCTGGAAGAAGGAATGGATCGGCCCAGACTCCCAAACCCTCCTAGGGTCCCCTCTCCCATCCAGCCTTGACTCCCTCAAAGCAGCAGGAGGGGTCTCCTGTGTCCCTGGGAAAGCAGCTCCATTCCTTCTGTCCCCCCAGTGAAATCCCCCACACGGAACCCACCCTTTACTCCTCCCAGCTCCCATGCTTCTGGACCTAAAACTCTCCTGTTTCTTATTTCCTTCCTACATTCAGAGTTGGAACTGATCTTAAAAATCATCTACTCCAAACTGCATTTTAGCCATGCTTCGGCCAAGCCCCAAGGAGTGGGGATCTGCTCAAGTTCCCATGGCAACTTGGGAGCAGAGCAAGACCAAGAGATCCTTTGTGGGGGAGTCTCGGGAGTTGCCTCCCTCAGGGTCCACATCAGGAAGGGCCATTAGAGACCACTCGCTGGGCCCTGGACACTCCCAAGGCTGCCCAAGAGCAAGTGTGGCCAGCTTCTCTGGCTGAAGACAGGCCTGGGATTGTTCCCCTATCCCCAGCCCCCTAAACTGACTCCCCATCTAAACTGGGGAGTTTAGACACTGACTTGTTTCCCTGATCAGGGAAAGGGAACAAGGTGACAAAGGGAAGTGTCCAAAGAAACACCCAACAGGGGCCCATGCCGCCGTGGCCACCTCCTGCAGAACTAAGCAGACCGCCACCCAAGCCCCAATCCAGCACAAACGACCTCACAGTGACCCAGCCTCAAGAGGAGGGTGTGTGAGGGGAGAGCGTGCAGAGGGACTCCGAGCGCTCTGGGGACATCTTGGGACCAGGGCCCTAGGGAGCCCAGAGGAAAGGACCGGGGTTCTCGCAAGCAGAGGTGTGTCTAGAGTTGGGGGCCGGACAGGGAAGGAGTGCTCCCCAGTGTGCCTTACCGAGCATGCCTTTGTTGGAGTCTGACAGGCACATGTCTTTTTCAGCGCTGGGCAGCACAAAGCCCACCACAAAGACTTCGACACCATCAGCCATCAGCGCCAGACCGAGCACGAAATAGAGTGTCCACTGGAAGCGGCCATGGCCACACTCCCGGAGGATGGCTTCATACTGCTGAGCCAGTTCTTCCCGTTCCTTCCGCCGTTGCGCCTCCCCCCGACCGCCAGGGGGGCCCTCCCCGTCGCCCAAGCCCCCCCTCCCTCCAGCCAGGGGAGCCCCATCTGCCATCCGCTCGCCTTTGCCCCCAGACTCTGCCCGGGGGATGCCCTGATATTCCCCCTCATAGATCTCATCATCCTCATCGTGGCCCTCAGTGGCATCACTGGACGCGCCACCTTCCTCCTCGTCCTGGGCCCCTTCCCCACGGTAATAGCCATCAGCAGGGGCAGGGAAGTCATCGTCATCGTCCTCCTCCTCAAAGCGGGAGTAGGATCTGCGGGAATATTCGTCCTGGACTCTGTCCAGGCCCTTCACTACCTTCTTGGCCGCGTGCTTCTTGACTTCCTTGGCAATGTCTTTGGCCCCACGGATGAAAGCTGCCCGGTCTCT
This sequence comes from Ailurus styani, assembly GCA_002007465.1. Taxonomy (NCBI): domain Eukaryota; kingdom Metazoa; phylum Chordata; class Mammalia; order Carnivora; family Ailuridae; genus Ailurus; species Ailurus styani. Next base: position 1,847,183 of record LNAC01000309.1, on the reverse strand, counting down.
GAAGCCTTCTTCCATGATGAGTCTTTGGGAATGCTTCGCTAGACCACCTCCACTCCCTGCTCCTTATTCAGATTTTGCTCAAGGATTGGTGAAGTCAGAAAGCCTCCTTCCCCCAGGTACTTAGATGAAGTGTGTTCAAATATCTCTGGGCACGGAATGGGAGAAAATAGGGATGTCTAGGAGGGGAAAGGAGGGAGAGGAGTCCTCGCCAATTCAGTTGGCTACATGGGGAAGGGAGAGGGGGAGCCGGGGGATAGGGAGGGAGGGGGGAGCCAGGCTGTGGGGGCTAAGATGAGGAGCCAGGATAACTCAGGAAAGGCCGACTGCTTCTCTTCTAGAAGCTTTGGGAGATCTAGAAAATATAAAAGGGAGAAAAAGGAGGTTGTGAAGCCTAAGATGGTGAAGAAGGCCAAGATAGAGCTCCCGTCGACCCAGAGCCCTGCTGGGGCCACGTGTTACAGATAGTTTCCTTGCTCCAAGCCCACACTCAGTAAAAAGGGGTGACTACCTGGACCAACTGAGAACCGTTTAGCATAAGACCCCTTACTTTGACCTTGGACATCAGCCCTATGAGATTTCTCCAGAGTCACGGTCACCTAGAGCCCTCCTCCTGATCCCCTGCCCCACATCAAGATCAGATCCCTTGTTTTACCACCAACCTGCAAAGAACAAAACAGGAAATATGAGAAACCAGAATTCTCTATTCTAGTCCACTCTGGCTTTCTTACTTGGGGCAGAGCTTGGACAGAATGTGTATGGGGACCAAGTCCTCCCAACTGTTGACTTCAGTCCACTGATGGCATCTGAAGTGAGGCTTCTACGCTCCTCGCCTCAAGTTCCATGTTGATAGGCCTCACAAGGAGGGGTCTTCTCAGTGGGTAAGAGTTGGCTTCCAGAGTCAGAGAGACTTAGGTTTGACTTCTCGCTTCAGCACTTACTAGTTAAGTGACCTCAGGCATGGCTCTGAACAGCCAGGCCTCAGTTTCCTCTTCCTTAGGAAAGGGAAAGTAAGAATTGAATGACACAACATGCATAAGCTCCTTACCATAGTACCTGGCACAAAGTGATGAAGAAATACTAATCATTACTCTTTGCGATGATGATAATATAGTGCGACCCTCTCCACTCCCTCATGAGACCCCAGGACAAAAGCCACCTCTGGATGCTCATGAGGACAAGGGGCAGAAAGGGAAACTGGCAAAGGAGAAAGCTGGTTCAGGGCAAAGTACATGACAGTTATATGCCCTAAGTTGAAATCCCAGCTCTGCCATTTACTTACTGACTGCTCTTGGGCAAATTATTTAATTTCCCTAAACCTCAGTGTCCTTATATTTGAACTGGGGATAATTTTATTTTTCTGAGTCCACAAGAGAATTCAACCTCACAGTAGATATTCTATAAATACTAGTTTCCCTCCTTCCTACTAGATTGAAAAAAAATATGAAGGAAGCAGGAAGCAGCAAGGGAAGAACAGGGGGTCGTACTTGGAGGCTGTTGTCCAGTATCTTCCCAAAACAGAGTCCTAAGACCCCTCTGTGTTCAAATTAATTCCAGCAGATGGGCCCACACTGTCTCCCTCCAGACAAACAAGGGAAGACTCAAAAAAAAGGGGAGACCTGGAACTTGAGGTCATGGAGAAGAGGTAGTGTCCGGCTGCTTGCCACCTTCCCTCAGGACATCATCCATGGGCCCCTTCCCTGGTACGGGCAGGAATAGAAATAGCTGATCAGATCCATACTCTTCCAGCATGGGGGCTAATGTCCATAGCTGTGCCTCTTTTCTCCAGGGCCTCCCTTCCTAATCCCCCTTACTCCTTTCTGCTCCTCCTCCAGGAGTCAAGGAAAAAAGGAGTGCACAAATACCGCACTGCGTAGGAGGCCAGGATAGAATGAAGGGGGCCTTGGGCCTCCCCCCAAAAAAAGAGAGCCTCCAGAAGGAAGCACAGGAGAACCCCCGTTCCTTCACAGAAGCAGAGGAAGGAGGACGAGATTCTGATCAGAGATCATTCCCCTAAAAATATCCTGCCTCCTGCTCCCACCCATCCAGGGCCTTCCTTAAATGTCACACAGGCATACAGGAGCCCGGGTAGAAGGGGGTAAGTCACGCTACATGGTTCAGAAAGAAGCACTGGCAAACAGGGCCTTAGCCCCTCGGGCCTGATGTGATAGTGGACCATGATGACCAAAACCAGTGACCCCTAGGTCACCTTCTTTTCTTTGTGGTTCAAGGCCCAAACCATCCCCCATGCAAGAGAGGGAACTGTGGAATCCCCTCGCTGCATGGCCATTTGCTTTCATCTCCTTTCTTTCCCATCTAGGATCTCCCCCCACCCCGAAACCCTGAAGGAGACAGATGGACCCACCAGGAGCCACATCCTGTGTTTGTCAACACTATTTACCCCGGAGAAGGTACATGGAGGGTAGGTAAATAAGGCCCCCAGAGCCACAGCCGGATATGATGTCTCAACAGCCAGCTCCCCCAGGGCCAATGAGCCCAGGAGGTCGGAAGGGAAAGAAAGAAGACAAATTCTTTGAGTTGGTGAGGAAGTGGTGCTATTTTTAGCCCCCAAAGCAGCCCAGGGTGGCTAAGCCTGCGGGAGAGAGACAGGACTTGAAGAGGTGGAGGTTGTAGGAGACAAGATTCAGGGTTACAGGGCTCTTTAAGGTTGGCTTGCTCCACCTGACCGGGAAAAACGTGCCCAGGAGATTTTCTGCAGAACCGGGGAGGGGGGGCCTCCGGGGGAGCAAAGGCTTCCCTTCAGGACCAGAAGAAGAGGGTCCAGAAGCCCCCACCTTCAATCAAAGTCCCTGACTTTGGGAGTCACCCGGATTCCCCAACCTTCCCTAGCCCAGGTGACAAGGTCATGAAGAAGCAGTTAAAACACTCACGGACGGGGAGGTGGGGGTAAGAGGAGGGGGGACGGGCTGGAGCTCCGTCCCTGTTACAGCTGGGTGACTGAGCCTCAGCTCCCACCCAGAATGCCCAAGGCGGCACCTCCCCTCCCTACATCCTACCCCAGGCTTAGGAAGATGGAGCATTCACGGTTGGGGCGTGGGGGGGAGAGGAAGGTGTCAGCTGAGAAGGCACCCAGCGGAGGAATACCGAGAGGCAGGGCGGCAGGGAGAGACCTCCACAAGCACAGGCATAGCGAGCGCCCCCACCAGCATTTGCAGCAATAGCCCCCCCCCACCCCAACCAGCACCCTCCTCTCCATCTCGCCTCTACTCTGGCGTAAGAGAGGAGCCCCTAGAATTGACTGAACCTATTCTCTGAGTGCCTCCCCCCGCCGCCGCCACCACCCTCAGTCCTGCCTCTGGGCAAGTGCCCATCATCGCTCGACACCCCTTCCCCCCACCCGGCGAGCAACGGCCCAAAGCCCCGCCATGCGCGCTTCAACCCGGGTGGTTTACCATCTCTCTACCCAGCATCTCCATTCTTCCTTTCCCTTCCCTCCCTCCTTCACCTGCCCTTCCTCCACTGCCCCCCCCCCCAGTCCAGGCTGGCCGACTGAGACACTATCCACTCTCTGGCCCCAGCCAAGGTCACTTATCATGGGGGGGGGGTGTGCAAGGTGAGGAGGGCCCTGGACTTTGAGGGAACGCTAGCCCACCTAACAAACCCCCCAGCCCGTCAATATCTGAGAGGGTAGCAGCGACTTGGCTAAGGCAGAGAAAAGCACCCTTACTCCATGGACGAATTCGGATCAGCACAGCAACTGAAGTAAATAGCCATTCAGACCACCACCAGCCCCCTCACCCCTAAAGCGGGGACGGTCAACCCCCCTCCCCACCCCCCAGCAAAGCATCGGAGGATAAAATGGCTGCAAGGCAAGGCAAGGATGCGTCTGCCCCGGGCAGGGTGGAGGTAAGAGACTGAGAGAGGGGTCTCACCTGGCCTGGTGCCCCGGGTAAGGGGAGTCCGGG
>LNAC01000309.1:1805920-1833835 GCA_002007465.1 Ailurus styani | reverse complement strand
GGGGTGGGCCGGGGTGGGGGGAGGGGCCCCCGCTGGTAGCCGTAGGGTGGGGGTCGTGGAGGCCCAGTGTATCCATGAGGAGGCATCAGTGGAGGAGGGCCACGCATCCCATGTGGAGGCATAGGGCCTGGGTGACCTGCATGAAGAAAAAGAAAAGTCAGTCCAGGCAAGAAATAGGAAGTGTTGATGTTGGGCAAATGTATAGAGAACAGTGACAGGGAGACCATGAGCAGAAATGCAAATAAAAGGAAGGGCAGGGGACAGGGCTGTGACAAGGGAGGCTGCAGGACTGCGGTGCTCATGGATAAGGGAGGTGGCAGGCGCCTACTCACCCATGGGAGATCCGAACGGAGGCCCTCGAGGGGGCATGCCCATTGGGGGGGGTCCAGGATGAGGCATTCCAGGTGGTGGTCGCGGTGGCGGCTGCCCCCCAGAGCCTGGAGGCCCAGCGTGGGGGTGTCCTAAGCCATGAGGGCCATGGTGGGCCAGCTGCATCTGAGACATCCCTGTGAGAACAAAACAGACACAAAGAGAAAGGAGACAAAAGGAATACACAGAGCAAAGAAAATGGAGAAAGGAAGAGAACAAAATTGAGAACGAAGTCACATTAGGAAGTCCGGAAAATAAGGCTGGCACAAAGTGCCTTTATCCTCAACCACATTCCAAGGGTACAAATAAATCAACTACCCCCCCCAATCAACTGCTCACCCACCTCACTTGCTCATTCCACGATTTAGACGATAGAACAGTGCTGTAGAAGTTTGTAACAAATAGAGTGATTATTCCAATGACAGGATTTGGGAAGATAACAGAAATGCTGTCTGAGCAAAGATCTCATTCTAAAGGACGAGTAAGAATTCTTCAAGTGGACAAGAGTGGACTAGAACAGCCCAGGCAGGAAACATTAGCATGTGCACATCACAGGAGCATCCAACAGCTAGCAGGTTCAGGGAAAACCAGTAACTCAGAAATAAAGAGCAGCTAGTAGTCATGGGAATAACTGGCAGGCACCGATCATGAAAAGTCTAGAATGCTATGGTGACAAGTTTGGGTTTTACTCTGTAGGTAAAAGGGAGCAACAGAATTTTGAGCAAGGATGTGTAAACATCTGTGTTACAGAGAAAAATTACTCTGTGCAAATGGATCAAAGATAGAGAAATTAGAATCAAAATATTAGAAAATTACTACAATAAATTAGGTGTGAAATGATGAGTATGAGGGGACTTGAACAAGGGCACTGGCAGTGGGCACCAATGCCAGAAATATTACTAAGACTTGGTATCTGGAGTGGGGTGACAGGAAGTAGTTAAAAATAATTCCCAGATTTCTGAAGTAAGCATCTGAAAGCAATACTAGAGGAAGAACAGGTTTGAAAGGGAGGGTAGAACAGTGGAGCTGACCATCAGGCAGTAGAATCAAAGGTCATGGACCAGAGATACGTATCTAGAAGGCATCAGTATACGAGTAATGGTACTATGCAGAAAAAAGAACCAAATTCAAAAACCTAGCTACATGGAGAGAAAAAAAAAAGAAAAAGAAAAAGAAAAGCCTATTAAGGAATCAGACACAGATGAAGACTCCAGAAACACCAAGGGACAAGATTTTCAAAAAGGATGACATGCCCAGTTTCAGGTACACCAAAGGGCAAACCAGATAAGGAATGGAAGGGCCCCTTAGATCTGGCAATTAGGTTACTGCTTTGGGGTAGAAGTCAGAGGAGAGAAATGAAGTAAAAGTTAAAGGGGAAAAAAAAACAAGTACAGTTATACTCTGGATAAATCAACATAAGAAACGGAGACAGGGTGGTAGTTGTTCAAGTAAAGACAACAATATTTTGTATTTTTTTTTATAAACAACGCCTGAAGAAAAGTAGAGTTCTGGGCCTATCTATTACTGAGGGACAAGGGCAGCACTGTAAGCCGCAAAAGAACTCCTCCACCAGGCTCATCCCTCCCTTCCCCAGCAAAGAACACCCACCTGGATGGGGCATCCCACCCGGAGGGAACGGGTGAGGATGTGAGTGCCCATGTCCAGGATGTCCAGCCCCTGGGGTTCCTGCTGATGGTGGGCCATGCCCTCCAGCCCCAGGAGGCATAGGTGGGGGGGGCATGGCTGGGGGTATCCCAGGTGGAAGGGCTCCAGGAGGCGGCACTGGGGGTGGGAAGGACCCAGGAGGAGGCATGCCTAGGGAGGAAATGGAAGAAGAGTTAATGATGGTAAGGAAAGTCTTCAGAGAGCCTTTAATCTGGCCTCTTCAGGCAGGATAAGCTCTCTTCCCTTCCTCCCAGCTCTCTAAAGTCAGAAGCAATACTAGACAACTCTGAACAACTTCAGTCTCCTCAAGTCAACAACTTTCTCCCCCACAACTGTCGCCCCCTCACTCCCTTTCTCATCACCTACCGACTCCACATCCCTTTATCCGTTCTTTTTCCTTCCTCCTGCCCTACCCTCACCACACTCCAAACCCAAGACAAAAAATATTTTGAATAAAAGCTTTACCTGGAGGAGGAAGTCCGGAACCCAATGATGATACCACAGGATTGGGGGCTGAGGGCGGAGGGGGTGCATCTGCAAACAGCTGATGAGGACGGTCGGCCTGGGAGAGTGGGTTCTGGGCTGCCAGAAGTCGTTCAGCTGCTGAGCCATGGCGCTCACCCTTGGAGTCCTTCTTGAAGGCATAGGACACAGTGATAGGGCGGTTACACAGATACTGCCCGTTCATGGCCTCAATAGCTGCATCCGAAGCATCAAATGAAGCGAAATTAATAAAGGCATAACCTTTGGAGTTGCCTGTGTCAGGGTCCCGCATAATCTTCGGGGTTTGTAAGATGACCCCAAAGGCGCTGAAGGTATCATAAAGCAACTTCTCATCAATCTCCGGGTCCAGATTGCCAATGAAAATGTTGGCCCCCACATCCAGGTTCTTGTTGTGAGCTGATGCCTTGTTCACCCGTATTGGTTTCCCATAGAGTTTGATCATGTTCATGATCTTGATGGCATAATCAGCATCTTCCTCACTCAAGAATTCCACAAAGCCATAGCCTGGGAAGTAGAAGAGTGGAAATTAACAACTTAAGTGATTCAAAATGGGGTATAACTCATTCACCTTCCAAAGCTCAAAGCATATGAAATAACCACCTCACTTCAATTGGGAATGGTTCCAGAAGCAAACTGTGAGCTATTCTTAAAAGGAGGAATCTGCAGGCGATTCATTCCAGAACAGCTATGAAAACTGCTGGAACCCTCCAGGATCAGTCTGTCCCCGAAATAGGTAAACATTCCTCTTGTCATGTACTCACCTTGGTGCTGACCTGTGACTCTATCTTTTGGCATGTGGGTGTTGACTACTGGCCCTGCCTGGAGAAATAGCTCCCACAGCAGTGGTTCGCTAACCTTCTCGTCCAGGCCCCCAACGTAGACAGTGGCATCTAGAGGATAGGAGCAGGAGATTAGGGCAGGGATGAAACAGTAACAGGAAACAAGGAGGTGACAGGCGGGGGAATTGGGAGTGGACGTGGGGTGTAGGAACAAAAAAGAAAAAAAGAAAGTCAGATTAAGCCCTTACACCTCCCTCATTCCAGAACTAGAGAACCTTAAGTCCAACAGAAGGTTCTGCTGCAAATTCTCTGTGAATTGCTTTGTTTCTGGTTTTTGTTTGCTCGTTCGTTTGTTGTTTTTTGTTTTGTTTTGTTTTAATGGGAAGGGAGAGAGGATTGGATAGAGCATCACACCTACAGGCCTCAGCCTGCACCCGGCCACCCCGCCCCCACCAGGCACCGGGGCCCGATCTCCCGCCTTCCAAGGGGATCCGATCTCCCGCCCCGGCGAAAACACTGCTTTGCCCTAGTCGAGGCCTCCCAGCGCCCCAGGGCCCATTCCGGGCTCGTCCCCTCCAATCACCCTGGTTCCGCTCGGAGATCGGCCCGGCCGCCATGGCGAAAGAGCTCCCGCCGTCTCCAGGCAGCGATCCCTCCCCCTGACCTTAATCACTACTTCCACTTCCGGGGGCGAAGGCGGTCTCGAGGGTGGTGGGCGGGGCCGTGGAGAGGAGGAGCCGGAAGCGACCGCGGCCATCTTAGGAACCGCGGAGACGGCACGACGGGTGGGATCGGGTACTCCCGTCCTTGGTCTCGTGCCGAGTCTCCCGTGCGAGCGATCAAAGCGAGGAAGGCGGAATGGAAATGCCCAGACCGTCTTAAGGCGGTGCTAGACGTTAAAGGACCACAGTGCTCCCAAAAATGTAAATTCGAAAGCTACAACAACAAAATTTTACTTTTTAAAAATATTTTGTTGACAAACGATCCATTTTGTTCCCGGGGAAGGGTGTGCTGAGGAAACCCCCGCCCCCCATCCCAAGGATTCGGCTACCTTAGGGTACGGAGGCAGCCCTCCGCTCTGGCCCGCAGCCTTTGGGCAGCGGCGGCCTTAGCCAGGCCTGGGCTTGAGGCGTTTCTTTTTTTGTCAGGGGTGAGGACTGCGGAACGTCTGATCTGGGGTGATGTCCGAGCTCACGTAGTCCTGTTGCATGAGGGGTGATGGAAACCTGGGGCTCAGAGATGAAGTGTGACCAAAGCCGAGGAGTGGTGGACATTGGAGCCCAGAGGCCTCAGTTTCAACCGCTGGAACACCCGGGGCCCAGCAACAACGTATTACTATGCCCTTGGCCCCATCTTCTAAAAAGATGCGTGTGGGGGCATCTGGGTGGCTCAGTGGGTTAAAGCCTCTGCCTTCGGCTCAGGTCATGATCTCAGAGTCCTGGGATCGAGCCCCGAATCGGGCTCCCTGCTTGGTGGGGAGCCTGCTTCCTCCTCTCTCTGCCTGTCTCTCTGCCTACTTGTGATCTCTCTCTCTGTGTCAAATAAATAAATAAAAATCTTTAAAGAAAATAAAAAGATGTGTGTGGACTTCGCCTGACGGATCCCCATAATTCCTTAACAATAATAATATGGTGGGTCGCATCTTCTCCCAATTTATTACCCATCAGTTTCTTACCTAGAATCTTTTACTCAGACACAAGAGAGAACGCCAGCAAGGTGTATAAATACTGTGCTTTAATGAACTCCTTAAATAGAAATGTCACTACAAAATATACAATTGGCAGAGACAGGGTGCCTCCCATTCCCACGGCATACCCATAGAAAACTAAAGGGAAAAAACAAATTGGAATTAAGGAAGCAGCAAGGGGAGGTGAGAATGAGTTCTGTAGCCCATCTCTTTAGAACTGATGAACAGCATCTCTCATCTCACAGTTTAACAGCTGGATATCCAAAGGGATAGAATTGCCCCGAAAAAAAAAAAAAAACCAAAAGTAATCGTATTCCGGAGGATTGCTTTTGTTTCTTAATTCCTCAAGTCACAAGAAACGTCTCGAGGAACAAAACAGGCAAGAGTTGGGAGAAGGTTAGCACCACCCATCTGCAACGCAAAGTCAGGTCAGTGAGCTTGCTGAGGGCTGGAGTGTCAAAAGCTGAGACAGCAAGACCAGATAAGAAAAACCAGGATTAAAAAGAACCCTCCCTCACCCTCCCCTGCCCCCCCCCACCCTCTGCCATGCCCATAAAAAAGACAGCAATTTCAACGGGATTGGGAGAGAATGGTATTTGAATCTCTTTTCTTGGAATGATCCTCAGGAGATATTCTTGGTGTCCATTTCCTTAAAAGTTCCTGAAGATGGGATAGCTCATCCTGGAGGCCAGAGACTGTGGGAGCTGAGAGGCCTTTCTGGGGAGGGGGTGAAGAGAGGCAGAGAGAAATATTATTACAGCTCTAGCTCCTTGTTTCTGTGAGATCTGTCTGTTACTTCTGGCATCTTTTTTTTTATTATACAGTATCCTGTTAGTTTCAGGTACACATCCTAGTGATTTCTTTATACTTTTATAAAATTTTGTAAAATTATACTTTTATAAAGTTGTACTTTTATACAATTTTTATATAAAAAGTTGATCTTTTTATACGTTACAGAGTGATCCCTGTGATAAGTCTAGAAAGTCTAGTTCCCAACACCTCTGGCATCTTTAATTCTCTTTCCCCCTCCACCTATGCCCTAGGTTCTACTTGAATCTGAACCACAAGCAGTCTTCCCCATACGTACATGCATGCGCACTCCCAAACCTATCCACTCTGATACCAACAGAAATGGTACTTCATTCCTTAATCCTCCCTAGCCCCTTGGTTTTCCAGCTCTTAAACACATCTGGTTTCTCCCAGAACATTGGGTTTAGCAGTCAAACCCCTTCTTCCACTCCTAATCCCTATCCCTGTCTTCCCTCCTCACCTGGACCTCAGGCCTTCCCCTCAGGTAGCAGCGTCTCCACAGCCTGATCTGGGGTCCCAGATATCCAGGCAGCAGCAACCCCGGTGGTAAAGGGCAGGCTCCCCAGTGTGAGGGGAGCCCCCACTCCTGATCAGCCAGGCTTTCAGAGGAGATAGCAGGTCGAGGGAGCCAACGAGAAGAGACTGTCAGCAGGGAGGGGCTGTCTCGCCAAGGGCAGAGCTGACTCAGGGGGGTCAGGGCCCCTCTGGAGAAGAGCCACACAGAACTGGGGGGTCCAGGAACCATGAAGCTTGGCTAAAGGGGAAAAGAGAAATCAACTGGCAACCTAGAAACAAGATGACCCTGATTTCACCAAACTGGGTCAGGAAGGAATGTCTAGCTGCCACCTACTCACACTGCATTAGTGATCAAACTACCGGACTCGCCCTGAGAACTCTTTATCTAATCTCCTCATTAGGCTTCAAACTAGGCCTCAGGTCTGATTAAAGTCAATTTTAGGGAAACTTACAAAATGTGTGTAAGAAAGGGGTTGACTGGGTGGCTCAGTCAGTTAAGCATCCAACTCTTGATTTCAGCTCAGATCATGATCTCAGGGTTGTGAGACCCAGACCCACATCAGGCTCTGCACACACTCAGTGGGGGTTCTGCTTGAGATTCTCTCTCCCTCTATCCTCCCTGCCCCACCTCCCCCCCACCCCCCCTCCAACATTCACATGCTCGCTCTCTCTAAAATAAATAAATAAATCTTTTTTAAAAATGTGTGTAAGAGATAGAAAAACAAAGATGAGGACAAGAAGGATTCTCCTCTGTGCTAATCTAGGATTTCTACCTTCCAGGGGACAGTCAGGAACTCTAAGTGACAGCTACAGAAGTAGGGCAGCTTTCCCTGGGGAACTCAGACACCGTGTCTTTCCACTTCTCCCTATCTAGTAGGACGAGCCTATGAGAAAGTCAAGGGAACTTAGGAAGTGTAGACACCTCACCTGCTGTCTAGGGAGCCAGGAATCCGGGCAGTGTTCTGGGTCATAGCCAGGGTTATGGAATTGTAGTATCTGTTCACTGCTGTAGCGTAAATCCCAGTCCCAGACGGACAGCTGTAGGTTAACAGAGTTCCCAGCAGAGGGTTGGGAGTACCCTGGGGTATAGATTTGTGTATAGGAGTTGAACTGGACAGAGGAAACAAGAAAAATGATGGTTAAACAAACAAAAGAGTAATCCTTTTCCCAAGTCCGGAGAGAAATCATGAAAAGCTCACCTCTTCCTCTGGGAAATGAGTTGTGGGGTGAAAGTCCGGTCATGAGAACTTGCACCAACCTCCCCCTTTCCCACCCACAGACTTCACTTTCCATAAATCAAGACTAAACTTCAGAGGATATTTCTCAAGGAGAAGAAAAGACAGCTTAAAAATGGAAGTCACTGACTGACCTGTCCACTCTGCTTTCCGCGCTCCCAGGGAGTATCTCTCAAGAATGTGAGAGTGTCAGGAACCCTGGCACTGTCGTGAAGAGCAAGAAGGAAAAACTCTGAGAATTCAAACTCAGCTGGAAACTGCTGGATTAGCTGCCAGACACAGTCAAGGAAGAGGAGAAACACTGGAGCCTGAAAAGAGGGAAAGTGAGTCGTTAGAAGGGATTGTAGGCACCTAAGGGGGTAGGATGACAAAATGATGGGGGACAAGGGCCACAGCCAACAGGGCCACTAAGGTCAGGGAATGGAAATCTGGATTGAAGGTATTGGGGGTTGTGGTGCCTCATTCATCTGGGTCTCCCTTTAAGCTCAACCTGATTTCAGGATCTTTCTAACCAATTTTATTTCCAGTGGATTATACTATATCCCCTTACATCTTGAGTAATAATCTCCCCCCAATACCCTCCCCAAATGATCTCACCTCTTCACTGGCTCCAGTTACCCCAAGTCGTGTGAGGAAGGGATGTCCAGCTGCCACCCACTCTCGCTGCACTAGTGATTGGAAGCCAAGCAGTGTTCGGGCTTCAGGGGCTGAAAGCAGCTGGACGAGTGAAGAGAGGAGGCCATTGAAATCACGATCACCGCGCTCTGGGTGACAAAGAGGGAGAAGGGACAAAGAAGGAAGGGCCAAGAAACTAGGGCAGAAGAAAATGAGAAAAGGAAACGTGGCAAGAAGAAGAGAAGGATACAGAGGAGAAAAGTTTTGGTTAGGTAGGATTGAGAGGGCAAATAGAAGTGAAGAGAAAATAAAGACCTTGAATGATTCAGTTCATAGACTCCACCTGGATAGAAGTACCCAGCTTCATGTGTAGGAGGCAGAGTCATAAATCTCAAACCAGCTTCCACATTGTCCTTCCCACCCCAACCCAGTCACCATCTACTGATGGAAGGACAGGAACGGAAGGCAAAGAACCCTGCTGTTAGGGACCACAAGTTGTAGTAACACTACAGCTAGTAGTAGTAGTACTACTCTTGGGAGGCAGGGTAGCACTGAAGGATGAGTTAGGGCCCATGGGTGGTTCCTCATAACAGGAGAGGAGGACCCTAGTGCTAGCCCGGGACAAGGAAGACCTGACGACCTTCCTCGAAGTTGAGTGGGCAAAGGAAAAAGGCAGGCATGGAATGGGTTAACCCAAGAAACTCACCTTGGAGTACTACAGAGCGAACCCTGGATGTCACTAAGACTGAGATATCACTGGCCTTTCGAAGACAAGACCTGAGGGGGCAGATGAGGAAGAGGAGAGAAGAATGATACGCCTGGAAGAAAGGAGTGATGGGTCATGGAATGGAAGAGAGGCAGACTTCAAAATTCTGCCCGTTCTCCTTCTAAGGAGCAGCAAATAAGAGTCTTCTTGGGAAATCAAAAAAGCTATTGAAAGGCCATTTAGGAATTCAAGCTAACAGAAGGTTGGGGAGGGCTGAATTATATAAATTATGGCGGGCGCCTGGGTGGCTCAGTGGGTTAAAGCCTCTGCTTTCGGCTCAGGTCGTGATCTCAGGGTCCTGGGATCGAGGCCCGCATCGGGCTCCCTGCTCAGCGGGGAGCCTGCTTCCCCCTCTCTCTCTCTGCCTGCCTCTCTGCCTCCTTGTGATCTCTCTCCCTCTGTGAAATAAATAAATAAAATCTTTAAAAAAAAATATATATATATATATATATATATATATATATATAAATTATGGCAAGAAAATGAGGGAGTACCTGATGTAATCCAACCATCGTGTTCCTTCCAAGGCTGAGAGCCATTTCTCCTCAGCTGCAGATGAGTCTGAGAGAGAGTAGAGGGGTCAGAAGGACAAAGAGATCCAGAGAACTTGGAATTTATGATTCAGGGTCTGCAGCCTGAAGTTTAAGAGTAAGTTGGGTAGTGGTTACCCAGGACAGGATAGAAATGAACAGTAATTGTAAATGGTCATGAGGTTACTACAATTAAATTGTGGGGACAGTTGTATAACCATGTAAATGTAATGAAATTCACCGAACACTTAAGATGGGTGAAGGGTGGATTTTATGGTATGTAAATTATATCTCAATAAAGCTGTTAAAAAAAAAAGAATACACTGGGGACAGGAAGACAGGAAATCAGTAAGTCTGTGGAAGATGGGAGTTGAAGAGAAAACTGTGGATCTTTGGCCTGAAGGGTTACTCATACTGTGACAGGCAAAAGGGTAAACCAGGTTAGGGTCAGCAGACTTAGGGGTGGGGGTAGGGGTCAGAGGTTATCTCACCAGGCAGGCAGAGGGCCCTCAGCTTCAAGTGGGCAAGCTGGACATCGGTAAGACTGGGCAGCTCATCCACAGCGTCCACCAGCACAACATCTGAATGCCCAGCCTGGAGCATTGACTCCACTGCTCTGGAGGGAAAGAAGTCACAAGGTAAGGGAACAAGTCTGTCCGGAAACCTCCAACCCTTGCTTCTACTCATCAAACCTCCCCTCACCTGATATCCTCCTTGTTAGGGTCGCTGGCTGTATAGAAGCCACCACAGCGGAGAAGATCACTGCCCCCCGGGTGATGCCAGGACAGGCGCTTCAGATGGTGGGAGGTTAGGATCACCGTGGGAGAAACTCCTAGCCCTGCCCTATCCTGCCCCCACCCTGACCTCCCTCCGCAACAACCCCCCTGACCTCCCATAACCATCTAAAACCATCACCCTGGCCCCCACACTGACCGGTCCACGGCCCTGATGGAAGTGGCCAAATGCTCTCCTGACCTCACTGTCCAGAGTTCGCTTCGGGACCCAGAAGTAACGGGGGAGGCTGTGAAATTGAGAGTTACAGGCACAGCTTGGCTCAATGAACTCACTATAATGCAGACCTGTCATTACAAGGAAGTTGCTTAGGAGGGGATTATTTCAAGGGACCCCAGATTAGAGATCTAGGCAGTAAGGGGGATAGCTTTAGGGATCTCTTAAGAGGCTAGAGTTTGTGGGCAGTCCTAGCTTGAGAGGATCTGAGAACTGTGGGAAGACTGGGAGGGCAGCGGGGGTTGAGGTGGACTGGGGGATCACCTGGTGGCTACGTCGAACCTCTCATTGACAGTGCTGACCCTCCAGCCCCTGGCCCCCTGTTTTTTCCGCTCAGTCTCCCAGTCTTCTGATGTCTCCAAGAGGGGAATAGGTGGTCTTCTGGACCCTGAACTCTGGCCTAGGGCAGGAATGAAACACAGAAAAGAAGGAAGAAGAACCAGAGAGAGCTTCTCAGCTCTATTGTCTTCAACCAGCCTCTGCTCTTTTCACTTCTTTACCCTTTCCCTACCCTAAAGCACCCTCACTCACCAGCCTTGCTCAGGGATAGCCCTGCATACTGTTGGGCTTGACTGCTCTGAGCTCTGGCTCGGACAATGGCCATGGTCACCTGTGAAGGAAAGGGCATCCCAGCCTTTTGGCTCAGACTGAAGAGGTGAAGAGAAGGACATGGGACCCATGAGTTGCTCAACTGTCTTTGACACCAACAGAGAACAGAGAAGGCTGCCCCAAGGAAGGGAGCTTCCACAGGTGGTGGGGACTGGGGTCAGGAGAACACATCCAGAACCACAGAATCATGGAATGTCAATTCTGGGGGGAATCTCTGGAACAATCTCATCCGGCCCTCCCTGTTTTTCAAAGGAAGAAACTTGCCCACTGTCACACTCCTGCTAATGGCAAGTGCCCGGCTAAAATTCATGGCCCTTACTCTCATTATACCATCCTTTATCCCAGCCTTCTAGCCTCTCCTTGAGGAGAGAAGCAGACAGAATGATGAGAGGGGTCCTAGGAGATAGGGCACTAATAGGAATGCCAAGGAAAGGATCCCAAAGTTCAAAGGGGAGAAAGAGTCTTTGGGTTGAAGGCTCTTACCTGAAAGGCCTGAGGCTCTAGTCCTCCAGCCTCAAAAGCAACTCTGAGCAGCCGGAAGTCTCGGCCATGAATGAGAATCTCCTCAGGGATAAATTTAAGTGAGGACCCTGGACGGAGGAGCTGGACTCTGGACAGGCCACTCACTGAAGTCAAGAGTTAGAAAGCAGTGTAGCCACGGATCAGGGTCCCTCTACAGGGAAGTCTTCCAGCCCATCCCACTCCATCCCTGCTGCCCTCTGAGAATAGAGGAAGTATGAGGAAGGGTGAGCCCCCAGTAAGCCCCTTCACCAACTCCTCACCATCCACACACCCCCACTCACCAGCCTCTAATCGCCCAATGTTGACCAGGACAAAATCATATTCACTGCTCAGGGGAGTCTCCTAGAGGAAGCACATGACTGATGCTAAAGACATCTGAAATCTTGCTCATTGTCCTACCTCGGCAATCCCTAAACTCCCTGGAGATAACCCCGACAACCCCTTAAGCATAACTGTCTCGTTTGTCTAAATCCTTCTAGACTCCCCAATCCATTTCTCACCAACTGTCCTTTCCATTGCTCCAACCATCTCACCTGACTCCGTCGCCATCCACAGGGCTGGAAGGTGACCCTCAAGTTGGTGCAGATCAGGGTTCCAGGCAATTCTGGTTCCAACCCCTTCCTCACCCCTGGGGCCCATGCTAGGATCTGCTCCCCTATAGGGGAAGGGGGGAAGCCAGGTTATGACTATTCCCAGTGCCACCCACACTGGTATACACCTACTCCTCTGAGACAGGAGGATGTAAAGAAGGAAGATTAAGATCCTCCCCTAACGCCACTAAAAGCTTAGGAGGAGATCATTTGTATTCTCTTACTCTAGAGCTTAGAACAGTACCTGACACAGAGGAGGCACTCAAATGCCTCTTGAATAAGTAAATGAGGAAAGGGAATAACAGAGTCGGGAAAACAGGGCCCGCCAAGGTCCACACTCCTAGCCAGCTCTGACAAAGAGAGAAAGCCTCAAACAGAAGCATTTTGAGCAAGAAGAGGCATACAGAGGTATCTCTGGTGAGGCTTGAAGCGAAGTTTGAGCAGGATGAAATCTGGAAGAGTCTTTGGAGATTGGAAGCATTGAAAGGGAAGTTATTACCTGGGAGGAATCCCGTGGCCAGCTGACTGCCAAGCTGACAATTCCTGGACTCCAGCATCCCAGTCCTCTGGACAGATTTTGGTCCAGAGAGCTGTGAAGGGTGTAGAGTTAATCCCCAGGCCTCTCCAAACCCGGGATCTGGGATCACCTCAGCAGCCACCGTTAGAGGCCTACACTCAGACTATCAGGGGAAACTGAGATCAGCGGCTGTGGGGAGCTTAGGACCCAGTTGGCAGACGTAAAGGGAGGGGCTGGTTAATGGATAATGAGACAATGAACTTGAGACTAAAAAAGACAGACCAAGCTCCATCAAGCGAAGTTGATATGGGACACACCCTCCTCCTCTTCTAGCTCCTTTCCAAGCCCCTTTTTTTATCTCCATATCCTCCTCATTCACACCCTCCTGACCACGGTGCCCTTCCCTCCCAAGCCCAAGTCTCCTCTCCTTACCCCCATGTCTGGCTCCGCCTTCTGGGGGGCGACGTTGAAACTCTGGCCCCGACCCCCCCACCACATTTCTCCGGCTCCATCCGGGGACGGAGCAGTGTAGGGTGGGAAACCTTGAGGATGCTCAAGCCACTTAGGGAGAGGCTGAATTTTGTAGTTGAGAAGAGGAAAGTCAGGGAGAGGGGCAGGGGACAGCACCAGGGAAAGGAGAGTTTGAGGTGCGCGGAGCACGATTAGGGGTCTTTTGAAAGGTGTGTCCAACCCAGCTAGAGGAGGATCCTCGGAAACTTCAGTCGACTCTGGAGAGGGCGGGAGAGATGCCCAGCCCCTTAAAGGGGAATACACACAGTTTTGGAAAAGTGGAGGAGTCTGGAAAAGGTGTGGAAAAAATGGGTAACTGGGGGGGGGGACCCAGATTCTTTCCCCAACCCCAGATCCTATGCTCTTTCTGTTCGCAAGCACTGGAAATTATTTGAGGTGAGCAGTAATACCAAGTATTAACCCGGAATAATTTGGACTCAGTTTTTTGTTTTCTTGAAGGGGGTGGTGCGGTGGAAGGAATGCAAAAGCAGTTCAGGCTTCCTTGCTGCCTCCCCTGACACGCCTGACAAAAGTAGTTGGGAATTGGGCCTCAGGGGCTTTTTTGTCTGGGGAGGCCCAAGAGATGAGGGAGGAGAGTTAAAGCATTTTGTATATGGTTCTCCAGGGAGCATGAAACATACCTCATATGGAGGATTCCCTGAGAACACTTGGGGAGAAAAATTGAAATATCTCTAGGATGCAAATACGGGTGTATTTATGTGCAAGTTCTGGGAGTGGGGGGAGGCCCAAGGAAGAGATCTTACTCCTTAATCCAATACACACACACACACACACACACACACACACACACACACACACACAACCAGTAGGAAACCAGAGCCCATTCCAGGTACATGACCCCTCCCTCCAACCCAGACACCAGATCTCCAGATTAATGATTCATGTTCAGGACCTGCAAAGTTGAGGGCTGGAAACCTCTATCAGTTCAACAGCCCCAACCCCCACCATCCCCCTGCAACCCGAGGAGCTGAGGTGGGTAGGGAGGACCCTAGGAGGGAAATGAAGGAACTGCAATTGATGGCGTCTGGGTAGGAAGCAAAAGTCTGCAGTTAGATGCGAAAAAGGAAATGCAATACAAAATAAGGGTTAACGAGCTGCTATTTTATTGATTTTGAGTCTGTACAGAGGCAGCAGACCTTAGGTGGGGGCCCCAGTTTTCCAAAGTGACACTCAACTCTCTCCTCCCCTCAGCACACACGCCCTTCCGGCCTCAGCTGTAAAAGTTCCCTGTCTTGGCTGCTACTATGGAAAGTGAAGATATTGTGAGACAGGAAGTTAATTTGGAACAAAAAGGCATACACCTGCTAGGAAGGTGGCCCAGAAGCCTGATTCTAGAAGTCCTAAAAGCTCCCAAGCACCCTCCGACCCCCCCTACTTTCCATGGGCCTCAATCTCTTGGGGGAAGAGCTGTGTTCCACAATTTTAAAATCCCATTCCCCATTTTCCTTCTACCCACCACCCTTCATTCAAGAGCCTCATCCTGTTCTTCGTATTTTGAGGTATAGCAGCAGCAGAGGAATCTAGAGGGAAAAAAAAAATCGGGAATGGGGGAGGTGGAAGGCAGAAAAAAGTGGGTGACTTGGATGAGTATGTGAATGCAAAGGGGCAGGAGCAAAGGGCTAATGGGAGGACTGCCTCTCCGTACCCCCCACACCAGTGGCGGTTTTAGTGGATGAAAGAAATGATGCAGAATCAAGGGGCTGTATCAGATTTTTCCATTTTCAGGATCCTGGTCTGGTTGCAGGTTTGTGCCAAGAGTGAAGGCTGCTGGGAGGGGCAGCTGGAGGAGGGGGGCGGAGCTGGGTGACTCACAAGATGAGTCACAGATCCAGTTATAAGCACAGAAAGAGGCCATCGTCCTCCCCACCCCCTACCGCGCTCCGGGTTACCGTCAACGAGCTTCCGTTCCTCTTTCCTACTGCCCCTAACCCACGTGGCCAGTGAAGGGCGGTGGCATGGAGAAAGTCTCCATGAAGACGTCATAATATTTTGTTAAGCTACTTAAGTACTGAGGCAAAACACCCTGCGAATTGCAGGCTGGGGGTATCGACAAAGTGAAAAAGACAGGAGTGCCTGTATGACTCACTGAATCTGCAGAAGGGCCTGGAGGAAAAAAGAAATCAGAAAAATCTGGGGTGCAGGTGATACCAGGCCAGGAAGAGGCTTCCAATTCTGTCTTCCCATCTGTGTCCGGGGCACTGACTGCTTGGAGAAAGAAGACGACCCAGAGTCCAGAGTCACTGGTGTCTGAGTAACTCAGGGACAGTCCTCTCCAAAGCACCTTAAGGGGAAAGACAAATGTGGCTGGAACCCTGAATGTGTGCCTGTTTAGAAAGGAGACCATTCAGAACCAGCTCCATTTTTTCTGCCTCTGTATCACTTCCCAAATACATAATGTGAAGGCATTGCTAACTTTTGTTTTATTGCTCTGGGGGCTTTAGTTTCGCTTGAGAAGAAACTGAGCCCAGGAGAGAGAGAACTTCCCTCCACTCCAGGCCCTGTACAGCACCAAGTTTCTCACCAGCCCCACTCCATAAAGACTGAATCTTTAAAAAAAAAAAAAAAAAAAAAAGTTTTGATATAATCTTTTTATTTTGTTGATAGAATCCAGTATGAGGGGAAAACTTTTGATTAAACCTTGTAACTCCCAATAAACCCAGCACAGATTAAGGTAGGAATTTGGAGACCTATCCCTATGGAATACTTGCTCCATCAGGGCTGGGGTGGAGAATGTAGGGTGGAGGGACAACACTGTCTTAAAAGGGGAAAAATAACCCCAAATATTTCTCCTCTCCAATAAGAACCTCGGTAGGTACCCCAATGCCCTGGATTAAAGGAACTAAGTGCACTTATTTAAGCCTGAGAGATCCCATCCCTCAGCTAGGGTTAGCGGACCTGCTCCCCCCCCTTCGCCCACATTCCGGGGTACCTCCTTAACCAAGGGATTTTTGCTCATTTGGGGTGCACATCATGTGCCCCCCTCTCCGCCCCCCTCCCCAGCACAGTAATTGCATGGGCTTGCCTCTTCCACCCCCTCATCTTCCCAAAATACCACAAACCAACCAGAGTCTGTTTTCATTTCCCAGGCATTATTCCTTCACCCTCCATCCCACACAACCCTCTCAGAGAATAAAACAAAACGGTTTTTACTCATCCCTACAGAAAAACATCCATTGACTCAGGGCCCCTCATCCTTAGAATGGAGAATTTTTTATTTTTTAGTGCCTCAATATATAGTTACCTTCCCAAATTAAATGAAAATAATTTATTTCTGAATAAAAAGCTATAGGGCCTAAATAAAGCCCTATTCTATCATACTCACCCCTAGACAAGCCCCCAGAATTTCTACCTTTTTTCTTTGAAAAGAGGTCAAATAAACTGGGCTTGGTTAGTTTATAAAATCAAAACAAAAACAAACATGACACAAGGTTTCTGTTTTTGTTCATTTGTCCTCAGTTTTTAAAAACAAAACTATTAACTAGAATCTAATAACAAAATCAAATCCAAACACAGCAGTCCAAAGGAGAATTAAAAGTTTCCTGGTTTTACGCTCTCGCAAAACCCCTGGTTTGTTCCCATTCCTCTTGGTCCAGGCCAGAACCCTGTGCTGGAGACGGGCGCCGATGGAAAAACTCGCGGAGCTGGGGCCACCTGTTGTTTGGGTGCACGGAGGGGATGGAGGCTTACCAGGTGATGGTCTCACCAGTGTTATTCTAGCCCCAGAGACAAGATGAGGTGAGCAAGGCACTCACTCACTTCGGGCATAAGATTTAAGGGGTGCCCCAGAACTCAATAACATACTATTTTAATGCAGTATTTTTTGAACATCAAAACCAAGGAAAAACATCCACAATGAACTAAGCATCAAAATTGTAAGGGCAGGATTCAACCCCATACTTCCTCAATTCAGCTTATTTCCCTCACCCTAGTCTCAGTCCTATTGGATCAAAGAGTTTGATATTTTATTCATCATGGAGGTTTTTGGCATTGCATTTTAAATACTGCATCAAAACGGTATTATCTTAACCACTGAGTTTTCAGTACCCCTTAAAGTTCTGTACCTGAGGGGAGTGC
Source organism: Ailurus styani (assembly GCA_002007465.1). Classification (NCBI taxonomy): domain Eukaryota; kingdom Metazoa; phylum Chordata; class Mammalia; order Carnivora; family Ailuridae; genus Ailurus; species Ailurus styani. Next base: position 1,816,508 of record LNAC01000309.1, on the reverse strand, counting down.
TCATCGTGTACTAGTCCCAAGCCTGCCCAGAAATATGTACATCCCCTCCTTTGAAACCCATCTCCTTTAACCTCAGTGCTTCCTGAAAACCATTCTATTTTCAAATAAAAGCCTATGAATTAATAGCCATAGGAAATGATTAAATCAACTGACTATCAGATTTGAAAAATGAGTGACTTTCCAGTCTGCCGAGGAGAGGGGAACCTTTCTAAACTCTGAGCAGTTCCAATGAAGAGGATAGTCTCGACGGGATTTGTTACCAAGGGGGACGTAGGATGACAACCTTCCTGATTGGGCAGAAGCAACATATGGCAATTACACGTCCCCATCACTCACACACACACACTCTCTCTCACACACACACACACACACACACACACACACACACACGCTTAGAGCAAATGTGGGGATGACATTCCATGAGATGGGTTAGGAGTACATACCTCAAGAGAGAAGTCCACATACAGGAAAACAGCCCCGATTAACACTCTGGACACTTAAGTACACTTATTCCCCTTCTTCGTATGCACCCAGGAGTGTATACAATTGCATAGTTGATTTCTCCCCACCGGGGCGGTGGGGGGGGGAGAAAGAAAGAAAGAAAAAGGAAAATTGGCCCAGAATAGGTCCTCCAGTTTAAAGCTTTTAGAAGTGGTGCTGGCCAGAGTAAAGGCTGTCCAGACTTGTGCTTTGTGCAAAATGCAAAGGCGCTCCCCCTTCTGTGTCCATAGGCCCATTCCCACCCTCTGGGGAAAAGGGCTGAGTCAGGGAAAGGGGGAAACCCAAAGATCAGCTCATTGGGAGTAATCTGTGATCTGTGGCTACAGTTCACTAAAATATATTTCTCTAACTACCTTTTTATAAATTGCCCCTAACCCCTACCCCTGTGTTTCAACATCAATCCTATTATCAAAAATATGTCTTCTTACAAAGTATTTTTTTTCTTATTTTAATAAACTAACCACAGATTAAGGTCAGCTATGGCTTAACAAAAGAAGCCGGGATGTTAAGTTCATTCTCCAAAGGTAGAGAGGAAGGAGAAAGAATCACTTAAATAGGAAGAAAAAAAAATCATTTTTTAAAATGTTTTTGCTCACTGGGGTCTTTTGTTTGTTTCTTTTCCTTAAAAAAAAAAAAAAAGTCAAAGTAAGTTGCTTTCTACAGAAACACAGCAGCAGAGGATGGTAGTGCTCTATTTAGGTTTTTGGTTTTGTTTGAAACAGTCTGGCCAAAGGTCTGTCCTGCTCCCGCCCCTCCCAGGGCGCACTCACACCCCAGTGTGTAGTTATTGCTAAGTAGTTACAAAAGATCACCTGTGCACCCACTCACCTGGAGAAGATTCAGCCCACACAGCTGTTCTTCTCATCACTCTTCCCTCCCCCGAGGGAAGTTTTTTTTTTTTTTAAATAAAATTAAAGTCATTAAAAAAAAAATCACAATCTTAACTTGCTGAGCTCAGCCCTCAGAAAGGATGAGCAAAAGATACAGGGCAATCAGGAATCTCCTCTCGAACTAGAATAGATGACAGATGGCTGTTTAGAAGGAAATAAAACTTGAGAGGAAAAGGATTCCCCTTTTAAGTTCTTTCCTTTCCCATCTCAATAAACAGATGTAAACTAACCCCCTCCTAATAAGCACCCGTCAGCACACATTACCGCCTTGTCCTTCCAGATCCTTCAGGAGGAAGAATTTATCCAACCCTCATTTCTACCTTAATTCAAATCAATAGCAAATCTGTCTAATTCCCCAGTTTCCCTCCACACTCCCAACTCCACCATCATGTGCTTTTTTTCCAACCTCCAAGAACTTTGGTCTGTTTTTTCTTTTATTGACTGACAACCTCCTTTGCCTACTCCTGCCCCGGCCTTCTGCCCGCCTCCCCACCCCCACACACTAAACCTTCCCCTTGTTCCCGTCAGGTCTTGGGGTGCACCCAAGCAGTTATGAGACAGAATCACCACCTTTCCCCCTTGTACCTCCTCAGTCCCAGCAAGACTGACAGAGGACGAGCGCGGCCCTCCGGGCACCGTCTGGCCCTGCTCTGCTCCTGCCAGCCTGGCAGCTCTCCAGCGCCCACACACTTCCAAAGTTCCTAGCCAGGCTCCCACCAACATTACTGCATTTGCCCCATCCGCATGGGGGCTGGGTCTTGATGAGCCAATTCGTTGAGCTTAACTCTCTTTGTTTAGCCCCCCTTGCCCACCAGGGGTCCCCCCCTCAGAACCTGTGCACCAGCAGCTCCCCACCCGGTTCGCGCTCCCTCCTCCTCAGTTCTTCCCTGTAACAGCAGGAGCAGAAGTTGTTTGTCTCAGGGTGTCCGTAGAAGCTGCAGTTCGGTTGTTTGCACTTGGTCTGGGTTGGAGGAAGCCCCCGGGGACCTCCAGCCCATCCATCTGGCTCCGGGGGCTCTCTGTAGCCGTTGCTATAGGAATCAGCCACGCGGAAGGGGGGTGGTAACAACGCCCCCCTGTGCACGCCATCCTTGGAGTGACTGCCTGGCTCCAGAGACGAGAGGCAGTCCTGATGCGGGTAGGGCCGCCCTGGAGGGCACTGTCTGGGGAAGGTGGCATAGGGTGGTAGGCCCCCCCCACAAGGACCCCCTGCCAGCTGCCTCCGGGGCTCCTGGCAGTGGACTCCAGCCCCAGTGGGCCGAGGGATAGTAAAGCCCCCAGGGTAGCCAGCAGAGAACGCCATCGCCTTGGACTCTGCTGGGGGGGCAGCCAGCAACTCCTCCCCGCCATCTGGCTCTGGCTTTTTGGCCGGAGGAGGCCCACTCCCCACCCCTCCATTCAGGATCTTCCTCTCTGCCTCCTTCTGCTTCTGCTCTGCCAGGAATCTCTCCTCAGCGTCAGAAAGGTAGCGCTGGATCATCTCCTCCTGATACTGATGACGGTGACCCATCTTCAGGGTGCCAACAAAAATAAACTTCCCCTCCCCTTGCATTGCAATCCTCATAATGCTCAAGCTCTGCATCACCTCCTGGCTATACTTGCTCCCTCCGTTACCAACAGACTCAGATGTGGGCTTCTCAGACACGGGCCCATCCCCCGCCGCCTCCTCCTTGCCACCCTTCCAGCTCTTCAGTGAGTTCTTCTTCTTCTTCTCCAGTGTCTCGGGGCCGCTGCTCACCCCCGACCCCGTCCCCACCCCTCCGGGCTTAGAGCCCTTGCTGTGCATCAGGCCTCCCATGTTCTTCTTGAGCTTGCTGCCCAAGGTTTTGCCAAAGCTGCCCAGTTTGTTGGCCACAGAGTCTGCTCTCTTCTTGTCTTTCTCCCGACCTCTCTTTGACTTCTCTTTCCGCTTGCTGCCCTCATTGCTCGTAGAACTGCTGCCAACCGACTCCTTGTCTGATTCCCCAGACTCAGGAGTGGACCGGGGCTCATCTGCAGCTGAGGCTGTGGGGGACTCAGGTTGTGCCAGGGGAGCCTAGAGGACAGAAGAACAGGATTAACGGACGTAGCCCTGTGGAAAGGGGTCAAAAAAGCCCCCTGTGCACTCCCTCCCTGAAGTGCCTGCCTCGTTCCAGTGAAGGGCCACTGTCACAGCGGGGAAGGGTCACCCAGGAGGGCACTGTCCTTCCCCCGTTCCAGCTCTCCCAGGGACCAGGGAAAGATGTATCTAGTATCTAATATGCAATCTGACTCCCTTCCGTAATAAGGAGATAAGAAAATGAAGCCTGACATTCTTCTAGAGCAATGGGCAATTATGCGATACATGGCGTTTGGGTAAGGAGAAAGAATATTCCATAGATACTAGAATATTCTTTATTATACATTTCTCTCTCTCTCTCTTTCTTAAGATTTTATTTATTTGGCAGAGAGAGAGCGAGAGCACAAGCAGGGGGAGCAGCAGGCAGAGGGAGTGGTAGAAGTAGGCTCCCTTATGTGCAGGGAACCCAATGTGGACCTCAATCCCGGGATCATGACCTGAGCCAAAGGCAGACACTTAACCAACTGAGCCACACAGGTGCCCCATTACAAATTTCTCTATGCCTGGGGTGCCTCGGTGGCTCAGATGGTTGGGTATCTGCCGTTGGCTCAGGTCATGATCTCCAGGTCCTGGGATCGAGCCCCATGTCGGGCTCCCAGCTCAGTGGGGAGTCTGCTTCTCCCTCTCCCTCTCCCCTGCTTGTGCTCTCTCTGTCTCTCTCTCTCAAATGAATAAATAAAATCTTAAAAAAAAAATTCTCCATGCCAGATTCTGCCCAAAATTAATCTCAAGGAAGTCCTAACTAACCACAACCAAGTCTAACCATTCTGCAACCCCTCAACTTTTAGACATTCAGCACTGGAGTCTATCAGTTTGCCCTCGTTCCTGTGTTCCTGTTCTATGGAGAATGATGACATCCTCAGAATCTACTGGATCAGTCTCTAAAGGAGACTTAAGTGATTCTGTCTCCTCTGGTACCCTCCACAGAGGTCTACATATATAAGGCTTGGAACAAAATCATGACGATCCAAAGTTCACCAAAAAGTCTAGAAAACTTTTCTTGAAGAATGTGTTTTAGTATCAAAAAGCAGAGCTGGAGAGGAACTGTGGAAAATGGAGGGCACTAAGAAGTAAAGAAGCAGGAAAAAGTGTCTTTTGGAACTCATTTGATATTTTCTAGTTACTCCTAACCTTGAATCGTCAGCAACCACTCCGAAGCGATTCAGAAGGAGACCACCACCAAACCTCCTTGTTACCCCTGTCGCTGAAAACGAGGCCGTACAAGGCTGGGGCGGGAGAAGTCCTCACCTGTGCATCAGAGGACACTGGGATCCACTTCACATTCATGTAGCCATGCAGCAGATGCAATTTGACCTCTAGGGACAGGATTACACTGTGAAGAGGAGAAAGGAAGAATTAAAAACATCCCGTGACCTTTAAAAAGCAAAGCGTGTGATCCAGTTGGGAGGTAGGAAGGGAGAGGGCTACATGGCTTGGGACTCAGACAAGGTTGGGTCTGAATTATAGCTTCACCAATTAGTACTAAGCTTTATGACCTTGAGGCAAGTCACTTCACCCTCCCTGAAACTCGGCAGGGGTTGATAATGGGCATAGATAATATCTAGCCTGTAGCGTTGTTGTGAAGATTAAAATAGTATTGGAAGGGACCCAGCACAATGTCTGGAAAACAGGAAATACTTACTGAACAGTAGCCACTATTGTTGCTGGTGTAAATATCATTAAGAGGGAACTTTTGATATTTAGGTGAGAACTTATTTTAAAAGCCATAAATTCTGAATTTTTAAATCAAACCCTCTTGGTTAGATCCCAGTGTCTGGAGTCAAAGAAGGAAACACTGGGTAAGAGGTAAGGGAGGAGATTTTGTACCCATACCCTCTTTGTAGGAAGCCGTGGAAGCCAAAAGCTGAAGACTAAACCCACTTGGAGGGGGCAGGGAGGATGGTTGGCAGAAAGAACAAATGTTTCCTCCTATTTAAATTCAAAAAGGCAAAATCCAAAGCAAACTAACTATTTTGGTCAATTATTTAAAAACCCCTCTCATGGAGTGCCTGGTTGGCTTAGTTGGTAAAGCGTGCAACTCTTGATCTTGGGGTTGTGAGTCTGAGCCCCATGTTGGGTGTAGAGATTACTTAAAAAATAAAATCTTAAAAAATTTTTTAAATGATTTTTTAAAAAAGATTATTTATTTGAGAGAGTGAGAGAGCATGAGAGAGGAGAAGGTCAGAGGGAGAAGCAGACTCCCTGTGGAGCTGGGAGCCCGATGTGGGACTTGATCCCAGGACTCTAGGATCATGACCTGAGCCGAACGAAGGCAGTTGCTTAACCAACTGAGTCACCCAGGCACCCCGAAAAAAATTTTTTTAAATAAATAAAATAAAAACCCTCTCGCTTGGGCTGAGAGAAAAAGTGTGACTTGATTATCTCGATCGTCTGATCCCTGTTTTGGAGCCTCTGGGATGCATCAGTAGAAGAACACTCCTTATAGTATAAGGGAAGAACAAGTTGCAATCCCAGGACTTGCCTCTCTTTCATGGGGAGAAAAAGCAGCTGTATGCTGCAAGAATCCTGGTGCCCAACCTGTCCCCCACGCCCCCACGTCTCCATCTTCCCCAAACTCCGGAGCTAGGACGTGATTACCTTGCCTCTGAGCTGAGGAAGAGTCCTGGGGGAAACAGATGCTGTATGTGGAAGAGACACTTAGTAGGTGGGAAAGCTACGCCTGCCTCACCTGGCCAATCGGACGTTGTCATTGTCATCTTTGCCCCACTCCCAGCCCTTTCCAGGGTCCACAGCAAAGTGCAAGGGCAGCAGCTTATGCTCTGAATCTGTAAGTGGGATCACAGCTGGGGAGGAAGAAACAGGTCATCAAGAAGTCTCTTTAAAGAGAGAGGAAGGCAACTGAACACAAACTGACTTCACTGAAAAGGAGGCTGATCATATCACAGGTCTCAAACTGAGCTCACTCCTCAGTTTTCACATGTGAATTACACTGGCATCAAAAACAGACTGGTTTTTCCTTGCTAGCCCACACACAATTTAGGCCACTAATCTCCATGACTCCCCACCAGTCAAGAACTCATGATGTTCTTGCCAGTTAATGTGGATTCAAAAAATTCCACGTCATTATTAAGACAAATACAGCAAAGCATCACTTGGAAGGTTCTATGACCTTAATACACACACTCTTTACTCCAGAACAGGGAGCCCCAAATACAGGCAGGGTACTGTGTTTTTCCCCAAAGTTCTTTATCAAAATGTATTTATTTTTCATTTAAACACCCTGGTGTATCTTTAGCTTAGTAAGACAGTATCAGTGTGCAGTGTGGGCTTGCATGTCACTTAGCTCTTCCCTCCTACACTCTCTCCCATTTCAGTTTTTCCACGTGAAAATAAAGCAGCCCCAAAGACACCAACATCACATTCAGCACCTTGTTCCTTGGCATTCTCCTTCTGCTCCATGGACACAAGTGCAGAAAAGTGGGCCTGATCGTAGGCGAGCACCAGAGGGGAGCGGTGACACTGGCTGGCTGGGACCTCCAAGGGCAGATAGATTCCCCCAAAGGGAATAGGGGCGAATGCTGCAGCAGACCACAAAGACTGTTGTTCAGGATGTGTTCTTGCCTAGAGGGGAATCCCCACACCCACTGTACCAAATGAGTTCCCCGCTTTCACTCACTCTAACCCCTGGTTAATCATTCTTTCTTAAGAATCCTCATCGATTAACACCAACTGCTTTGCTCTCATCTCTTGAGAATTTTGCATTGTTCTAATGTATACCTTGTTTCTCCCCAGGGGTCCATATAGCCCCTTCCTTCCCTCCTCCCAGTGCTTAGTCCCAGGCTCTGCAAAAAGAAGGTGCTCAGGGCAGGGAGGACTGACTCACCTTCCCCACCAGAGTCCCTCAGCATGGTGTCGGCCACGACGACTATGGGCCTCCTTAGCACATGGGCAAGGACAAAGACGTGGAATTCTTCTAGGCTCTCATATACAGGCTCCTCTGAACTCTCCACCCTAGAGTTGCAGGAGGGAGGAGAGTGGAAGGGGTGCAGTGGAGGGGAGAGGGAGGAAAACCAAACAAGACACCCCTGAAGACCAGTTCCGCAAAGAGGAAAAAGAGGAATGTCCTTTCCTGATTTTCTAATCTTAAGGCTGCCGTGGACATAGCTGATTATTTTATGCTACCGTGGCTATTTCTATTCCCGTTTCAGAGATGGGGAAATCCAAGAAAAGAGATCTGAAGGCCCTAGGGCTAAAGTAGTGTTAGGAATCTGGAGGTAATCCCTCCTTTAAAACCAATCTCCCTCAACAGCCTTCCCCAATCTGCTTTATCCTATAGCTCAGGACACAACTGTGTAGCTCACTTTACCCACCACAACCACCCACACATCACATGCATCAAGTCCTACAAAAAAAAAAAAAAAAGAAGGAAAGAAACAAAAATTCCTCTTCCTATGTTCCCTTATGTGAAGAAGAGCGTTTCACCCTCACCATATCTACCTAGTAGCCTAATCAGAAGCCTGAAACAGTTACTCTTCTTTATCTCTCATCTTAATTAATCACCTGGTTTGACCGATTCCATCTGATTCCATCTCTTACGTGTCTCTTGTGTCTATCTCCTCCCGCCTGTCTGCAACCCACCACTCTACTTCGCATGCATGGCCTCTCTCCTGGATTACTACAACTGCGCCCAGTTCACTGCCCTCTTCGTCATCACCCACTCTGCTAGCTGTGTGTTCAAATACATGAATTTGCTCCTATCACCTACGCACACACAATTCAGTGTATATAACTGAATGCAATGTTATTCAATACAGGGTACTTGATACAATGGTACAAATGCAGATTTCTGGGCCATAGCTCAGTCCAAGTCAACTGAACTTCCTTAGGGTGGGGGCCCCCAAGTCTGCACTTTACCAAGCCTCCCAGATTATTTTTTTAAAGATTTTATTTATTTATTTGACAGAGAGAGATCACAAGTAGGCTGAGAGGCAGGCAGAGAAAGAGGAGGAAGCAGGCTCCTTGCCAAGCAGGGAGCCCGATGCAGGCCTCGATCCCAGGACCCTGAGATCATGACCTGAGCGGAAGGCAGAGGCTTTAACCCACTGAGCCACCCAGGCGCCCCTCCCAGATTATTCTTATACATGGTAAATGAAGTCTGGATAGGTTATAAATTTTAACTTTGTGTTCCAGAAAAATTCAAAAATTTAAACATTCAAAACTATAAAGAATATTATACCTAAACTCTCATGTATCCGTCACCCACTCTCAACAACTATAAAACACATGGTCAGTGTCGTTTCACCTAGGCCTTGATCTATTTCACTATAAGCTCCCACCCCCACCCCACCACATTATTTCAAATCAAATCCTAAACATCCTATCATTTCATCCATACATTTTTCAGTTTCTATCTCTAAAAAAATAAAGGACTCCTTTTAAAAACAGTCACACAACCATCAATATCACACTTAAAAAAAATTAACAATAATTAAACACGTAGACATTGTTCACGTTTCCCCAACTGTCTTACACATGACCATACATTTCCACTGGTTGATGTGTCTAAGTGTCTTTAAACTTAGGTTCCCTCTCCCTTTTTATTTTCATTACAACATTATTTATTGAGAAAACTGAGTCATGTCCTGCAGTTTCTCAAAGTCTGGACAGGATCTGATTTTAATTCCTCAGCATGGTACAACAAAACCCTCAGCATGGCACACAAAGCTCTGGTTATCCAGCCTTGTCTAGCACTCTAGACCACATACCCTGTATTCTGGCAATGACCAACTACCTGTAGTTCCTAGAACATACCATGCTGCTCTTACACCCTGCTGTGCCCTTGCATGGCCCTTCTCTTTCCTTCTAACATCCTCTCGGCACGAAGTCCTTTGGACACTGAGGACTCAGTAAAGGCTACTTCCTACTCCCCAGCTTAGCCACACTTACCCACCACAGTTGGCTCCATTGGTACCTAGATGCATGCGGGGTTCACTTGAGGCAAGCTTAATCAGCTCATTCCATTCCTTCTGCCATTCGTCCTCTGTGTACACCAGCCCTGACTGTGTGAAAGACAAGCGGCGGAGATCAAGCAGTTAGAGGCTAGGTTCACAAGGCAGCAGCTATTCCAACTCACTTGTACTGCCTCACTCCCTATTCTCTTAGCACTTGGCTTACAAAGTATACTACAAAGTCAAATCTCTTCTCCCTTTCCTAGTTGAGGTCCACAAAAGAATAGTCTATGAACTCTCTCACACTTCTTTTTTTCTATTTTTTTCCAGCCCATTTCAGTCTAGCTTGTTTCTATCCTCCAGCCTATATACCCCTTGCCCCACTTACACCACTTCACCTAACTGACTCCGGCAAAGGACCTTCTAATTGCCAAATTCAGTGGTCTCTTTGGTTCTCATCTTTCTTAGTCTTCATGTAGCATTTCAACTCCTCATTAAACTTTCTTCTCGTTCAGCTTCTGTAACGCTTTCTCCTATCTCTCTCAATTCTGTCTACCCTAGCAGTATTGGGGTTCTATCAACAATATTAGCAGTCTTAGTCCCTTCTGGGTGATCTCTTCTACTGCCATAATCTCATCTACTGCCATCTATGTGCTCAGGATGCTAAAATCTCCCTCTCCATTCCAGACCTCCTCTGAATTTCTGTATTCACATCCAGCTGCCGACTGAAGACTGCCGCCTGCCCATGACTGCCTCAAACTCTATACAGTCAAAACTGAACTCCTACCTCTTTCCAAAACCCGCTCTTCTTCCTATATTCCTGCCTTAGTGAAGAGCACTGAATATCATCCAACATCCAAGCTAGAAACAAGGGACTTAATGAAGACTCCTCTCCTTTTACCCACCCCACACCTGGATTCCTTATTCAACAATAATTAAGCATGAATTACAGCAATGGACCCTTAACTGGTTTTATTACTTCCAGTCATGCATTCCTCTGCTCCATTTTCTACAACGCTACCAGAAAGGTTTTTCTAATATTAAAATCTGATGTTTGCTTCCTGCTACAAATTATTTTAAGAACCATCATGACCTGGAGTGCCTGGGTAGCTCAGTTGGTTAAGCGTCTGCCTTTAGCTCAGGTCATGATCTCAGGGTTCTGGGATCGTGTCCCACATTTGGCTCCCTGC
>LNAC01000309.1:1751456-1805766 GCA_002007465.1 Ailurus styani | reverse complement strand
CACCCCCGCCCCCCGCTCATGCTCACTCTCCCTCTCAAATAAATAAAATTAAAAAAAAAAAAAAGAACCATCATGACCTATTAGATATGGTTCAAAATCCTTAAGTGTAGCATACAAAGTTCACTTCCAGGCCCCTACCCACCTCTCTAATACATCATTTAATTAGCTGGAGTTCCTTGAATGCACTGCATTGCTTTATACTTGAGCTTTTGTCTAGCTTGTTCTTTCTGCTTGAAGCAACCCATTCCCTATTCACCTGGTGAACAATTCCTCAACTGTCAGGAGAGAACTCAAGTACCTTTTCTACGAAGCCTTTTCTAAATCTTCCTGGCAGACCCACTCTTTCCTCTGTGCCCTCCCTCTTCAAGTGCTATACAGACTTTACCACAGTACCAAAGTAACCTATTACTTCAGCACAATTATGTATTTACATGTCCATTTCCTACTACTACTCTTTTTTTTCCCAAAGATTTTATTTATTTATTTGACAGAGACACAGCGAGAGAGGGACACACCAGGGGGAGTAGGAGAGGGAGAAGCAGGCAGGAGGGAGCCCCATGCGGGGCTCGATCCCAGCACCCTGGGATCATGACCTGAGCCGAAGGCAGATGCTTAACCAACTGAGCCACCCAGGTGTCCACATCTTACTTTAATAATTAAAAAAAAGAGAAAAGGCTATGTTCTCTTTGTAAAATGCTGTATCAAAGCTTTTCAATTAAAAATAAAAACAATGCACAGGCAGTATGTACTGATTGGGTGCTCTGGTCACTCTCCTCTCACCTATTTCAGCTCCCTGTTTTCATTCACACAGCCACTAGGTGGCGTACCCTGCCAACCTGAAAATGTCCTTACTGGTTGGATTTTTTTGTTATTGTTTATTTATTTAAACTATCTCTACACCCAAGGTGGGGCTCAAATGCATTACCCCCAGGTCAAGAGCTGCATGCTCTACCTACTCAGCCAGCCAGACATGCCATCTTCATTGGACGTGACCACCAATTTCAACACAAAACAAGAAAGCCTGGGAAATCAAAACCAATTTAGTTCGTGTGGTGTTTGGTCCTGATTAAAAGAAGCCCCCCACAGTCCCTCATGCCTCCCTCCATTCCCAAGGTGTAATAAAATGCTATAAACAGTCTCAACTAAAACAATTCTCTAGGCCACATTTCCAGTAAGGAACTTTTAATGTGGGGGGCAAAAGGAGTAAAATATTGCTCCTTTGACAGCCACTATTCTCTATACATGTATTTCCACTGGGGACTTGAGGGCGAACAGATGGCTGATCAAAAACAGAACTTGGGTATTTCTGGGTCTCCTGGCTAAATCCATAATAATCTAACCCCACCTTTAAAATAATTACAATCACTTAATAGCTGGAATCGGTCATACCTATTCTGATTGTTGCCATCACTTCTACTTAATAGCTGAATGCTCTAGTTCAGCCTTTCTTGACTCTGGAGTGGTCAAATGTAAGGTTCAGGGGTAGTGTCAGTTCCATAGTGAAGAAGGCAAACTTTCAGCTGGCTCTAGCTTAAGCAAAAGAAGCTTTCCACAAGGTCCAGCTCAGCTCACCGGGGAGCCAAGGGACTTGGCAATAATAAAGACTGCCATTTACTTGGCCTTGCCCCTGTGAATTTATTTCCTTCTGGGAAATAAACTGACTGATTGGGCAGACTGACTGATCAAAGATACCATTCTGAGCTTAACACCATCTTACTTTTAACAATTGGGTTCTTTGTTTTTAAGACAGAAACATAACACATTCTACCTTCATGTTTTAATCTTCAGGCTATAAAATTCTAATAACTAAAAAAAAAAACCTCTTAGTTCTACATAATGGCCAGTTATGGTAGAGCAATAAAAGGTGACAAGAAAGAAGATGGAAAGAAAAAGGGAAGTTTCTGAAGATAGAGTCCTATATTTATGCCAGAGCATCCAGCCATATATATGGCAAAAAAAAACAGATACTCACAAAGAGCACAAGATAAACACAGAAGGCAGAGAGAGAACCAGGAGAAAAGGAAAGAGGGAGACCGGTTATCTTTATGTAAGTGTACAGTGTCATTATTAAAGTGAGGAGTCGGCAAACTCTTTTATTGCTTCATCGTAATTGCAGACAGTATATCTTTTAGGCTTTCTGGGCCATATGCAACTACTTTATTCTGCTGCTGTTCTATTCTACACAAGGAAAGCACTTAACATAAACAAACATACATAAATGAATGGGCAGGGCTGTGTTCCAATAAAACTTTTTTTTTTTTTTAAAATAAAACTGTTGGTGGGATTTGTCCCACAGGCCACATAGCTCACCCCTGTGACGGGGATGGAAAGTACAAACAGTCCATTGTTACTTTCTTACACAAAAGCAGTCTCAACATTTGCTAAACTCCCAAGAAGTACCATTCAAACTCAATTTAACAGGCATGTTTTTAAAATTTTTAAACAGAGTATATGAAAAGCAAATAGTACATATGGCCAACAAAATTTTTAAGCATTTAGCATTTCTATAAGAATTGAAAACATAAGTCCTTAAAAATTGGTCTAGTGTTATTATAAGCAAAAAACCCCCAAAACAATACAAAAATCCTGTGGACTTGTCATATCTTATTTTGTAAAAGATTACTACTGAAGACTGAGCATCTATCAGGTGAGGAGCTACCTCCTCTATGGGTCTCAGCTTCCCCATACTAGTTCTCAAGACTGTATCAGAAAGGCATGGGCCCTGTGGTGTCTTCTGCATTTTCTACACCTTCCAGGATTACAAGGGGAGTACCACCAATTAAGTACCAGGAGACAGGGCCTACTGGTACGCACTGAGCATTTCCCACAGCTAACTCTGGGGGTCAAGGTGCTCCCACACAATCTCCCTCACCTCTTTATTCTGCTGTGTCTGCTGCCACCTCCAGCGCCGTTTTAATGCTTCCTTCTCGGCTCCTTTCTCCATCAGTGCATACAAAGCCTTCCGCAGCATCAAGTCCCGATCATGGAAACCCCACATGCCTGGGGCAAGGAAAAATACCAGTAGGACACCTTACCTTTATTAATTATGATGCACATACCCTAGCAGCAAGGAAATCAGGCTGAAGGCCAGGTTCAAAGAAACTCCTGTGACTTGCAGGAGAGGTACTTAACCATGAGAGAAAAGATGTTCCTACACTGGAGGTTCAGAAACTTCGAGAACTTAAAAGTAGGGGATATACCACATCCTACGAACTCATTGACAGAAAGCCCCTTACTCATATGCAAGTCTAACAAACTAAAATACACAGTAGCAGCAGAAAATATGGGTCTGGTACATAGTAGTCAGCATCAAAGCTGGAGGGATGGTTGGAAAATGAGGACTTTTTTAAAGTCTAAGGCAAAAAACATTGAATTATAAGTAAGTTTTATAATTAAAGTAAACAAATCTCACAAAAACTGATGAAAACACCTTTTCTATACACGAAAAGAATGAATATTAAGTAGAATGATAAACACACATGGCTTTATCCTGCTTACATACTTGCTGCTCAATACTTCTCGGGGGTAGCTCTCAGAGTGGGCCTCATGCTAAATCCTGTGTTCTCCATATGCTCTCTGAACAAGACTGAAAAGCCAGGGCAGGACTCTCTTCCATCCCCTCCTGCATGCCCGTGCCCATGCCTATGCACACACACACACACACACACACACGCACGCCGTACAATCACTTCTACCTAAGATCAAGGTTAGTGGATTAAGTCCTGCACGTGAGATTTAATTCTGCTGCTTCCTTTCTGAGAGTTCGGAACACCATTTTCAAGGCTCACCCAGAGAGGCTGCATGCAGGAGGCAGTTTCCATCCCCAGTAGTTGCCAAAGGAAGCAGCCTCTGGCAAGTAGGGTCCACACTCACCCACCAGTTCAAACGCCCTACGGAAACAGGAGGAAAAGGAGAGGAACAGATTATCCATAAAGCCCTTCCCACTTCCTAGCTCTATAACAGACTCCAAACTTGCCTCCTCTAGGAAGCCAACCCAGAATACTGTTACTCCTTATAGCTTCTTCACTCATACCTAGTCGATCAGAACCTGGAGAACATGATTGGTGAGATTAGCAGTTCTTAAGTGGGAACCACTGATCTAACCAGTATCCAAGGGGGCATCTGGCAATACCTAGAAATATGTTTGTTTGTCACAACTGGTGGGTGGATGCTAGTGGCATCTAGTGGGTAGAGGCCAAAGAGATTGCTAAATATAATACAACGTACCAGGCAGCTCACACAACAAAGAATTATCTGGTCTTAAATGTCAACAGTGCTGACTGAGCAACTCTGGGTTAGATGACGGGGCCAAGGTCATAGGTTGAAATCTGTGTTCGCTACTTGGTCTGGCTCTGACTCCTTCACTCTGCTCAGGAGACTAGTAAACACCCTAACAATGAAGCTCAGCACAAATCCATCATCATCAAATCCATAAAAGAAAAACAACCCAAAGCATGTATTCACAGTGTCACGTCAGTATCATCTGCATACATGACAGCATGTCAGCTTGTATGTGGTACAACTTTAAAGACATGAGCAACAAGACAGCACATGAAACACCTTAGAAAATGAGTCTCGATTCTGTACAGTCATCCCAGATCCCATTATTCACATGAGGGAAACAGTTCATGAATCATGCTTAAAAGTTTTCTTGAATTACTGAAAAGTCAACAGAAAGAAAAACTGACTTATAATCTCACTAGCCAGATAACTTGCTCACTTTTTTAAAAAGTATAAATAGGTGCACACAGTTACTATAGAAGGGTACAAAGGAAAAATGCAAGCTTCTTTCCCATGCCCCCACCTTCCAGCCCCCAATCTTTCTTCTAAGGAAGTTTAGTACCTGACTTGCTTTTCCCAGAATCCCCAGCAGCTTTGTCCCACCACATTAACTAATTTTAACAGTAATTTAAGACAAACACAATTGTAAAGGTATAAATAAATCTTTGGGGAAAGGCTCATATAAACAAATGGGACTTTTAATCACCATTGTATAGCACCTATAGTATTGGTTCTGTGTGGTCACAAGGGTGTTCCAGAGCCAACTGTAATTCATTTGTGTTTTTTTCCCCATGTGTGGATTTTTAGGTACTGATTCCTGGGCCTTTCATGTGTGTTATCTGGTTTCCCTTCCATCAAATGGGAAATTTCCAGGGTAAAGGGTCTAATTTGTGTCCCAAAAAGAAGCACCTAGCTCAGTACATGTTGATCTGACCGACTCTTGACTTTGCAGTCAGCTCCCACACTTAGACCAGAAGCTACTGGTCAAGGTCAGCCCCTCCATGTGGCTGCCTACCGGTGAAGAGCAGAGAGAAGAGCCCAGGAAAAGCAGCACTCACTGACCTGCCTGTTCCAAGGCAACCAGCATGGACTGTTCAATAAGGTCTCTCTCTATGAAGCTGCGGAAGTCTTCGTTGTACACAGTGAGATCTGGAAGCTGGAAGGCACAGATGGGCATTTCCAGGGGGTGCTCACTGCTCCCCCCACCCCCACCATTGGAGGAGACATGGGACCGGGCCAGGGAAACAATGCTGGAGCTGGCGTGGGAGATGCCCCTAGACAGGCGTTTTTCTGCAATGAGAAACGGAGTTACCTTAGAACATACACAGCCCAGAGAACGTTCCACTCACATGGTGATGGTTACCTCTTGACAAGGGTTACCTCTTCCAGGCAGGGAAAACTGTGAGTCTAACTAGCTACCAAATTTCCCAACCCTCTTCCTCAATCCAAATACAAGTGGAGAAATACGGAAAGTAGTATTTTTGCAAGCACTTATATTAGCACCAAATATACATTCCTCTTTTTACCCTTTTTAAAGAATTTCCCTGAACTTCTCCCCATGACTCTGTCCTCTTTCACTTCCATTTCCCAACATCATAGGGACTCATTCATTTGACAACTTGGTCACTGTCTGGTAGGAAAAAGAGTGAATAAGGGAAATGGGGTTTCACTTGGCTAGACTGCATCAAATAATCGCTCTGATAATTTTCACAGTTTTGGAGAATACAGTCTTTGGAAAGACTTTCCATTATAGAAAATTAATGATAGAAGCGCGTGGGTGGCTTAGTCAGTTAAGCATCTGCTTTGGCTCAGGTCATGGTCCCAGGGTCCTGGGATGGAGCCCTGCATTGGGAGGCCCAGAGCAGGGAGCCTGCTTCTCCCTCTGCCTCTTCCTCTTTCTGTCTCTCACGAATAAATAATCATAAAAAAATGAATGAGAAATCTTACACATCTGGAAACTTTCTTATCTACCATCAATAACACTTATATTTACATTATTTACTACAACTTTTCTGGATTCATATTTATCAGAAATGTATAGGTACAGTCATTCTCACTTAATATGTTAGAGAAAGACAGTAATGTAGACAGTGCCCCCAATTTTTTTTTTAAGATTTTATTTATTTGTCGGTGGGGAGCACAAGAAGGGGAAGCAGCAGGCAGAGGGAGAAGCAAGCTTCCCACTGAGCAAGGAACCTGATGCAGGACTCAATCCTAGAACCCCAAGATCATGACCTGAGCTGAAGGCAGATGCCCAACCAACTGAGCCACCCAGGGATCCCTATTTCACTTGTTTTGATTACATGGCACTTATAATTCCCCAGCAGATAATCTGTGATCATAATCTGCTCAGTGTCATATTATAATTCATTTCCATGACTTGAGTTTATATATAAAGATTATTGAAAGCTAAAAATTTGTGTTGGGAAGTAGTTCTTAATCCAATACTTGCCAGAGATGACACACAAAGTCAAGAGCTGTCTAGAGTTATTTTATAGTGATGTTACTTTTTAAACGATTTTTTTAGGTATTTAAAAAGTATCATAAGCTCATGGTAAAAACAAGCAAGACACTATCAAAAGACGTAAAGTATTACAAGAAAATCTCCCCCTTATTCAAAATTTCTGATTCCTTCCCCAAAAGCAACCTTTTGGATCCTTCTAGAATTTTTCTTTTTATTTTATTTATTTATTTGTCAGAGAGAGAGAGAGAAAGAGAGAGAGAGCACAAGCAGGCAGAGTGGCAGGCAAAGGCAGAGAGAGAAGTAAGCTCCCCGCTGAGCAAGGAGCCCAATGCGGGACTCGATCCCAAGTGCCGAGATCATGACCTGAGCTGAAGACAGAGGCTTAACCCACTGACCCACCCAGGCGTCCCCTTCTAGAATTTTTTGTGCACAAAGAAACACATATAGCTTTGGGTGCCTGGGTGGCTCAGTTAAGCAACAGACTCTTGGTTTCAGCTCAGGTCGTGATCTCAGGGTCATGAGATAGAGCCCTGCATGGCGCTCTGCACTTAGAGTGAAGTCTGCCCGAGACTCTCTCTCCCTCTCCCTCTGCCCCTCCTCCCCCATGCTCACTCTCACTCTCTCACTTTTTCTCTCTCTTTCTAAAATAAATAAATAAATCTTTAAAAAAGCACATAAGCTTTTAAAATCATTTTTAAAAACATAAACAAGAACATACTGTATAAACTGTACTGCATCTTACCCTTCTCAATAGATTTTAGAGACTTTAAAAAACAGCATATCAAGTTCTATCTAATTCTTTCCAATGGCTGCAGAGTATTCCACAATATAAATGATTTTATTTAACTGCTCCTCTGCTAATGGGCATTAAATGCTGTTTTCGAGCTTTAACTTTCAGGCTTTATGCTGCATATGTGTATGTGCCCACTTACATCTATTTATTATATCCTTTATACACACACACACATGTGCACATACACATATATGATAAATTCCTAGAAATCAAATTGCTAAGTCAAAGTATACACGCATCTTAAAACTTTGATACATACTGATAAATATTAACGAAAGAGATGGATGGCAGTGAACCTCTGAATTCTACCTTTATGTACTTTATCTCGACAACTAGACTGTTCCCCTCCATCCATTTCTCTCCCAGTATCTGAAAAAGGCCTCCATACGGGGGAATACGCAAGATGCAGGAGGGCAGTGTGGGGCTCCTGCACCGAGACAGACTGAGGCCATCTCTGATCAGGTTGTCAGGGGAGCAGGGAGAGGCACAGGATTGTCTCCAAAGGATGACTCCATCTGGCCGTCCTCTCACTTCCATCCTACTCCCGCCTACAGAAACAGCCCTCAGTTCCCCGGTACCTTGAACGATGTCATCCTGCCGCTGCAGGGTGGGTCGGGGAGGGTGGGCAGACTCCCTATCCGAAAACCCTTTCTCAGGGGTCCTGGAGCCACCACTCCCTTCACTAAAGGGTGGGGGCAGGTTCCCAGCATGGACTTGACGTAGCTGTTCAAAATCACTGAGGGCGGCACTCATGTCCCAATTCTTTCCTGGCAGGAGACAAAGCAAAAAGTGAAATGCGTCCTCAGAGTACATAGAAAGTGAGGAAAGACAAATAATCACTCGAACCATCCTCTCAAAACTAGCAAGCAAAGTTCATGCGCATTTCCACCATCCTCCTGGTCCTTATCGTGCTGTAATTTTCTTCATTAACACTTCAGTCTGCAATACCAGAGTTTCTTTACTTGTTGTCCACTTCCTAAGTCAGCTCTGTGAGCTATGAAACTTTGTGCCTCTGAACTGAAAGGGCCCACAGAAACCACAGATAAAACAAAGGAAGCCTAAAGAAGTAGAGTGACTTGCCCAAATGCACAGGTAATTTGCACCAAGGAAAAGTGTGACTAAAGCCCAGGTCTCTCAATTCTGAGATCCAGAGAGTTCTTAGCCTGGACATGCTCTATAATGTCCTAAACCATCCGAAATTGTATACAAAGGTATAGGTATGGGCACTTTTCTAAAGAAAAAGAGCTGACAGCTGTCATCAGATTACCAAAAGGAACTGTTAACTGCCCCCAAATTTAAGAACCGCTACTCCACTAAAGACCCTAAATGATAGATTTGTCATAATGGATTTTTCTGTTGCTTTCTCCAGTTATATTTCTCCAGTTATATTATTCAATAAATAACATATTGTATCACTGTTCACATTTCTTTCTATTCTAGTCCACCTGCTAACCCCTTAATTCAATTCCTATCATCTACTGTCCCACCTCCAATCCTCTCTAACGTATCCCATGAGATTAATCTTTCCAAAGCACAGTTGTGATCATTTCAGTTCCAGAATCAAAATCACTAACTGCCTGCCACTGCCTACAGAATAAATGCTAGGCTCCAGTGTCTGACATTCAAGGCTTTCTATGACCTGGCCTACTTTTCCAGCCTTTTCTCTGTGCTTCAAGTTCCCTGGCAATGAAAGTGGAGATGATTCCATGTAGGACTGTTATGAAGATCAAATGAATTAAAAGCACTGGTACACAGAAAGTTTTATATATGTCTTTATTGCTGTTGCTGTGATATCCTGTTATTACTCTAATTTTCCACTTAAGCTGTATGAATCATTAATACCTGATGAATTTACTTCTGAGCCATTACATTCACCATTTGTTCCAACTCTCTTTGCTTACACTGCTTCAGTCAGTCTGGCCTCTTTACCGTTCCTACAAACGTGCTAAGACTGCTCCCACCTATGGCCTTTCCAACAACTCTCCCTGCTGCCTGGAAGGCTCTCTCCCCAATTTATCCACACAGACAACCCCTCATCTCCCTCAGACATTTGTTCAAATGTCACATTCTTAGTAAGGCCTGCCTTAACTACCCAAGTAAAAATCACAACCTACCTCATCATTTCCCATAGCACTTCATACCTTAACATATACTTTACAATGATTTGGTTATCATGTTTATTATATTGACTGTCTTTCCTGCTAGAACATAAGGGCTGGGATTTTTGTTTGTTTTGTTTTGTTCAGCACCTAGAACTTGGCACATAGTAGGTACTCAATAAATATTTGTTGAAGAATGAAGGACTTTTGTCCTGACTCAACAAATAAATGAATGAATGTTTACCACACGGTTGGAAATACAGGACACTGTATTGAACACTCGCTCTGTATTTGCAACTGTGTGGTAAACTCCTTGAAATCAGCTCCTAAAAGCCAACTTGCCCAAAACTGAATGTCCATCATCCTCCTTCCTCAGACTTGCTTCGTCTTCTCTTTCTATGTTCTTCAAATTGGTAATGGTATCACAAGCCCTCCAGGCCAGAAAATTCCGTCACCTTCAGCTCCTCACTACTCAGACTCAACTCCTTCCCCGCCTTCACTATCTAGTCAATGCACTCAGGAAATCTCTCTCAAATCTGTTCTTTCTTGTCCATTTTTACTGTTACCGTGCCCATGCACGGTAACCAAGATTGTCCCCTGGTCTTTGGAAGAGGTTCGGCTAGTCTCTCTTCCCCTAGCGTGTCCCCTCTTGAATTTGTTCTTTACACTATGAACCAAAGTTAACTTTTAAAGGAAAAAGCAAGAGAGAAAGACAGAAGCAGGGAGAAAATGAAGATCGGGCCCTTTGATTTCCCTTCTAAGTTCTATCTTAAATCCATCCATTTTTTTCTCTTCTGCCACTACAGTAGTTCAAGCCACCACCATCTCTCACCTCAACTGTGGCAACAGTCTTAACTGGGTTGATCACTTCTCTGGCCACTGTCCAATCTGTTCAAATCCTTCAACCAAAATTCAAATCCCATCACGTCACTCCCCTGATTACAATCCTTCACCTACTTCCCAGTGAACACAGAATGACATTTAAACACCTTACCACAGTCTACAAAGGGCCCCAAATTCTGCTTCCTGCCTTTCTACCCATTTCCTACCACTCTTGCCTCACTCTTCCTACCCAGTGCCAAAGTCTCTTTCACCTTGTAAGCTTCTATATAAATACTCTCTTCTCTATCCCTTTTGTCTTGCTACTCCCACACACCCTTCTGGGTTCAGCTCAAATGTCACTTCCTTAGAAAGGCCTTTCTGCACCCTGAATCTAAATTAGGTTTCTCTGTTACACTTCCACAGTACTCACAACCTTTCCTTCACAGCACAGAAGTGTGTGCACATGTGTGTGTGACAGAAAGAGATTACACAAATATTAACTGTAACAGAATTGTTAAGAGCCAGCCTCTGAAACCAGATTGCCTGAGTTCAAATCCCACTTAACTTCTCTGAACCTCAGTTTTTAAAACTGTAAAAGTGGGATGGTAAAACTTACATTGTAGAGTGATCGTAAGAATAAAATAATGTATCTCAAGAACTTCACACATACAGCATTTAACACATGTTACAAGAGGAAGAGGAAGCATTTGAGCTGAATCCTGAAGGATGAGGAGAATTTCAGAAGAATAATGATGGAAGGGACACTGCAGACTTAGAAAACAACTTAACGTGACCAGGGAAAGGTGACAAGTTGGGCCAGGCTGAAGCATAAGAAGGAGAAGATAGTAGGAAATAAAAGCAAAAATGCCAGTCAAGGGCAGAGTCATACTGAATTAGCAAACTGGAGTCTAAACCCAGACCTTCCATTTTCTAACTAACAGGAAGAAGCAAATGTCAAGTTGTCACACCTTGCTAAGGGCTGACAATCTAAAACATTAGAATGTATGCTAAGAATCTGCTCCTTTCTCCTCAGGCTCAGCCATCTGTGTCATTACATATTTCCATCCTCAAAAAACATCTGTTAATTATGACTCCAAACAAAGAATCCTACTGATATGATTCCAAGCCTTAAGAACCTTAAAATCTAGAACGTTCACACTTATGTGTACATACAGATAAAAGTAAACAAAGGTAGCAAAATAAAAACATTAACTTAATTCACTCTACACAGAATCACCTATACAAATTAGGGAAGGAAAGAACAAAGCCACGAATGATCCCAAAGTCATTTATATATAAAGAAGACTTACAGATCTAGAATTGTGCTTTTAGTGGATTAATATAAAATTTCACTTGCATTACCTGAGCACACATTCACAGTAAAGAAAGCTACACCAAAAATTCAAGGTGAAAAGGGGATTTTGCATTTTAAAATTATGGTGAGTCAAACATAGGTGGATTATTAGAAGCAACTTAAATGTAAGGTTTGCCATACACAAAGTATCTTTCTGATCACCTTTAAATGTTCTGAGTCATCCTAACAATAAACATTGCATTTTACTTTCTCTCTTCTCATTTTCCCCCTCATGACTCCTTACCTTCCAGGAGATCTCGGGCCAGCCCAGGCTCTGCGCCTGTGGAACGGACAAAATCTGACAGGACAGCATCCATGTCCAGGGTCATGTGATCATTAAGTACTTTCAGGCAGCTGAGGTAGGGTGGACATAGATCAAAATTCAGGCCTCCACCTAAGGTGCAAATAAACACATAAGCACATAAGACTCAAATTACACTGAAATAGGATGATCATAGCCCAATTTCAGCAGCTTCCTAACCAAGTAGGGAAACTATCCTGGCTCATTCATTTCAGCTGAATTTATGACGAAGAGCACCATTTAGTTTCCTAATTCCTCATTAATTTCTTAACTACTAAATTAATCACAAACCTAATGTCATTCTGAGTATAATGCTTTTCTTCTACCTTTCTACAGTATTCCATTTCCATCCATCCATTTCCATTTGCTTATCCAAACTAATGGAAGAAAGCAGCAGATTACCACCCTGAAGAACTTCCCACCTTGTCTATTTCCTTCCGGGCACTTGATATAACCTGAAATTATTGTAATAGGTTGCTGTCAAACCCCCCCCCCAAATATGTAAACTTCTTGAAAGCCGAGTGCTTGTGTGTCTTGTTCATTACCGTGTCCTCAGCATGTAACACTTGGCACAGTGCATGGCATACAGGTCCTCAGTAAATATGTGCTGAACGAATGGATAAATGAACAAATGAATACTATACACTGAAAAACTTTAGAATTGCCTAGTGTTCTGAGGCTAGCTGAGGACATGGAAGGAGCAAGCCGATTAAGCTTAAACTACTCAAAATAAAACAATAAACTATTACGCAAAGCAGAGTGGAGATCTCAAAGGTACACGAAAGTCAATTTTTGTCCACTAATTTCATGAACCCAGGAAACATGCCTTTCTCCACTGCAGACAAGTGAGCCAAGTAACTTCACCTG
Organism: Ailurus styani; assembly: GCA_002007465.1. Taxonomy (NCBI): domain Eukaryota; kingdom Metazoa; phylum Chordata; class Mammalia; order Carnivora; family Ailuridae; genus Ailurus; species Ailurus styani. The sequence goes on along the minus strand of LNAC01000309.1, from coordinate 1,792,785 downwards.
AAAAAGATCTCTTCTTTCAGACTTGACTTTGGCAGAAACTCTGTCCCTGACCTGATAGCCTGGCACCAATCCACATTCCTCTAAAGTTAGCAGTCCAGGCTGAGGAAGCAAGAACGGGGTGAAGAACAATCTCTAACCAAATTCTACCACATTAGACAGGTTTACAGTTCTCTGGAGAAGAGGGCTTGTTCCTAAAGTAACCATAACACACCTGCCCTACCACACCCACCAATCCCTTGCCTTTTAGGGAAGGCGGAAAGTAGAATTCTCAAAGGTAAAAGGTGACTCAGGTTACTCTCTGCAGAAACAGCTCCTCCTAAACAACCTAAAGTCTAAGCGTGACTCAGATCCCTTTCTTCAAACCTCCCCCAATCCCAGGACACAGCCTGTTTGGTGATATGATCAGATCCTGATTTTCTGCATTCCTTAGAAATATTAAGCAAATAAACAGCAATGATGTGTGGGTCATAAAACCAGGAAGTCACTAATTTGAGTGCAGGGGTGTGTTTTAGTCACATCTGTAACCCCAACACCGAGCACCTAGCACCTAGCACAGCACCTACAATGTCAATAAATGCCTGATGAGTAAATGATTAAATGACTAAGTGAACCTCCACACCAGCCACCACCAAACCAATCCATTTTCGGCTTAACTTAGCAGATGAGAAATTCCAGGGTCCTTCGTACTTCCTATCACCCTCGATTTCTAAGAGTCTAAGAGATGGTCCCAATCCATCTCTCCAAGTTTCAGAAACTCTCTTTTTTGAAGAGACATCATCCGTACTGGCACTACTTTCACCACCCCTGTATGATTTTTACCTACACTTATGTATATTAGCCGGCTGACTTTGGTCAAATTACTTACAGGGTTTCAGTTGCCTCTTGTTTATCCTAGACTTGGATTTGATGACCTCTAAGATCCTTTCCAGGTTTAAAAAATGAACTTCTTCTGTGTACTATAGCCTCATAAACCATGATCCTGACATTCTCTTTTACTCTATGTATTATCAGTATCTAATTTCCTTCCATTTCAATATCCCAATTGTCAGAAAAGGCTGCCAATATATCAGGAACTTTTGGTCTAACATATCTCAAATTCAAAATATCAAGTTATAAAATAAATTAGTTCCTTACGTTTTATACTTAAGAATTAAATTCCTTCAGAATTCATAAATGAATGAGTGGTTTCTCCCTCCCCTAATACAAGCCCAGTTCGGTCACTGTCTTAGAGGTCACAGGAGATGATTGCAGCCCAAATAACTTGAAAGCATGACTAATCCAAAACCAAGAGCATAGCTCCAAAATGAATTTCAGTCTTCTCTCTTTAAAAAAAAAAAAATTCAAAAGAACTCAGTAAAGCCACTTTAATAACTTTCTGAAGGACTGTGGGAGGTATCCAGTGAGCAGACAAATAGCAATCAGCAAAAAGATGCTCAGCAGAAGAAAGAAGAGTTGATTAAGCCATGGCCATGTAGGCAATTTCCCAGCCGGACACAGGCCAATGAAAAACCATCAATGGCATGGCATCGCAGATCTCATTTGCCAACACAGTAGGTCATTCTTTTCAAAAAATTATTTTTGAGAAGTAATTCAGAGATCCAACATTATCTAGAATGACTTGCCAAAAAATTCAAAGCACCAAACCAAACTTCTTGGCAGCACGTTCTATATTTGATCCTCCAGGTGCAGACTCCACCCCAACCCCACCCAGCAGGTGAGGACAGTAGCTTTTGTTACATCACCACCAACACTTGGCTTGAGCTTCTCAAATTCCAAATGGGACACAGCTACAACATGGACTAAAACACACAGTCCTTGACTCTGTCTCAGCACACAGGAAGAAAAAAAAGAAAACACCAGCTTTCAGACTTTCAAACGAAACAGAGGGGACTCTCAAACATCTGTTGATTGAATGGTGTTTAGACAAATCTCAATTGGGGGCAAAACCCTCTAGTCCTCCAACTGGATGAGACATTAGTGATTACTTAATCCAATGTCTGCCCCCATGCAGAATTCCTTCTATTACATCTCTGACAGAGAAATCACCCAGTCTCCGCATGGATTCAAGCTTTGATGGAGAACTCATTCCTTTGCCACCATGTCCATCTTACTGTTGGACAGACCTAATCATTACAGAACACTTTTCTAAATTAAATCACCAGCCCACCTTCCTCTGTAACTTTCACATAATGGCCTGTGTTCTCTTCTCCAGAACAATAAAATCCACACCCAAGAATGATGGCATTTTCATAGACATGGATTAGAGAAAGCATTTCTCCACATAAAAATGTGTTTACAAACAGAGAAACAAAAAAGGTTTGAACAGTCGGGTGGGTTGCCCAAAGTCTGAACCCAGATATTTTGGACACATGCTCTACTGCACCACACTGCCTCCAAAGGCACTAGGGCATTACTGAACCCCAAAACAGGACTGATTCTTACCCACTGAATTCTTTCACATACGAAAGGGCTGTACCCATCTCTGATATGTATTAAAGACTTAGACACCAGCCTTATATTGCCCTCATTTATTTTTTTTTTTACAGGAGAACAAATATACACCTTATTTATTTTTCATTAAATTTAAATCCTTGAGGGTACAGCACCATATGCCTTCTGTGACCAATGGCTTTGGCAGGAAGGTTGCTTCAGAATTTGGCACGAACCATGCCACTGTTTCCATGAGTACAAGTTACTTTTCCCCAGATTACTCTGGTTTTGTCTGGTTTGCCACCAGGAGTCACTGTGTTGTTCTTTGCTTTGTACACATAAGCACATCTCTTCCCTAGACAGAATTCCTTTTCATCTCGAACACATACACCTTCAATTTTAAGAAGAGCCATGTGTTCCCACTGGTTCTGGAGACCCTGCTGATAGCCAGCAAAAATGGCCCTGGACCACAGCCTTCCAGACATCGTTTGGAGTTTTAGGAGTCCTGTTCCCAGCAGGCCTCCACAGGCTCCAAGATGGTGGAAAGAGAGCTACTGCTCTCATTTTAAATCCTACCATTTTCCTCAGCAATTTCAACACCCACCTACACAATCCATCTAATGTTTCTGCCGTAAGAGTTTCATAATCTCATCAAATACAAAGACCTTCATCTCCACTCCAGCCCCTCAGTCCCAGACCCTGCCATCTCCTAAAACTACTCCACCTCTATATTTTCAACATCCAAAATTTTACTTTGGCTACAATCTTATCTTCCTCCCAGCTTTCCCTCTCTACCACTAAACCTGCTCTCTTACCTCAAGATATCCTCACCTCAGACTAAGTCATCCAATACCTTAACCACCTTGTTCACTAATTCAACAAAAATCATGGGGTGCCTACTGTGTGTTAGGTGCACTATGTTCCGGACTAGAAACACAACCATGAACTAGACAGACACAAATTTTATCCTCATGAAGATTCCAATTCTGGAGGAAAAAAAAAAACCTACAAAATTTCACAGAAAATTGTAATAAAGAAATGCTAGAGAGATGGGTGTGATCTACAGGGAGTCAGAAAAAGCTTTCCCAAGGAAGTGATATTACATCTAAGGACCAAAGAATGAGTAGGAACTGGAAGGACAAACTGGGAAAGAAAGAATGCTTCAAGGAGAGGAAACGTATATCAATGTTCTGTGGCAGGAAGAAACACAGAGGTGAGAATGGTACAAAATGAGGATTAAGAGGGGGCCTGGTGGACCCTACTAAACATGGAGATTTTATCCTAAAAGTTATGAAAAGCCACTGATGTAAGTCACTGTCGTAAGTAGGGGCGAGACGTGATCAGATCTGAAATATTAAAAGATCCCCCTGGTTGTAGTGAGAAGAGTGTGGAAGGAACACAAGTGGAAATTATTGCAAAGACATGATGGTGAGCTGGAAAGCAGTGACGACTGAGGGAAAAAAAAGTGGATTAGATGCCACTTTGTCTCTTCTTGCCTAACTGAATGTGAACCCACTTATTTTCCAGTAAAAACCTAGTTCTGCTATTCTTCTACTTCATCTGCCCAACCTGGATGGCTCCCACATTCAACTTCTCTGCTATTTCCTGGGGCTATTGAGCAAGATCCGATCAAATAAACAGGCAGAGCAACCCAACTACAAATAAATGGCATTCAGTCTCATTACTTTCCATGGAACACTGCTGTCTTCTGCTTGACTTTGGTACAAGTCAACCAATCTTCTCAACTACTATGCCACACTTCCACCGTTCTCCTATCTAATCCTTATCACTCCTTTACTCCTGACACATGACCTTGCCTCCAACTTCACAGAAAAAGTTTTGAAACAAAGAGGAGTTCCTTCAGATTTCCTCCCCTGTCCCTACCTGCCAGCTGCTCTTCTCCTCCACCCTGCAAAACTTCCTAAAATCATCATTCACTGATGCTACCTTCTCAACTAGGTACAGTGCTCATCCTACCAAAATGTGCTTCTATTGAAAGAGAATGGCACAATAAGATCACAATTACCCTTACTGCTTATCTAAAATGATCTCTTAGTAGCATGTGATACTTAACTGATCACTCTTCCTGCCTCGCTCGCTCCATGTCTTGGTCACCCTTGTGGACTCCTCTTCCTAACCAAGGGTTAGTGCACCAAAGGTTCTACCTCAGGCTTTCCATCTTCTCAATTTATATCTCCATGAGAATTTCATTCATGCCCCTGATCACTCAAATGCTGATAACTTCAAAATGTATTCACAGCCCTAAACTCTCTAGCTCACCTGGGAATCCCACATGCACTTCAAACTCAGCATATTAAAAGCATGAGTTCATTCTCTCATCTCTGTCCTTCCCCCTTTCAAACTACTCCTCTTCCAGTGTTGCCTATTCTAGCAAATGGTACCATCATCCGCCCTATTAGCCAAGTCACAAAAGCTGGGGAGCCACCCTGGACTTCTCTTTTACCTTAACCTCATTTGCAAACAGTCCTTTATGAAGGACTACTCATTTTACCTTTAAAATTTCTCAAATCCATCCCACACTTTTCATAAGCTACAACTACTTTATTTTCTCAGGTTTTCATAACCCGGACTCTGGGAAATAGCTTCCTAATTTCTCCCTCTTCCTCTCTCCAGCCATTGGTTGCTTGTGGAGGCTGATCAATCTAAAATGCAAATAGGTATTATAACTCACTGCTCTAAATTCTAAAGCGAAGATCCCTTCACAATCTGGCTCTGCCTAACTCTCCAGCCTCATTCACCTGCCACCATTCCCCCTTCTGTCCTGGTAGTTCCCCAAGTACACCATGTGCTCACATTTCAGTTCCTTTGCCCATGTTGTTCCCGCTGCCTGGAATGACTTGTGGTCTAGCAGGTGAGCTCTAATCTTTTCTCTAAGACTAACTTGAGTACTAACTCATTTGCAAAACTTTCTCTGGGTTCCCAACTTAAACTGCCTCCTTACTGCTGCACCTGGTACTCCACCTCTGTAATTTTATTTATCACACCACAGAGTACTTGTGTTTATTTACACGTTTGTCTCCCGCACTAAACCATGAGCAATTTGAGGGCAGGAATCTTTTCTTGTTCATCCTGTATCCCTAATACCCGAGCACTTAGCAGGTACTTTTGTTCTGATAAACTGAACTGTATTTGTACAGAATCCCAATGTGCGTGCGCGCACATGCACATGCGCACTCCCGCGCACGCGCACACACACACACCAGTATTGCTGATAAACAGATAATCAGTGTTGTAAACAGGTAGGTCTAAAACAGTGGCTCATTTCAAAGACATCTGCTTAAGATTGTTGTATGATATTATTTGCAACAACTTTCTCTTCCTAAACATTAACTCAGACTAACATTACAATCAGTCTGCATGCTCCGTGTGGCCAACTATTTAGTAACAGAGAAAAATGACCCAAAATTAAATAGTGATTATAGATAAGAGTCATGTTAAAATGCCTGAGAAACTCCTGACCCTACATTTTCTCGTCCACTCCATCCCCCAAAGCGTCCACATTCTCACACTATACCCTCTCCCAGTCCCAGTGATGCACTACAGCTATGTCTGAGTCCCCTCCAACTCCTCCCAAAACTCACTGGAAAACCACAACATTCAAGACTGTCAAGAATTTTCAAAGGTCAGAGACTCCTCCATGTCTGTGATGTCAGTCCCAAGGAATCCAGACAGGGAGAAAGAGGAGGGACAAAAACCCTTAGATATTTCACACAATTCCTGATTAGGTGGGAGGGAAAAATGAAAGACTCTCTTGGCAGATTGTTTTTAAGTAATATGGATCCTTACAAGTGAAAGAAACAAAATATAACCTCCTTTAAAAAAAAAAAAAAGAGAGAGAGAATATGACCAAATTCCATACCAAAGAGACGTATGCAGACCTATGTTACAACCCAGAGATAAAAAGATGGGTCTAAAAGGAAAAAAAGAAGTGACAGGAAGTAATACGCATTAAAGCTTCAGACATTATTTCATTTTAACTTCCAAGTAACTCTAAGAAGTTTGTTTGTCAAACTCATTGACCCTACCTTACAGATGAGGTTGCTAAAGTTCACAAAGGTGAGGTAATCCACTCGAGATTAGAAAGGTAAAAAGTGGCAGAGCCAGGATCTTCACAAACCTAGCCTAGTGGACTCCAGAGGCCAGACCCTTGCACCACAGCACCCCTAGTCCAGGGAGGAGAACTGAGAAAGCACGTGCCATCCACCCATGTGCCAGTCTACCCTCCCTGTTGCAACTGCTTTCAACACCACAGTGAGATAGAGAGAATTGGCTCTGGACTTGGGCAGATTTAGGTTCAAATACCAGTCTATCGACTAAAGACTGAACTATGGGTAAATAATATAACCATTTTGTGCCTCCATTTCTTCATGTATCAAATGGGGAAAATATCTGCATTTCAGACCTTTTGTTAGCATTAACTAAGTAAAGATACATTAGGACAGTTCCTGGCACAAACTAAGTCCTCAAAAAAGGTCAGTTGCCTTCCTTCTCCCTAACTCCCCTGACATACTCTGCCTCCCTCCACTAATGCCCAATACAGACACTGTACCTTTCCTCCCAAAGCTCCCCTACTCATCCCCAACAAACCCTCCGGTCCCACAGCCATTGCCAAGGCACCATCAACACATGCACACAGGACTCAGTCTATCATTCCCATTCCAGTGTCTTTCAACTGGTTGAGCCTCCAAGAAAATGTTGCAAAAGGACTTCTTGGGCTGTACCTTCTACCAGATGGTCCCTCAAAAATAAGAGCAAAAGAAAACTGTCAGTCCTCCTCTAGATGTACAGACACAGCTAAATAGCCCATTCATTCCCAAATTTTCAGGAACAGCAAATTCACACGTATTTACTGAAATTCTAATGTCTTAATCTACAAGTCCTACCTCCCCACGTTTATCCCTTACTACTCTACTCATTCCAGATTTAAAGATTTTATAATCTTCTCTTAATCTCATGCATGTTGTCCTATTTCTCAGGGGAAAAAAAATGTTTACCATCTCCTCCTACTCACCCTGCACAATTCTGGGTTGTTTTCTACCTCCATGACAGTGTATACTCAAGGAAGAGCCACTTATTCTCCCTAAATCAAACTTAAGAGAAAAAACTGAACCCAAAAAACTCAAACATATAATTTACCATTCCCAAACAATTTATTAGTTTACTACATGTTATTGTGAATATGTACCAGTAAGGACTCAAGAATTGGCTTCATGGCTTTATTACTACCACTAGTATGTGTATGTGTCAGAACAAGATTTAACTATTTTTTCAAGAATTTCTTGCTTTTTTTTTTTAATCAGGCCTACAAATAGCAAAATGAATCTCTAACAGACAAATCCATTAACAGCCAAATGCTGAAGTAAAGATCAGGGAGAAGTTCACAGAGAACTCCTTATGAACTGGCATTTGTCTTTTCATTGTTACTGATAAAAGACTCCTTGGGTTACAGTTACTTGGGAAATTTAATAATTCGGAAGATGTGTACAACGGAAGTGACCTTTAGAAAAATAAGGTCAGGGCGAGTCATAGAGAAAGTCTGTTATTATAAAATTGGCACAACAACAGTAACTTGAATAGAAACAAAAATCATGTTAATGTTTATTTTTTTAGATCCAGACCAGTATTTCTATTTGCCACTCACAATGAATTTTTTCTCTTTCAGTGAGGGTCAAAGATAGTTCAAGGTTTGAGTCTCAATACATTCAACTTTTAGCAGAATAGTCTATAAAAATAAAAGTTCTACTTAAGCCTTAAAAAGATTGATTACTAAACTTTTGACATGAGAGAAAAAAAATAAATACTACAAATCAACAGAGGCTAGTCTAATAGTAAAACACATTCTTTCTCTGAATTAACCCACATTCAGTAGCTGAAGACAATCTTCTCTCCCCTTCTTGATTCCTAACTACTGGTCATTTCACTGTCAATTAGAGAACTTCTATTCAAGGAGAGAAATAGCAGAAGGAAAAAAATTCTAATTATGAAGTATCTACAATTAGTTATCCATAGGAAATTAATTCATTGTGTAAACTTCTTCTGGTAAATTAGCTTCCTTCAGCACACAACTACTAATTTTTTAAAAGCCCCAAACAATTAGAAAAAGAAATTTGCCTTTTATAAAATTATATAACTCCGTTCAAAGTTATCTTTTATTACTATTATTATGTTTGAAATTCTGCATCTGTAAGTTCCATAGTTACATCTGTCCTAGCCATATCTAGACCTCGTTTGAACTCCTCTAGGCCCTGTATGTGCAACATTCACTTCTTGTTATCATATACTGCCTTGTAATATTAGTTGGCCTTCCCGATACTCGCATCTTATCTCTCCAATCTATCAGTCTTTCAATCAAAATTTACCCAGCTGGGTCCACCATGTACCAGGCACTGCCCTAGGGCCTTGGAGATAGAAATGAAGAAGAGAAGTCAACAGTCCTACCCTCAGGGTACTCCAGTCTGCTGGGAGAAATCTAAACATGTTATTCATGCCCAGTGGGGTAGGAAGAAGTATAAGAACTAGTTTACTGGGATGGGTTAGGAAGGTTTCTCAAACTGGATCTTTAAGGATGTGTAAGATTATCAGGATGGAAATCAAGATACACTCTAAGGGTGCCTGGGTGGCTCAGTGGGTTAAGCCTCTGCCTTCGGCTCAGGTCATGATCTCAGAGTCCTGGGATCAAGGCCGGCTTCAGTCTCCCTGCCCGGCAAGGAGCCTGCTTCCTCCTCTTTCTCTGCCTTGCCTCTCAGCCTACTTGTGATCTCTCTCTCTCTGTCAAATAAATAAATAAAATCTTTTTTTTTAAAAAGATATATTCTAGATAGAATTAAGATCCTTGAGGTTGGCACCTTTCTTTTATACTTAAAAAAATTTCTAAACAGGCCTAAAAAATTGCTTGGCACATAGTAGATGTGTAACAAATATTTGTAGTTCTAACTTATTCATGCTTGTCCATGTGTATGGATGACTGAGAGCTAATCTATATCTAAAATAGGCTTGTGAATTGCTTACTGGTTTCAAATGTCATCATTCACCCCCTAGATACATATAATCAAGGTCTATGCGAATATATCTGTATAGCTGTCTGTTCACTAAAAATAGCTTCTCTTTTGCTGTAATTTCTGTTTTTAAAGCACTTTCACAATTAATGAACCTCATTTAATAAGAATTCCAAAAATTAAATACTTTTTGAAATTTCTAATCCCCTCTTTTCTGATGGAAATACATACATACAGAGAAGCTTAAAAAGCTTAAATGATACCCAGATAGCAAGGAGCTTGGACCTAGATGTTCTGAATTTAAATACAGGGTTTATATTAGTTCTACAGGGACTTATGACAAAATCAAATTGGTCTAGCCATGCAAACTCCGCAGACTAAGGAATTCTTTATTATTTTGCTTTTAAAAATAGTATCCATATTCATCCACACTACTAACCCCATCCTCCCCACCAACTCCACCAATACACATACATTTCTATTTCTAGGTTGGAGTTAGGAAACAGAAACTCCAACCCAGGATATCCTGAGACCCAAATAATTTGGGGTCTCTTTCATCTGTATAGGTTGTTGCCATTTATGGTAATAATTTTATTTATTTCTTTATTTTTAAAGATTTTATTTATTTGTTAGAGTGAGAAAGAGCACAAGCAGGGGGAGCGACAGGCAGAGGCAGAGGGAGAAGCAGGCTCCCCGCCGAACAAGGAGGCTGATGCAGGAGATGTGGGACTTGATCCTAGGAGCCTGGGATCAAGACCTGACCTGAAAGCAGATGCTTAATGGACTGAGCCAGTCAGGCATCCCAATAATCTTTCTGTTAAAAGAAACCGACCCTTGGGTGCCTGGGTGGCTCAGTTCAGCCTCTGACTCTTGATTTCTTCCGCTCAGGTCATGATCTCAGGTTGAGACGCCCAGCACAGAGCCTGCTTAAGATTCTCTCTCTCCTTCTCTCTCTGAGCCACTCCACCCCTGCCCCCCCCACTGTGCACTGTCTCTCTCTTTCTAAAAAAAGCCTTTAAACGGCTCTCAGCGCAGAGTCTACTTGTCCCTCTCCTTCCCCCTTTGCTCCTCTCCCTGTGCGCTCTCTCTCTCAAATAAATAAAATTTAAAATAAATAAAAGCAACCACACCTCTTATATTTAAGCACACAAAATTAGTTATAAGCATATAATATAATCTGACTTCGAGTCTACCTGGGAACATAGACTATATACTTCCACTTTTACATAATTAACACTTCACATTTGGGTCTAATGTGGAACAAGCCTGGTGGTGAGGTGCAGAAAGTCAGTCTATTTTCCTTGTTTGGCACTTTGGAATTATGGACTTTAGAACCAGGACATCAGAGGTCACTTCATTCCATATCCTCAAATTACAGATGAGAACACTGAGAACCAGGTGAGCGAGATTAAGTAACTTGCCCAAAGTCACAGAGCTAACTAGTACTAGAACTGTGTATAGAACATATATCTGTTGACTACTATTCTTTTTTTTCTCTCCAAAGGTTTATTTATTTTAGAGAGCGCAAGAGAGCTTGTGTGTGCACATGAGTGTGGTAAGAGGCAGAGGGGGAGAGAATCTTTAAGCAGACCTTCCTCTTTTCCCCACTGAGCGTGGAGCCCAAAGCGGGCTCAATCCCTTGACCCATGAGACCATGACCTGAACTAAAAACAAGAGTGAGATACTTAATGGGCTGAGCCACCCAGGTACCCCTGTTGACTCCTATTCTAGCGATCTTTACCTAACTTGACATATATCAATGACTTTCAATTCTCCATGTGATCTACTTTGTGGATTTATCTATGAAAACTTCCTTTCTTCCTGCCACCCAGATAAATCTTACTCCTACAGATGTGTACCAAAGAAAAAGATGCATAATTAGGAAATTTAATCACTTAAGCAAACCATATTAAGGGAAATCATTTATATAGACAATCATGAGGGCATGCTAAAATCAAATCCCCATTTTTGTTCTGTTCATCACCAGTAGAGATATAAACTAGATTTGGAAATATTCTTCTAGCACTGTATCTCTGAGGTCTGAAGTTTTGTAGCAAGAGGGTGGGATAAAGTTAAGTGTGACAAAGGGATAGATTTTTCTTTTTCTTTTCTATTGACAGTCTGAAGCTATAATATAGTTCTCATATGCTGTTGTGAAATCACAGTAATAACTAAATTTTGAAAAGAATAAAACATAAAATAAAAACCATGAGTGAAATAAAGCAACAACTTTTAACACATTACTTCTCCCTGTCCGAAAGAGTAAATAAAATGCCTGGCAGCATCAAAGCAATCACTTTCCTCACCTTCGCTTTGATTCATGTTGATTTGTGGGAAAGCTGCATCTCTCTTTCCTCTTAGGAAGGGCCACCATCAGCACAATAGCACCGGGTCACTGCAATTCGCCCCTAATGAAAACCTGAACTTCCTGACTCAATCATTCAATAAGCACTTAGTAAGGACCCACTCCGTACCATGCTAAGTGAAGGGGATGCATAAACCATTAAGTCGTCATCCCTGCTTTCCAGAAGTTCACCTAACAGGCTGATTCCAGAGAAAACCCCAAGGTAGGTATCAGTTAACTTCCTTTATCCAACACAGATTTACCGAGTTCCAGGCATCAGAGACAGAAAAAGATGAAGAGCAAACTTTTAAAAGTAAGAGTCTTTTCAAATTTTACTAAACAACTTGCTCTTCTGAATTATTTTTTTTTAACTATTTTTTAAAAGTTTTATTTATTTATTTGACACAGAGAGAGATCAGATCACAAGCAGGCAGAGAAAGAGAGGGAAGCAAGCTCCCCGCTGAGCAGGGAGCTCGATGCGGGCCTCAATCCCAGGACCCTGAGATCATAACCTGAGCCGAGGGCAGAGGCTTTAACCCACTGAGCCACCCAGGCGCCCGCTCTTCTGAATTATTAAAATTACATGTTCTTCTCCAAGAAAGCCAATCATCAGAAGTTGACTGTAAAGGATTTTGATGATAACACCTAGCCAAATATATGGTCAAGGGCACTGTTTCCTTAATCTTACCACGCTAGGAGGCCATACTGTCCTAGACTGATACATCTTATCAGTATAGGATCCATAGTAACAGAATGTAGTTGATCTTACCAATGAACTGGAAGGAGTTGTTTCCTATATAGCCAGATGCTTCCAGTAGAATGTACTATGTCAAACATATGACAAATCCTGTTTTAACTTTCTTGCCACAATAGCGTATATCTAAGCTCTATAGGCAACCCTTCATGATGACATAACCCCAGGCCAAGTTTCCAGGGTGACAAGTCTCTGCTTTTCATTTTCCCTTCCACAAAAAGTACTAAAGTCATTAGTACACAAGTCATTTGGCAAATACCCCATTGTCCTCTGAGGTTTTCTCCTTGAAAATACTCCAGGAAACCAACCATCATTAGAATGAGTCCTATGCCATTAATATTTTTAACATTATTTTACCTTTACATTCTCTGGTAGTGGTGGTGGTGATAACAAATGCCAGCTTTGTAGTTTACAAAATACTTTCAAATATATTACTTCATTCACTGAAAAAAATGCAGAGGATAAAAGGAAACATCATAGGCAGTTATCTCAAAGATCAAAAACCAAACCGAGTTTAACTGAAATTGAAAAGTAAGCATTTTCAACTCTACCACAGGATCAAGAAGCTATTTCTATCAAAAAAGCACCGGATTGACCCTAACAAAGCAAAATCACAAGTTTCCTTTTAAATTAGCCCTGATTCAATCTGCACGTTAAGACCATAGTTTCAGCAAGAATCTGATATAAATCTTCGATACCCCAATCCCTTTTCCAAATACTTTACCCACAGTTAAATGACCAATACATATTATCCTAAAGGAATAGTTAATGATGAGAAAGCTGCCCTAGAATGACAAACTGACAACACTCACCATTCAAGTATCTTTAAAGATTTAGCTAATATTTACTGCGTACGAATCAAGTACGAAGCACTAGGTTAGACACATCCACATAAGCCACCTCATTAACCTTATGTGTCATGCACAGATAAGACTAAATCCCAATCCTTAACTGACCTGGGTCCCTAAAACCCACTAGTTCTAACACTAACTACCTCGATCCCACATAATAAATCCCTAGAACTCAACTGGAACTCAGCTTCTCAGTCTCACAGACCTAAGCATTTTTAGTGCTTCTACTAGGTTAATGCTCACAAAACCTGTGAGCTATTTTTAAGCTCCTAACTCTAGAACTAACACCATTCATCCAAGATATGGCACATGGGGATAATGGACATAATCGAAACAAGTAACTCTCTTGGATCACACTAGCTAAAGAATAAACCTAGAATACTAACAAAACTGAACTTTTTTTTTTAGATTTTATTTATTTACTTGAGAGAGTGCAAAAAAGCAAGAGATATCACGGAGGGAGAGGGAGAAGCAGACTCCCCGCTGAGTGGAGAGCCCTGAGTAGGGCTCAATCCGAAAATCCTGAGATCACGACCTGAGCCAAAGGCAGAAGCTAACTGAATGAGCTACCCAGGCACCCCACAAAACTGAATTTCAGCTGGGCAGAAATCATTGGATTTTTTTTTTTTTTTAAGATTTTATTTGAGAGAGAGAGTAAGCGGGAGAACATGAGCAGGGGGAGGAGCACAGAGAGAGGGAGGAGCAGATGGAGAAGGAGAAGCAGACTCCCACTGAGCAAGGAGCCCAATGCAAGGCTTGATCTTAGGACTCCAGGATCATGACCTGAGCCAAAGGCAGACGCTTAACCAAGTGAGCCACCCAGGCACCCCAGACACTGGATTTTAAGTCTTCCCAACCTCAAGACTATTTTCTAGTCTTCTGAATACAGAAAGTCTTCTCTATTTGAATGAACTGCAGAAGGCAAGTTTGACCCAAGAGTCCCTACTCACATACTCGTCAGAGAGAACTGGGGAAAAAAGAAAAATATATATATATACATTCCAACTGGTATGACCACATTACAATGTTAACAACACATTACTCACCATCATGCTACAAGAAAGCACTTGCAAGTGGGCAAGGAACATTCAGAAAGCCAAGGAAACAAACAAAACTCTCCCAGTCCTCAAAACACAAACACATCCACATGCCAAAGCAGGTCACGCTGTCCAGTTTATACCCAGGTATGAGGGAGTGGAGAGGGAGTGCGGAGAAGGGAGGGGGAGAGAGGAAACGCATTATTGGGTAGGTGTGCTTGTCAGTACCAACAGATTTCTTTCTTGGACTCATGCAGAGCTCTTTTTTTTAATTATGTAAAGATCCCTCGATTTTTTTTTTAAGATTTTATTTGTTACAGATAGAAAGAGAGAGCACACAACTGGTGAAGAGGGGCCAAGGGAGAAGCAGACTCCCTGCTGAGCAGGGAGCCCAACTCGGGGCTCTATCCCAGGACCCTGAGATCATGACCTGAGCCTAAGGTAGTCACTGATGCTTAACAGACTGAGCCACCCAGGGACCCCATGGAGAAACTTTTTAAACAAAGAAATACTGGGAGTCGCACCTATCTTGATTTACTTAAGTAATCACAGAGAACATGCAATATATATAAATGGCAGCATGTTGGTGGTTGTGTACATTCCCTCTGAAATCCGCCAGATCTATATGTAAATCCTAGTTCTGTCACTTTCTTGCTGTGCGACCTTGAACAGGTTATTTAACTTCTCTGTGCCTTAGCAAGGACCTCATCTGATAGTCACTGTGATATCCTCAGCACCTTCAACAGTACCTAAATATCTTGGCTGAATTGATAAATACTTTTATTAACATAGAATAAATATTTTAGATGAATTAATCTGTAAAGAGGTATAAGAATATCTACCTATCTTATTGAACAGTTATGAGTATTAGGTGAGGTGATATATAAAGTACTTAGTATAATTCATGGTAGGATCTCACTATTAAATAGTAAAGTTTTCTTCCCTTTATTTCCCAGCCAGGTCAGAAGTTATAACAGAAGAGTCGTGGCGAAGATTAAAATGGGGTAAGAACTGTAGAAGCCGAGTGTTGGAAAATGTTTACTACTAGGACCCTAGTCATATAATCTAGGAATACTTCATCTTAGCAGATGAAATTAAATAACAGACCCTTGTAGAAGGTACATAATAAATGTTAGTTCATCCAGATAATGCTATTCTGAGTCTTCGGTTATCTGTTAATACCAGATATAAGTCTGGCAGAATAGGGAAAGGGAATGAAAAGGAAAAGAAAGGAAAACAGAAGGGAAAAGAAATGAGACTGAGTCACTTCTTAAATAAACCAGACTATGTATTTAAAAACTATATATTAAAAATTTAAATATATTCATATATTTATAAAGGATTTTTTAGAAGGCTATTTAATTCTCCAAAAACTTCCCATTAGCGAAAACACTCTATTGATTCACAGTAGTTACTGACCTTTTTAGGTAATAAGATCTGTGTAAGTAAATTGTTCTTAACTGCTGACAGGGTAAATAAGCTTGAAAGATTTGGGTCTAAAACTCTCCTCCTCCCTTTACCCCAAAAAGACTGATGGGGCTTTTGAGGCTAACTCATCTACAGCCTGTAACCACAGCAACCTATCTACATGCAGAAGAAAAGATATTTCATCTTCAAAATTGGGAATCAAAGAGTATATGCAATTAAATCCAAAATCTGAAGGAATCTTTTTCCTTGACTATGAAGAACTGAATGTCAGAAGATAGCTCTAAGGAACGCAAGTCACTGTTGCATCATAAGCTTGACAGTATACACATTTAGGGTCTGAAGATAAGGAAAACCTATGAGAACTGGAACGGCTTGTGGGTAAACCTCATCATAATGTGGTCTTCAACTTCCCATTTCACTTCCCAGGCATCTCCTCTGTGTTTTTAACCACTTGACCCACCTCCTCTTAAGCAACAGGATATAATAGAGCACTGGCCAACAGTCAAAAGAATGGGCTCTACACCAAGTTCTACTAACTTAGGAAGTGTGCAAACTTAAACCAGTCACTTAAACTATGTACTCAGTATTAACTGAGAATGTTGGCTAGACTCAGTGCTCTTCAAAGGCTTCCACCAAAGTATCCCTTTGGAGAGCAGATGTATTAGAAACCAGTCAAACCCAGCTCCTCTACTGCTACAACCCAGATGGAGAACACATGCACTGTTACTATCTATCCTTCCTATAAAGGCAGTTACCAGGGGCGCCTGGGTGGTTCAGTCAGTTAAGCGGCTGCCTTTGGTTCAGGTCATGATCCCAGGGCTCTGGGATCGAGCCCCACACCGGGCTCCCTGCTTGGTGAAGAGTCTGCTTCTCCCTCTCCCTCCGCCTGCCGCTCTGCCTAATTGTGCTCTCTCTCTGTCAAATAAATAAATAAAATCTTAAAAAAAAAAAACAAAAACCAGTTACCAAATTCTATTTACTTTTCTTCAAATCACTGGAATCTCTTTTCTCTCTCCATTACCATCACCCCTGTAGAGACTTCTTTCCCCAGGATTATTAAAACAGCTCTACCTGGTCTCTCTTCTTCTACTTTACACTGCCTAAGTGAAATTCATTTTCCTAAAATACTCATTTACACATAAAATTCTGTGCTTCTGTAAATATAAACCAAATTCCTCTGCCTGAGATTTAAGGCCCTCTCCTGTTTACCTAACTCTCCAACTTTATTAATCTTGTTGCTTGTCTATTTTCTCTACCCTCAAAACAAAGCAGGCTTAGTTCACTGTTCTCATGCCTTAAATGCCTTCTGAATGCTCACTGTTCTCATGCCTGGCCCTCTAAACTTACCCAGTCTTCTCTCTTCTCTAAGGTCTAGATTAGCCTAAGTATAAAATTTTCCCCTACCCACTCCCTCTAAACTTCTACATAATTCCTGGGGCACCTGGCAGGCTCAGTTGGTAGACCACGTGACTTTTGATTTCATGGTCATGAGTTCAAGCCCCACCTAGGTAATAGACTTACTTTTAAAAAAAAAAAAAAGATGTAATTCTGTACAACTGTACTCCTGACACTTAGTACCCATGACTTTGTATTATTATTCATCTTTTTATGCAAATAATTCAGTCTTCACAACTAATAAGTTCTTCATGACTTTAACTCTTTGTTTACTGAAGCCTAACTTTTCAGAGAGCAAATATTCAATAAAATGTTCGCTGTTGAGAGTAACTACTACCTTGGGCAAGTCAAACTGTCTGGGCCTCATTTTCCTTATCTAGAAAATGATGACAATAGGTAAATTTCCCTTCAGTTCTAAAATGCTGTATGATGGTATACATACTACTCTGTAGCTGTATTTGTTTCTCACATTTCTTTTTTTCTATATATGTATTTATGTACATGTAACTATTTCCCATTTAATACAGAATATAAATTCCCAAGGGGCCAATTCTCCTCCTACTTGTTTAGTTTATTTGCTGGGTAACACTGCCTTAGCATCTCCTTAGAGCATGCTGTCCAAATTCTGGTACACAGCAGGTATTCGGTAGAAAGGAATTTAGTCTCAAGCTGGCAGCAAACATCAAGAGGAATTTGTACAGATGATTTTCTTATCTCAATTTCCATAATGAACTAGCATATTACAAAAAACTTCAAAGATGATGTGAGAGAGAAGGAATTTAATGTTGTCAAAACGAGAGGTCACCTTGTGCCAAATAGCTAGGAATTTATTTTAGGCAACCAAAGAAACCAGGATGCAGCAAATATTAAGTCTAACTTTTGAATTCTATTTTCAGAATTCTGAGGAGTTTGAGAAGTCTCTATCCCTAGTCATCAAAAACGGACCAAGTATTCTTCATGTCGGATAATTTTGTCCTTAGTAATGATGGAAATTTTCAGAAAATGGATAGTCTAACACTCGACCAGGTGAGCTCTTTGTTCAAAGAAGACAAAAGCACATACAAAGGAATTCATAAGAGCAGGTAAGTTCTTAAAATAGATAAAAACTTACTGTCTAAAATATTTTTGTTAGCAGCATGATCTTTTCCCATTGTCTTTCTCAGTTCTTCACATGAGGCTATCTTCACATAAAGACCAAGACTTACTAATACTAAAGGCTCAGAGTTATTAATGATTCAAAAGACATTAGTAGACCAACTCATTTAAAATGACCCTGACTTTTCAAAGAACTATTTAAGAACACAAAACTGATATTTTCAAAGCTGAATTCTGTATATGATGTTTTCCAAGCAGATATGTGGCCTGGATACAAGTTTGATATAGTTAAGATACAAGGGTTAGAAAGACTTCTAAGCCAGGTTTTGAAGGATGAGAGGAAACAGAGCCTCTTTAAATTTTTACACCTATCCCCATTTTCCCACTTCTGTTCCCCAATCCTATTCCACAATATCTGCTAACTCCCACTTTCTCTTTGTTTTGTTCTCCACCCTCCCTATCTCTCCCCCAACTTACCACCACCCCCTGCATCCCAAGGCTCCCTTAACCTAAGAACTATTTGAAGAACCATGAAGTAAGAGTCTGGTGCCAGGAACTAAGGCTCATACCTCTTCCCTGTTAAGTCTCCAAATAAAATCAAGGGTCACAGGTAATTTTCTCTTCCATGGTTTTCCCCACTACTGGATCTCCCTTGGGGGTGGCAGGAAGTGCAGGATGGGGGGCCATTTACTCAAAGAAACTGAATGCTCCTTAAAGCCAACTCAATCAATTATATGTAGCTATTGACAGCAAAAGTTTTCATTACAGGCTTATTTCCCACAGTGTACTCTGGCCTTACAATCCTTACACAGTCCCCGACAACCTTCCCCAATCTATACTAAATATGTGCTGACAAATACAAACATTTTATTAAAAAACCTGAGCTTAAGATAACTACAAAAGAAAACTGGTTACAAATCAAAGTTCAGAAATGCATTTTAGAATTATAAATGGATTTGGGATTATCCACTCCGAAAAGGTCCATGATAATGTTCTGCAGAACACCAAGAGAAAATCAAGACTGGATGTATAAGGTTTAACCATACAAAACTGCCAATATTTGACTGCTTTTGCCTACAAAATTGCAATTTCATATAGTTTCACTTAATATTTAATTTCTACTTGGCAGGTGAAGGAAGAGCTTCTATGAGGCCAAAATGATGTTATATTGGGACTATACCTTCTAGAATTAAAAGCTTCAAAATATTCTGCTGAGATACAATTTGGTTTCAATAAAAAAGGCAAATGTTAAAAGTATACATACACACATACATATGTATGTACAAATGTGTCTGCTAGGCTTTCTCCTTTAGGGGCCAAAGAATTCCTGGTTCCCAGCAGTGTTTATGAAGTGAACAGAGAGGCTGCTTTTTCTCAACGCAAGTATCCCATCTCCAGTGAGGGTGTCAAGACCTTGATGACAAGAGCAGAATCTGATAGCTAGTGAAATGAGTCTGGCCACAGGAGCGCAGAGCTTCACAAATGCCATCAGGATCAATTCCCAGGAGTTTCCTTATTGGATGATATCACCGATCAATTCCCATTTCATTTCTCAGGGAATGTTTGCTCATCTCCTACAGGAAGTTAGTCTTCACTGCTCTCGACAATTATGTGCATTTTATTTAATTTTTATTGCTGAATGTTTCTTTATAAGCTCTACTTTCATAGGGCTACTATCATGCTCATAATTAAACAGTTCATCAATGCAAAGGATTTTTACTTTTTAATTAATTAACCATTTAGTCACTAATAGTGACTAAATGCCTACCATGTATAAGTTACTGTGGCAAGCCCCAGGAGAGACACAGAAGATAAAAAAGAAATTTCTCTGCTGTCAAGGAGCTCATAGTGTAATAGAAATGGCATGCCAAGGGCACAAATGAACAAAAATACAAAAATATACAACTACAACCAGACAAGTATGAATAAAATGACAGGAGAATTCAGAAGTGGGAAAGATCACATCCCGTTGGAGAAAAAAAAAATCAGGAAAATTTTTATGGAAAATATGGCTTAAACTTATGACTTTGATAGGCAGGATATTTTTTAACAGGACAAGTGAAAAGGGCAATGGAGGTTAGAGACTTAAAGATTAGATGATTAAGTGAATTAGATATACATGTAGACACGTTTGGAAAACAATGTTAAGGGAAAATTATAAAAGAATACATACAGTACAATTCTATTATGTAAGATTTCAAAACTGTATGTTGTTTGTGTATATATATTTAAAAAAGTATAAAACACAAAAGTGAATGATAGCAAATCAGGCCAGCAATCATTTCCCAAGAAAGAGGAAAGGGGAAAGGATGCACAGTAGGACCTAGCTATATTTAACATTACATCTTAAACAGAGTTAGACATCTAAGACAAATACAACAAAACGTTAATATCCATTAAATTTGGGTTGTGGGCTCAGAAATGTCTTGGATTTTTTTTCCCCTGGACTTTTCTAAATATTCAAAATAACTCATTATTCAAAATTTTAAAATTAAGAAAGAGCCAGGTGAATGGAAAAATGGTGGAATCATTAACCCAAAAATAATAGTCAGGAGCGAGATGGTTTCCCTAAACTTTCAGGGAACACTTGATTAGTTCAGCTCTCAACTGAACAGGATCCTTCATATCCCTCAGAGGGCGCACAGGAGGCACTCAGAACACGGTGGGGTGAAGGCTGACAGATACAGACAAGAAGGAAATTTATTACAATCCTAAATCAGATATCCGAGGGGAGTGACAACCACGATCCCACACAACATAAATGCCAGTGTAACCAAGTCATCCCCCCCACAAAAAAACTAAGGAAACTTCCAGATACATAGGAATTCAGATAAAGACTCACTGTGAGTAGTTATTCTGTGCCTCCTCTCTCCCTTCCTCTCCCCAAAACATTCACAAACAAAAACAAAATGTACCCTTGCCCACTTGAGAAAGAATTAAGAATTGGCAATTCTGCTAAAGTGGACAGTTTCCAAACCAAGGCCTGTCTCTGGAGAAGATGTGGACAGAGCCCAGAGCAAAGAGTAAAGAAATCACAACTCAGTTCAAAGTTTTGAGGAAGACTTATCAGTGAAAGGTACCCATCCTTCCATATCCCCTTGAGTCCCAACTTTCCCCAGGGAAGTCTAAGAATCTCTAAGATATCCTTCCATCCTGTCCTGTTCTTCTCCAGCAAAATGACTAAAACACAAAACCCGAACTCTCAGTTAGCACTTTAAACCCAATTTCCCTTCACAAAAACCCAATGAAGGGGCACTTGGCTGGCTCAGTCGGTAGAACATGCAACTCTTGATCTGGGTGTCATGAGTTCAGGCCCCAGGCTGGGCCAAGAGATTGCTTTAAAAATAAAAAAATAGAAAATAAAAAAATTATAAAAACCCAATAAAATTAAAAACACAGGAAAGGAAGATTCAGAATACAAGTGTAATGACAAATCTTGTTTTTTTTAGATAAATATCCTTTTTGTAGATAACCAATTTATTTCTTCTACCAAGATTTCACTGGCACAATTTAAATTTAATTTTAAAAGAAAAGAACTTGAAGGGAACTTAGCGAGAGACAATTTAGTAAAACAAATACCTTGACATTCTTCTACATCTGCATCATTACAGATGAATAATCCTAACATCCTATTCACTCCACTCCAGGGCACCCAACTGCCTCAGGTCAAAAGTCCCTATTCCCCAAGGTATTCTCAGGGCAGATCTTCCTCAGTCAGACCTGGGAAAAATCACTTCGGGCTGGTAAAAACAATGATGGGATGGAATGTCTTCTAGCACAATGAGTGTAGCAGGATGTAACAAACACTGGAATGGGACATGAGAGAATCAGAGAGGTGAAATGACATTGATTAATCACCAACCACATTATAGCCACTGGAGATTGAATTCCAGACCAAGCTATTCCAAAACTACTTCTGTGATCCTGACTAATCTCAGGTATGCCCTTTGAAAATGAATGGGAGACTCAGAAACAGTCCCCATAGTTCTCTGATTCCATGCGTCTGCAAACAGGATCACTCAGTAAGAAATGCGTTACTGTTAAGCATAAAAAAGGTATTTAAAAAGCCTTTTGCTCTGTTCCTGTCCAAAGTACCCTACACCACTGACAAAATAATCTTTCTACAACGTGAAACTTAATTTTCCACCCGATGCTTAAAAACTCTGAAATACTCGGGTGCCTGGGTGGCTCAGTGGGTTAAAGCCTCTGCCTTCGGCTCAGGTCATGATCTCAGGGTCCTGAGATCGAGGCCCACATCGGGCTCTCCGCTCAGCGGAAAGCCTGCTTCCCCCTCTCTCTCTCTGCCTGCCTCTCTGCCTACTTGTGATCTCTATCTCTGTGTCAAATAAATAAATAAAATCTTAAAAAAAAAAAAAAAAACCCTGAAATACTCAACATACTGCAGCACAAGCTAAAGCTGTCCATGATCAGCCTTACCTACTTCTCCAGCTTCATCCCTGCCCTCCAACCCTGTCCTCCAGCCACAATCATTACTTAAAAGTTACCTGAGGAAGTCTGGCTGTTTCGTTCCTTTAAGCTTTTGTTCATGTTGTTTCTCAGCCTGGAGTGTACTTCTCCCCGTCTTCTGTAGGGTACACCCTTAACTCATCTTTCAAGACTCATCTCAAATGTCATCTCCTCTGGGAGGCACTTTCCAACCTCTGCATGCCCAAGGCAGAACTGACCTTTAGGCCCCTACTATGACCCTATATACTTCTGTCGCAACAACTACCACACTTCATCACATCTATATATGTATGCATCTGTCTCCTCCCCCTGGGCCCATAACTCCTTCTAGGTAGAGACCTTGTCTGACTCATTTGTTTCCTCAGTGCCTAAAACAGTGCTTACAAGGTAAAAGACATTCAAGGGATGTTTGCTGGCATCGGAAGGAAAGGAACAGAAAACGAGAAAGGACAAGGAAGAAGTCAATTAAGATGGCCTGAAGAGTGTAGAATCGTGTTTATCACTACCATGTCCCCAGCCTTTTGCTCTTTCCCTAAACTCTAATCTTCAGAGAGCTTATTCATTCCCTTGGCTACAGCTACCACATCCATGCTGATGAACCACAAAACCACACTTCCAAAAGTATGAACCTCTGCCCCTACTCTCCGCCAGCTTCAGGTTCATCTCTAACAAATGGATCGGCTTTCTCTTGGGTGTTTCATTCCCACTTCACATCGAATACCTTTCAAACTGAACTCATCAAATTCCCCTAAACAATAAGGAAACCTTCCTAATTTCCTTATCTCAGTGTCTCAGAAACCCAAGCTTAACATGTCATAGTCATACTTGATGGATCACTCTCCTTCATCTGCTACATCCAGTCGTCACTGACTTTAATTTTTCCTTCACAATCTCTTTTTCCCTCTTTTTCTCCCTATCCCACCTCCCCTACAACTCTAGCTCAGGTCTCATCACCTCATATACCCCGGGAGCCAATCCCCCCCTTCCCTCCTGGCCCACCTGTTTCCTACTATCACAATCCTCAAAAATTCACAGTGGTTCACTATTTTCTATGATTTAAAATCTCAACTTATAAGCCTGCCTTTTAAGACCCCTCTAAAACATAGCTCCAAACCAACCTAACCACCTCTTTCACCACTAGTCCCTGCTACCCAGGTCAGTCTCATCACTGCCCCTGGAATACCCAAGCCTAGTTCAGGCTTTTGCTTGATCCCTCTCAGTTCCAAAATGAAATGACTTTGTTGTTGCTGTT
This sequence comes from Ailurus styani, assembly GCA_002007465.1. Lineage (NCBI taxonomy): Eukaryota > Metazoa > Chordata > Mammalia > Carnivora > Ailuridae > Ailurus > Ailurus styani. The sequence goes on along the minus strand of LNAC01000309.1, from coordinate 1,768,716 downwards.
ATTTGCTTCATCTTCACCCCTTGTACTTGATACAATTTTATTTTTTTAAGATCTGAAATAAGTTACCATTCCTCTGTGATAGCATTCATAACTACCTGAGTGCTCATCTCCCCAAATACATACAGTATGAGGTCTATACTATGCAATCAATAATATAATTTCTCATTTTACTTGTCTGGCATAATAGAGGTTCAATAGGTAGTCACTCCTTCCTATACTCCTTACTCCCTACTAGACTGTAAACTCCTAAAGGCCACCAAATCATCATTTTTCCTAATCCTCCAAAGCACTGAGCATAAAACTGAACTCAGCACAGGTCACCAAAAATAACAGTTCAGTAATTTTTCCTCTCCAAAACTATGTCTTAGAGAAATAAAAAGATGAGACATAATCCTAAAAAACACAGTTGAAACTAATCCTGAACTAAACTATATAAATTAAAGATTCCTGACTTCCACCTCGATTTCCACTCAAAAATACTACAATCTCCTGACTCAAGAGGTAAATAATAATCCTGTGTTCATGACATCATAAGCACATAGTTTGGTAATGACTGTGAGAAGGTAGGGGGGAGGCAGGGATGAAGGAAAGCAAGTCAACTGAAAGAACAAGGTTGTAAGAACAAGTGTGTGATCCTTTGTTTATTAAATGTGAACACTGCTCCCCATTCCTTTTTTCTTTTTTTTTAATTGGCCGTATTTTCAAACAACTTTATTTCAGGAGGGAAAACCTGACAGTTTTTTAGCACAGTTACTATCTGGAAGAGCCTCTACAAAGCCCAAGTGCTTTGAAAAAGCCACCTTCATCTTCAGCAATGCAGCATGACAGGAGGATTCCTCCAGATACTGTGAGTAAAGACTCATTCTGACTATAACATAGGCATCATCTATAAATCGCTTAGGCATAAGACAGACAACCTAAGTGGCCACACTGGACCTGTGCAGATTTTGAAAAGAAATTGGTCTTCATTAACATACTCACAAAATCCAGTCTTAATTATCCATAAATGGATTATCCAATTTACAGGATTTCTGAGGCATAATCTTTAAACCAAGTTTGACTGTTCTTCACCATCAGTTTACCCCCCTCACCATCAGGTAATACAGGCTTAGAAATGCAAATTCATTTCAACATCAAGTATGATCCTCAAAACATTAAAATAAATCTGGCTTAAAAAAATAATGCATTTTCAAACCAAGAAATTTTCATATTAAATTCTGAACTACTTATATCACTGTATCCTACAATAGCAGAGATAACTGAAAGTTAAATGCACTTAAAACACGATACTGTCCTTACCATAAGCTCTTGAGGATAGTCCAGCCACAGCCTACAGGCCCACAGTACAATGTGACACAGGCACAAACAGAGCTCAGCATAGTGAGTAAGGTGTGTGAATACAAAAACTTCTATAAGAATCCTATGTCTCCTGGATGATCCCTTTAGGCCAAGATGGTCCAGAAGAGAAACCAAAGAGTTACAATGTACCGGTGCCTGCCTGACTCTTTGCCCCTGACTTCCTGGACCAGAAGGCTCAATACTTATTAAATCCACCCTTTGTTCAAGGACCTACAATGATTCTATTGACCCTTCCATCAACACCCAACAGAGTCTGGCCTCTGAGTCCCCTCCACCCTCTTGCCTGCTCTACCCATGACTTGACCACCCACATTCTCTCCAGTCCCTCTCATTTATTCCCCCAAACAAACACAACTTAGTCATTCATACCATCACTGCACACTGTACATTCTATACTTTCTGCCTGGAAGATCTTTTATTTTCTTTTACTCTTAACACAGAATAGCCATTTCATTTACTTGAATGCTCACACATATTTCATAGATAAGGATGGACAAGTAAATTGTCCAAGATCACACAGCCAAGATTTGAACCAAGTTCTATCTCCATTGGCCATGCCTCTTTATGCCTCTAATCCACAGCCTCCAAGTCCATTTCAAATTTTGCTGATTCAAAAATCTCCCCTAATTAATTTCACAGACTCTGTTACTTCAAGTTTTCTAGCCTTTACATACTCCATTTGTAGCACATTAAACTTGGTTTTGTTTATATGTGGTGTCCTAAATGTTAAAGTTTGTATGAGTATGCCTTTGCATTTATAAATACCTTCTTCCACAACCCCACTTCTGTCCCAAAGGCAAGGACACTGTCTTTATATCTTTTATATGTTCCCAAAGCCTGTCCCTAGAGCTTGGAGACAGCTTTATCCACAAGAGTGCTCAATCATTATTCAGCAAGGATTCCTTACTTAAAAAACAAAACAAAACAAAACACAGGGGCACCTGGGTCGCTCGGTCGGTCAGCTGATCATCCAACTCTTGGTTTCGGCTCAGGTCATGATCTCAGGGTCAGGCTCTGCAGCTGACTTGGAGTCAGCTTGAGATTCTGTCTCCCTCTCCCCCTGCCACTCCCACTCGTGCCCGTGCTCAGACACTCTCTCCCTCAAATAAATAAATAAATCTTTAAAAAAAAAAACTTTCTTCTATCATATTAAAAAATCAACTGAGGGCGCCTGGGTGGCTCAGTGGGTTAAAGCCTCTGCCTTCGGCTCAGGTCATGATCTCAGGGTCCTGGGATCGGAGGCCCACATCAGGCTCTCTGCTCAGCAGGGAGCCTGCTTCCTCCTCTCTCTCTGTCTGCCTCTCAGCCTACTTGTGATCTCTCTCCCTCTGTGAAATAAATAAATAAAATCTTTAAAAAATAAATAAATAAAATAAAAAATAAAAAATCAACTGAGTTCAGACATTCATACAACTGTCCTGCATCTATATTCCAGTTACACAGATTTTAATTATCTGAATTTATCAGGGGCTGTTGAGAAGATTTTACAGCTCCAAAGTTTCCATAGGGAAGACACTGCTGAAGCCATACTTCAAAGCACTTCCTCAGGATTTTCCCTTGATGGGATGAATGTTTGGGTAAAAGAGGAAGGGAGCTTCACAGGGATCTCCCAGGATCCTTAGCATGCTTAAGCAAGCTTGAGAAACTCAAAAACTTTACGACTGGCCCATAGTGCCCCCATAACAATCTGAAATTTTATTTTTAGTACTGTTATTCTGTTATATAATTATATATATTGAATCTCAAAACCCCAAACAAAGCCATCTGAGAAATGGGAATAGTGGTAGACTATTAGGCTGCCCTACGCTAATTCCTACTTATTCAACTGCTTCAATTCCCACCCCACCAGCCACCAAATAATAAATGTAAGGGGAAGTTGATATAAATATACTTTCTGCCTGGAAGTTCTTTTCTTGTCTTATACTCCTAACAAAGAAAAACTATTTCATTTACTTGAATGCTCCTACATATTTTATAAATAAGGATGGAGAAGTAAATTGTCCAAGGTCACATAGTAAATGCCATAATCAAGATTTGAACCAAGTTCTATCTAACTTCATAGGTCATGTCTCTTTATGACTCTAATCCACAGCCTCCAATTCCACTTCAAATTTTGCTGATTCCAAAATCTTCCCTAATTTATCTCATTGATATAAACAGAATTTCCCAGACATCACTAATATTGGCATCAACCGACTCACAAATTAAAACAATTATTAATAGTCAACAGACTCTGGGAGGGTGTTTCTGATTTTTAAAAATTTGATTTTACCCTCCAAATTAAATCCTTTTCCAACAGGGGTCCCCAGAAGTAGGAGATTAAGGAAGTATTTCCAAGTTGTTGGTGACCTAACTCCACCAAGTCCAACTAAAATTACCATTCATTACTATTCAGCCTGCCTTATACAAGTCAACAGAAAGCCCTTTCCCTGGCAAAGGTTTACAATTTTTTTTCCCACAAGGGAGTCTCTGGCATTAAATGAAAGGGATAAGTCAAGTCAGGCAGCAACAAAAAATTAGTAATAGTTTGGAAGTTATCTTCCTTCCATCTTTCCTTCCTGCTTGAATGCTTAATGCCCAAAGTGGGTATCTGTTCAATTCTAAATTATTCATGTTGATGGATAATTATCGGCAGAAAGGTGCTGATAATCCAAAATGGAAAAAAAATCGAAAAATAATCTATTCCAGTTTTGGAAGATCTTTTCAGCATATTTACCTTCTCAATTATTCCTAGCATGATCTAATATTTACATTCATTTGCAATCACTAAGTACATAGTAACTGGCCACTTACTCAGGGAGGTGCTCTGAGGCATGCCGGGTAGCTAGTGGAAATTAGAACAAGACTGGTATTCACACTCCACATGAGCAACATCAATTTCATTTATTTTACAGTTCTGTTGAGCCTTCAAAATATCAATAGACTAGCACAGCAGGTTGGTTCCTAAACTTTAAAAGAACTGTTCAGAAAAACAATGAGGACAAAGAGTATAATTGTTTGCCTATAATGTATTCATTTGTAAATTATGCACAGCAAATGTTTAATTATAAGTCTGATTCTCCCTAGTCACCCAGCATGTTCCTGCTGTCCTCTCCACCCCACCAGAAATGCAGTCTTGTTCATTAGGAAAGAAATTTTCTAAATGTTTTTAAAAATTTAGGATTTGCTATCTTTTTGGAGTAGCCTGACGACTACCTCTTCTTGTCCTTTTCCGCTTTAGAAATAGATTCTGAAAGAAAAAGGGATCCAACCTCCTCAAGGACCTCCTAAATATACAGTATGACAAGCCAAAGACTGAAAAATTACCAGCATCTGGTTGTTCTAAAAAGCATTTTACATAGTTATAAAAATATGAGGAAAATAAAAGTCAAAGTTCTGCTAATGAACTTCGCTTTTACATTTATGAAAAGGAAACCCCCTGAAGAGTGTGGGGGAGACTCTTTTACATACAATTTCACCAGTCCACTTCTTTCATCTTAATTTCTGCATCTGTTTAGTGCCCAGAGGAACCACCTAGGTTAGACAGACTACTTAGACGAGAGGGAGGGAGCGGGGGAGGGAGACGGAAAAAGACTCAGAGAGACTCAGGGAGACTCAGAAAGACTCAGAGCTCTGGTCCTTGTGAGCCGACAAGCTAAAAATACGCCGGCCCAGTAAACAAATCCCATTCCATCCCGACCGGAGCCACACCGTTAACCTAGTAATTATGAGAAGAGGAGTGAGATCACGCAGCCCCCGGCTTACTCATCATCAGCTTCTAAAGTTTCCATCGGCTCATGGCAACTTTTCTTTTTTCTAAAGTTCATAAGCCTGCTCTAGAATCAATCAATCTCTCTCCCTCTCTCTCTCTTACACACACACACTCACACACACTTTTCGCTCTCTTCCTCCATTACTGGACGCACCTCAGTTTGACTATCTATAGGGAGAACAAGCTTGTTTTCTTTTCGTTGTACTTTTACACTCAGACTTTACAATGAACTTTATCCTACTATGGGGGTAGGACGGGGGGTAGCCTGCACTCTTAACCACCTTAAAACTCCACCATCCCTCCCCGAAAGTCTCGCTGACAAGGAGGGGACCGTCCAAACTGCCCAGCACCGCTTAGGACGGGAGGCCGGGAACCGGGGTGAGGGCGACGAACACCGGACGCAGGTGAAAGGGAGGAGTAACGGGGGAAAGGTTGGGACGAACCAAGGCGCAGTCGGGGCGAGGAGGGGGTGCCGGGCGGTGGCTCCGGGTGAAATATAATCAGAAAGGAGAAGGGGGACAGTGGAGATCAGAGGGTCAGAGTTTGGGAGTCTGAAGAGGCGGGAGGGGCGGGAGCAGACGCGGGGAGGGTGACAGGGCAGGGGGCTCCGTTACCCTCGCGGCTCCCGGGGCAAGGCCCTAGGCCGGGGCGGAGCGCGAGGCCCGGCCGCCTCTCCTCATTCCTCGGCTGTGACCCCGGGGTCCGGCTGGCCCCTCCCCCGACGACGATGGAGGCGGAGGCGGTGGCGGAGACTGCGACCGCGGCTGTTGCTCCGCACAGGATCAGGAGCTGGAGCCAGACGGCACTGATCAGGACTGGCCTCCCCCAGTGGCTTTTTGCCTGCTCCGCACCCCGTCGCCACTCCGACTCCGGCGGCTGGTTCAGGATCGGTGGCTTTCGGCCGTCCGGCCGGAAACTAGCGCCAGTTTCCGGCCGGAGCGGGTTGGTGGTGACACCCAAGCCGCCCCCAGGCCTCCTCCTGCCCGGCCCCGCCCCGCCCCGCCCCGCCCCGTAGCCGCCCCGCCTTTAGCGCTGCTCCCTTGGCTGTGGCCAGTTCGGCGCCTGCCCCGCGCGTGACCCTGTGTTTTCCTGGCCGGTGTTCTTAAGGCCTCGGATCCGGAGAGTTCTTGAACCGCAGCTGGAGGGGTACAGAGGGGGCTCTTGAGACTTTGGGGCAGAGTTAGTTGGGTACAGCCCTTTGGGAAGAAGCAGAAAGAGGCGGGTAGTTCTGGAAAAGTGAGAGGGGTGAAAATACTTTCGAATGAGCAGACTGAAATTCTAGTTACTCTTCGCGGTCGTTCTGGACTGACCAGAGGAAAATTAACAGTGCTTCTTCCAGACCAAGTCTCCACCCAGTTTTTCAGTCTTCTTCCGTCACTCGTGAAGTGAACATTCCCTTCTCTGTTAACACTCAGTACTTACTTGCGTAATGATGACATGTCTGCTTTAGCCCAGTTGAAAAAAGTTAAGTATCTCAGTATTTGTTAGTGTCTTTTAACAGCATTACAGCGTAATTCAATTCAAATATTTGTTGAGTGCCTACTGTGTGCAAGGTACTGTGCTCATCGATATTGGGGACACAGAAATGAATAAGACAGAATTCCAGGCATCAAGGATCTTACACTTTAGTAAAATACATGAAACTATATCATATAAAACAGAACTCACATGTGTGCTCTGTGAAGAACAACGGGCTAGGGCTATGAGAACATAAACTTCAGCATATAGCAGACCGTCCATATTTATTGAATGAACAAATAAATATTAGGAGAATGTGGACTATTTCTAGTAAGAAGAGCCATTTAATCAATACCTCTTTGCGACAAACACAAAATGGGGCCAGCGCCTGCTATAACCTGACCAAAGAAATACTAAATTTTAATTCAGATTCCTAACGTTGTGATACCTGATCTGCATACTCAAAATGTTTATTGTCTAAAGTGTGCCCATTAGGCCTCCTTAAGAACAAATACTGTACCACAGTCAACTTTTCCCCGTAGTACTTCCTGAGGTCCTCAGTCTCTAAATGGCAAGGGTGGAGCATAGACATTTTGGAATTATCCAGCTCAGGACTAGAAAATGGACATCTGAAACAGGAAACTGCCCAGACAGGCAGCTATATCTCCTGGGGACGCCCAAGGTTTAGAGTTGATTTAGGGCTGGGCCTATGGCCACACCAAGGCCAAGCAGGTCAGAATGCCTTGCAGGAGGCACGCCCAGGATCAACAGTACAAGTTGGCAAGCAGAGCCATTTGGCCTGGGCTTCAGGCATGGGGGGACTGCAAATTTTAGCGGCAAATTTGAGGAACAGCGTAGAATGAGACTTGGTCATCTTAGTTGGTTCTAAGTGAACTCCATTGATCACAAGCATTCCTTGCTAGCTAAATCTGAGGCAGGAGGACAGATCCACAGATGAGTCTCAAAAATCTAAAGTTATCTTGTTTCTCCAAAGCCCTCCCAGGACGAGGTTAGGCCAATCTGTTGACTATGTCTTTCCAATCTTAACTCCACTACCACTGCCTTATTAGAACCAGGTATGGAGTTCAAAGGCACTCTCCACCCTCATTACAAGGCAGACTTTTACTTTTGGCAGTGACCACAGAAAGTTTCCAAATATGAAAGCTGGGCCAAACTCAATTAAGTAACCACAAATTTACAGGCTTGCCTGGAAATTTAGGGGCCAGGAAGTGATGGGGTTGCAGTTGCTTTGTGCCTGTTTCTTGCTCTGACCATCCATCACTCATTGTTGTTTGTGCAATTGCTCAATGGGCTGTTTGTTTTGGGTCAGCCTAGGCTATGTGGGTAGCAGTGTGGTCAGCCAGGCTGGGAGCCAAGCCACCTGGATTCTGGTCCCAGCTCAGCCAGCCCCTAAAGCCATTAAGTGACTCCCTTCCTATTCCCATCCGTCAGTTTCTCTGCCTAGAAACTGAGGACCTCTTCTGCAGTGATCTGCAGCCATTTGGGCTGTCACAATGCTGAATGTTCAGAAGCAGCTGTCTGATGTCGTTGTCAGCTGCCAGAACACAGCTGATTACTTTTTGCTGCCAGGTAAAAGAATAAAGAAAGAAAGAGAAAGAAGGAAAGAAAGAGAGAGAGAGGGAGGGAGGGAGAGAGGGAGGGAGGGAGAGAGAGAGAGAAAAAGAAAGGAAGGAAGGGAGAAGGAAAGAAAGAAAAAGAAAGAAAGAAAGAGAGAGAGAGAAACAGAGAAAATTCTACCAGTGTACCAGCCACACACCCTCATTTGCGACTCAGTACTAAGTTCTCTTCCAACCTAAGGCCTGTTTTTGTTTACTTGTTTTAGCAATTCAAAGGGATGCTCCAAGGAATTCCCTGAGCTTTCACTTCACTTTAAGCAAGAGCAGAAAAAACAGAACTTTGCATTGCACCAGAAAAACTAAAAGGAGCTACTATTTCAACACCAGCTAATGGATAGAATGGAGGAAATGTTCAGAGAAAGCTATTTTGCAGCTAACCAGGAAAAAAAAAAAAAAACAGCAATTGTTTGCATTTATATGCTTTTGTGGTGGGACAGAAAACCAAACCAAAATAACTTCCTTTCCACTGCCACCACTGTAATTTAAACCAGTGGTCCAGTGGAGTTTCAAAACAGCGTACTTACTATACGTGCCTAGGAACCTCAGACTGACTGAGAATTTGGGAGACTGAAAACCAGGAATCTAAATATTTTTTAAATATACACAGTTCGGGGCACCTGGGTGGCTCAGTTGGTTGAGGACCCAGCTCTGAATTTTGACTCGGGTCATGATCTCGGAGTTGTGGGATCAAGCCCCACATCCGGCTCTGCTCAGCGGGGCATCTGCTTGAGATTCTGTTCCTCTCCTTCTGTTTCTGCCCCCTCTCCCTGCTCATGCTCTCTCTCTCTTCTCTCAAATAAATAAATAAATCTTTAGTGATAAGTAAATAAATAAATATCCACAGTTCTGTTTCTTTTTTAGGTATAATTGTCATTGTACCAGCTTCGGTTGTACAGCATGATTCAATATTTGTGTATTTGTGAAATGATCACCACAATAAGGCTAGTAGACAGCCATTATCATAGTTACAATTTTTTTCTTGTGATGAGAACTTTTAAGACTCTCTTAGCAACTTTCAAATATGCAAAACAGTATTATTTAGTGTAGTTAGTTAGTAGTAGCTGCCATGCTTTGCACTACATCCCCAGGACTTACTTACTTTAAAACTGCAAGTTTGTATCTTTAGACCTCCTTCATCCGTTGCCCACCCCCCGCCCCCACTCCTCTCCCCTGGCAACCACCAATCTGTTCTCTCTGTATCTACGAGCTCAAGCTCAGCTTTTTTGTTTCATTGTTTTGTTTTGTTTGTTTGGGTTTGTTTGTTTGTTTTTTAGATTTTACATATAAGCGAAATCATACAGTATCTGTCTTTGTCTGACTTATTTCACTTAGCATAAAGCCCTCAAAGTCCATCTATGTTGTCATAAATGGCAAGATTCCATGTTTTTATGGCTGAGTAATGTTCCAATATATATATATGTTATATATATAAAACATGTTTGTATTTGTGTATACTGAAATTTCTTTATCCATTCAGCTACCGATGGACACTTAGGCTGTTTTCTTGTCTTGGTTATGGTAAATAATGCTGCAGTGAACAAGGGTGCGTATATCTTTTTGAATTAGTGTTTTCATTTTCTTCGGATAAATACTCCAAAATAGAATTGCTGGATCATCTGATAGTTCTATTTATAATTCTTTAAGGAAACTCCATCTTGTTTTCCAGATTGGCTCCACCAATTCAAATTCCCACCAACAGTACACAAGGGTTCCCTTTTCTCCACATCCTCACCAACACTTGTTATTTCTTCTTTCTAATGATAACCATTATAACACGTGTAAGAGGATAGCTCATTGTGGTTTCAATTTGCATTTCCCTCATGATTACTGATGTTGAGCATTTATTCATGTGTCTGGGGCCCATCTGCATGTCCTCTTTGGAAAAAACGTCTGTTGAAAACCTCTGCCCATTTATTAATCAGATCGGTTTTTTGCTATTGAATTGTATAAGTTCTTCATGTATTTTGGACATTAACCCCTTATTGAATTTTGATTTCCTTTACTTTGCAGAAGTTTTTAGTTTGATGTAGTCCCACTTGTTTATTTTTGCTTTTGATGCCTTTGCATTTGGAGTCAGAGCCAAAAAAATCATTAAGACTGATGTCAAGGAGCTGATCACCTATGTTTTCTTGTAGGAGTTTTATGGTTTCAGGTCTTAAATTCAAGTCCTTAATCCATTCTGAGTTTATTTTTGTGTGTTGGCGTAAGATATTTTGTGTATTGTGGTCTAGTTACATTCTTTTGTATGTGGCTGTCCAGCTTTCCCAACATTTATTGAAGAGACTGTCCTTGCCCCCCTTGCATGTTCCTGCCTCCTTTGTCATATATTAGTTGACCATAAATGTGTGGGCATCTTGCTGGGCTCACTATTCTGTTCCATTGATCTATGTGTCTGTTTTCATGTTAATATCTTACTGTTTTGATTACAACAGTTTTGTAATATAGTTTGAAATCAGGGAGCATGATGCCTCTACCATTGTTCTTCTTTCTCAAGATTTCTTTAGCTCCTCAGGGTCTTTTGTGATTCCATACAAATTTTAGGATTGTTGGATCTATTTCTGTGAAAAGTGCCATTGGAGTTTTGATAGAGATTGCATTGAATCTATAGATTGCTTTGGATAGAATAGACATTTTAATAATATTAGTTTTTCTACTCCATGAGCATGGAATATCTTTCTGTGTCTTCAATTTCTTTCATCGATGTCTTATAGTTTTCAATGTACAGGTCTTTCACCTCCTTGAATAAATTTATTCCTAGTATTTTTTTTAAAGATTTTATTTATTTATTTGACACAGAGAGAGGGATTACACGTAGGCAGAGAGGCAGGCAGAGAGAGAGGAGAGAGGAGGAAGCAGGCTCCCTGCTGAGCAGAGAGCCCGATGTGGGCCTCGATCCCAGGACCCTGGGATCATGACCTGGGCAGAAGGCAGGCTTTAACCCACTGAGCCACCCAGGCGCCCTATTCCTAGTATTTTATTCTTTTTGATGCAATTGTAAATGGAATTTTCTTAATTTCTCTTTCTGTTACTTCATAAGTTAGTGTACAGAAATGCAACATATTTTTGTATATTGATTTTGTATCTTGCAACTTTACTGAATTCCTTTATTAGTTCTAACATACATGGTTCTTATAAAGCTAAACATATTTCTACCCTATTACCCAGCAATTCCACTCCTGGGTATTTGCCCAGTGGAAATGAAAACATATGTACACAAAAAGCTTATACATGAATATTCAAAAACTGCTTTATTCATAATAGACCCAAACTGAAAACATCCCAAATGTCTACCAGCAGAAAAATAGACAAATAAATTGATCAAACAATGAGACACAAGTTTTAAAAATAAACTCCCTTTAAACACAACATGGATAAATCTCAAAATCATTCATTGAGCAAAAGAAGCCATTTATATGAAATTCAAGGAGAGACAAAAGTAATCTTGAAAATTGAAATTAAACCATGGTTACCTATGGTGGGGGGTTGAGGGGAAGTGGGGATTGAATTGAAAGAGCATGAAGAAACTTTCTAGGGTGATATCTTGATCGGTAGCTGTTACACATGTACCTCAAATTGTATACTTAAGCTCTGTGCATTTCACTGTGTGAATTTTACCTCAGTTTTAGAAAGAGAAAACAAATATCCTGGGTTCCTTTGTAACACTTAACCAAGTCACAAATTTCCATTTACTTGTGGATTACTTTATTGATATTTGCTTCATCCATTAGATTGTGAAGTTCCATAAGTTCACCATTTTATTGATAGTACCTAACACAGTGCTTGACCCGTGGTAGCCATGAGAACCTCTATTTTGGTAGCACATATCAGACTCTTTTAACAGAGTCACATCCAGGGATGCCTGGGTGGCTCAGCTGGTTGAGCATCCAACTCTTGTTCTCAGCTCAGGTCTGTATCTTTAAGCCTCACATTGGGCTCCACGCTGGGTATGGAGACTAGTTTTAAAAAAAGAGTCACATCCAGACTCATAATAGTATAACTGGGTCTCTATATTCATAGGCCCTCTATTTCTTGTGTACTATTGCTAGATTTTGCTTCCTAAAATATTTCATTGATATTTTCTCTCTTTTCAAGAGCTGCAACATCAGCGGGCGCCTGGGTGGCTCAGTGGGTTAAAGCCTCTGCTTTCGGCTCAGGTCATGATCTCAGGGTCCTGGGATCGAGGCCCACATCAGGCTCTCTGCTCAGCGGGGAGCCTGCTTCCCCCTCTCTCTCTGCCTGCCTCTCTGCCTCCTTGTGATCTCTCTCCCGCTGTGAAATAAATAAATAAAATCTTTAAAAAAAAAAAAAGAGCTGCAACATCGTGTTCTTTACTTAACCAATGTCTGTCCCCCTTTTTCCTTCTTGTTTATAGAACCTTGATTATGTTCAAGTAGCCACCCTTCTGTATGTGACCATGGGCTACAGAGGAGATTGGCTCCAGTGGAGGGGTAGAGGTTGCATGGGAAGGAGATGGGTGAAACACTGACAGATCTGAGCCAATTATGAGGTTACATTCCCCTCGTCAGTGCTTGGTTTAGGCATATGATAAAGTTCTGACCAATCTGAGATTCAAGGAAATGTGCTTGACTTCCTTGCTCTTACAAAAAGATAGAAATAAGAAAAGACTCTCTGCTGCTGCTAACTGTTGTTGGATCTGGAACCATCGTGCTGGTCAAGGGACAAGCTGACATACTAAGGATGACCAACCAAAAAGATGAAAAGAACCTGGGTCTTGGGTGAACTGCTGAATCAGCCAACCATGAGGGGTCCTCCTCGGAATTCTTATTATATGACATAATACATCTTCCTTATTGTTTAAGCATTTTGAATTTAGTTTTTCTATTATCTGTAACCAGAAGCATCTCAACTAATAAAACCCATCAATAGCTCCTCAATATCCATAGGATGAAGTCAAAATTCCTTAGTCTGCCCTTTAACATCCTATACAATCTGACCCTAGCCTAGTCTTAACTCCAGAATATGGCTTGCCAATTTCCGTCTCTATATTTGTGTTCTACATTCTTTCCCACCAGTGGTGTGCTGGTAAATACTAAAAAGCAGCTTTCCAGGAGGAAAAAATCCCGAGTTTTAGCATTTACCAATTTCCATGTTGTAAATATGCCTACCTCTGACAATTTCGTGCTACTAATGTGATGTCACTGAACATAGAGTTGGAAAAGAGATGTGCAATCAGCACTAGCAAGCCAGTAAGAGCACACCACCATGCTACCACCCTGCTCTCTCTCCTCTGGCCATAAATTTTCTCCCCAGAATTCAAGGCCCAACCTGTATCATCTCCTTTTAAAGACTTCCTGTAAAATCCCAAACTATGAATGTCTTAACCAATTGGAATCTGACAGTTGCCTTGAACTGTTTTTCATAGGTATTTTCTAATAAGTCAACTATTTAATCAACTAATGAAAAAAAACCTAGGAATAATAAAACAGCAAGAGAGAAGAGTTCAGTGACACCGTTTTTGTTCCTGCAGCTTCTAAGAGGTTTCTAGCATTAGGCATTAGGGGAGCTCTGGTAGAAAGTCCCTGTCAGCAGGCCTTAGGAGCACTAAAGACCACGGGAGATACTTTGTTTTAAATAGGACTTATCAGCTCTCAATTATTGCAAGTGCTGGTTCCTGGGAGAACCGTGTTAGGACATTATCTAAAGGGCTTTTGGCAAGATTGGGCATGTTCGCATTCTGGTCCCGACAAATCCCCTGAGGATGTAAGAATGGGCTTCTTTGGCCATCAGAGGCCGAGCAACAGGTAGGTAAGGAAGAGAAGCCAGTCCCTGAGGCTTTGAAGACAGTGAGTGCAACCTTACCTGATTGGAATGCCCGCCAGGTGGGTCAGTCTCATCTCTACCTCACAGGCAACACACCCCGGCTTTGGAGGAAAAGCAAATAATTAGGCTGCCAAAACATTGGCTGAGGCAATGAGGCTGGGCAATGGAGTGACTAAGTCACTGTGCCCCCTGACTAGGTCAGCACTGGGAGACAAGCCAAATTCAGACTACTGGAAACTGACAGAATATTCAGGAGATAAAAGATGTGAAACTGTACCAAACTGCCCCTTTTTTTATGTGACTAATGGTGCGCGTTGAGCTCTCTAGGTACTGCACACTAAGAATGTTTTCTAAATAATAAATATATGCTCTTTTCCCCCCTGCATTAGAGAGCTCTGGGATTGAGTGACTATATCTGATTGGCATCTACTAGAATCTTTCTCAGTGATGTATGTGCCCTCTGTCTATCACTTCCCAGGTTACTGAAGTGATCAGCATTCATTCCCACATTACTTACGGTCTGTGGACAAGCCTGGGCATCATAGCAACTCCTCCTAGAGAAGTAAACAGATGATCATTTTTTCAGCTGGAAAATAATCTGGAATTGAAAAATGTCACCATTACTTAGGTTACCTTGGGTTACACTTACCCTACTGTGTTAGGGAACCTTCCCAATTGAAGAAAAGATGAGACGCTAAGGCCAGAAGAAATGGGTAGAACGTGACCAAGAACTAGGGATGAGTAAAGTACTACAGGAGCACCTATGAGAAAAGTGTAAGACCTGAGGGACATTTATAAAGAAAGCATTGACTACGGGAAGAGAAAGGAAGGCAACTAAAGGGCTGAATAATGAGACCCAGTTAGACGAAGGTCACAAGTGCTAATCAGGGAAGTTGGCCCTGCCACAATTTCTAAGTGGGCTAGCTCCCCACAGGTGGTGCCCTTCTCCCCCTCCCTTGGGCCGGAGATCACACACAGTTGGCAGCTCTGCTCTTACTTGCCAGTAAATGATACTGAATATAGCACCAGACGGCTTGCCTCCTTGTCTAGATCCTCTACAGGAGCAACAAAACTCAATGAAAGGGGAATTACTGCAATCCAGTGAATTCTGTGGATATTTTTAAGTGCCCACCATCCAGAAAGCGTACAAAGATACAATCATCGCCCTCAGGGAAATTTCATGAGCAAGACTAGACCTTAGTAATCCAAATCCTTCTGTGCTTGACATATGTCCTTCACCTTACCCAGGAAGGAAGATGGAAGGTGATACAGACTCTAGCAAGACAATGTGGCCTTTGACTACAGACATTCATTCCTGAAAGAAGCTGAAAGGGCTGATTATTGCTACCCATACAGTACACTTTGTCGTTGATTTCCTGCTTCCTCCAAGACTTTCCTTTTGATCTTTAGTTTCCTCCTCCTCTCCTTCTCTAGATGAATAGTATTTACTGGCCCTGCTGCAGCAAACAGCTTCTATCACTCAGAAAGAGGAGATGACTGTTAGCACAGAAGCACAACCCACTGAGTTGGTTTTGCTCTGGCCTATTCCAGACAGTATCCTCCACACTGGACAAATACAAAACCACGGTTAGATTACACTGCAGACTGGGTTTTGTTTTGTTTTGTTTTTTTAACATCTGAATCCATTGTCAATACCTTTATGTTGAGTCATTACATCCTTTCTCCACAACCGCAATCTTAGTTCATTACCTCTGACCTGAAATACTGTAAAGTAACTCCCCAGTTGTTCTCTTGCCTTTAATCTCATGCTTCTCTTACCACCCTTCATGCCTTGCCTAAAACTAAGGTCTAGTTGGGGCACCTGGGTGGCTCAGTTGGTTAAGCTCAGGTATTGATCTCAGGGTCTCGAGTTGGGCTCCATGCTGTGTGTGGAACCTTCTTAAAAAAACAAAATGAGGGGCGCTTCATGGCTCAGTGTGGGTGTCTGCCTTCAGCTCAGGTTGTGATCCCAGGGTCCTAGGATTGAGCTCCCTGCTTAGCGGGGTGTCTGCTTTTCCCTTTCCCTCTGCCGCTCCCTCTGCTTGTGCGTGCTTGCTCTCTCTCTCTTTCTCTCTCAAATAAATAAATAAAAATCTTAAAAAATTAAAAATAAATAAATAAAACTAAGGTCTGGTCAATCATTCCCCTGTTCAAAAGCCTTCAATTGTCCTTGAAGAGAAATTGATCTACTGCCAATAATAATTACTATTGTAAGTACCTGATCATATGAAATAAAATATCATAATTCTATTACACTTATTATAATACACTTATAATAATAAGTATTATTATTATTATTTTAAATGTGGTTGGTACTAATCATCCCCGAGGGACTAAAAGAATTCAGAGAGATTTTAGATTTCTTTGGGACCACTGTGTAAACTGAGAAAGAAAATACTGTCATTGAAAACCAAAACTGATATAGATGCTCCCTTTTAAAGGAGATGATATAATTCATAGAACAAAGAATGTTCTTGCTGCCTCCTTTCCCTCACAGAACTGGAAGAAGGGAGTGGTGACCTTGCAAGCCTCTGTCATTTCTTCCGAGTCTCAGGAAGGGAACTGAAACAGATAATCCATAATACAGAAGGACACATTAATGCGTCCTTGGCTGTAATAAAATAAGGAAAATCAAATTATAAAAGGGAAGCCCCATGGTCAGGAAAATGAGGAGTCTTTAACGGAAAAGAAAGGACCAAGCAATACAGCAGTATAAAACTTCCCCATTGCCTCCAAGTCTTCAGCAAAGCCTAACACATAAGCTAATAACCTATATGAAGAGTATTTTCTGGGGAAAATGAAAGGAGCTGTTTTACATCTTGGAGAGATGTAATGCAAAACAGCAACTGCACAGTAGGGATCATGAAATGATAGACCCATTGAACCAATCAGTAACAAGGAAAAGCACAAGGCCCAACCCCCAGCCCCAGAATCCCCGCGTGGAGGAGCAGGCTCTTAACCCTGCAGGAGAATGGGCTTTAAGCAGTTTCCTTTGAATCTCACTGCAACCTTCACACCATCGTGGGTTACAATTTAATGAGACGTATGTATTCCCTTTCTACTCTCTCTTCCTGTGAGTTTGACAGGGGTCCTGTGTGGTCCTCTGTGCCCACCATAGACGTACTTATGTGATGATGGTGTTGACATTCATTTTTCCTTTTCCTTTTATTTAAAATGGTCTGCTCAGACGCCTGGCCGATCATGCATTTTCTGGTCCCCCAGCTGTGGCCAGCAAGCAGTGGGAATGCTGCCGGGGCCACCACAACCCACCCAT
>LNAC01000309.1:1681521-1751275 GCA_002007465.1 Ailurus styani | reverse complement strand
ACCACCCCCCGCCGCCCCCGACCCAAGGGGTAGTATCTGCCACAAGCCCTGAGAACACTTCCGAAGGCCTTCTCCTCAGTAAAAAGAAAACACGGTGTCTCTTCCCAAGACTTATTGCCACCCACACTCTTTCTTCCGTGACAGGCCTCCTATGGGTAAACTTTGCTAATAAGAAAGGTCCCAGATAATTAGTAGAGGGAATTGGAATCAAAGAGAGAACTAAAGGAAGACACCATCCTTGTGTCCTATTTAGTAAAACTAGTATCTGAGCAGAACAATAGGTAGCTTCTGTGTGTTCTGAGGGGAGACAATAGACCAGAAAACAGGCAAAAGACAAAGACAGGAGATTAGTAGTAGAGTAGAAATTATAAAGAGTGATTCCTAGGCGACAATTCATAACCACCCTCAGGCTTATACAACAGGCTGCTCTACTCTGATCCCTGAACTTTCTCAAGTTCATTCAAGTACCAGTTCAAGGCACCATTCTGATCTTCTTCTGGCCATTTCTCTCCCCACAGGATGAGAAGTCTATAGAATCTGAAGATAGGCACATCCAGAGGCCAGGAACCCTTTCTAGAGCACACTCTGGGTACCTGGAAGTCTGGAATTCCCAGTCCAAATATTCTGAGCCAGCTTCCAGGGCCTGCGTAGGCCTCTTCTCTGGGTCCAGACTCCCGAGGGTGAACACTATCAGCAATGGGCCAGCTCACCCCACTCTGCCATCTTCCAGGCCACAACCCCAGGAGTCCAGTAATTCTTAATTTGAACCTGGCCTTCCAAGTTATTATGAAAATGTATTTGTCAAGGTAGGATAAAACATATTTTATCTAAAAACTTGTTAGCTTTTAAATATTTAGACATATTGTATATGGGGTCTCTATTTGTACTCTTGCCCCAGGTCCCACAAATGTCAGAGGTGGGCCTATTTAAAATAAAAAGTGCTTGGAATTAGAGAACTATATATTTAAAAGAAAATATGTGGGAGCTCCCCTCTATTTGCTAGGTAGGATGCTGCCCGATTTGTGAATCACTTAACGAAATCAATTCAACCATCAAATTAAAAAAAAAAGAAAAATATTCTTCTCTGCTATTGATTAAAAGCCTTGACTACAAACCTAGATTTTTATTACAGCTACTGATTTACCTGGATATTTTTCTCTAATTTTCTCCAAGTAGGCCCCTATCAAATAATTATCTGTATCTAAAGATTACACTTTTCCTAAAAATGCTTGGTGTAACAAAATAATTACTGGCACTTGATTTCCTAGATTGCAAACAAGGGTTTGGATCCTGGTCTCTATTTGCCTTATCTCCTGGGGCTCTGGGGTCTGCTGGGGCTGCTCCTCCCACCTCTTCTCCCCAGCTTGGCCTCAATCTCCCTCCTCCCACTTCCATTAGCCAGCCTTCAAATAAATCAAAATTAATATAGTTTTTGAGTACATGATTCATTTCTTTCTAAGATTTCTTTATTTATTTGAGAGAAAGAGAAAACGTGCACCCGTGTGCACAGTGGGAGGAGCAGAGGGAAAGAATCTCAAGCAGACTCCCTGCTGAGTGCCAAGCCTGTCTGGGGCTCAATCCCAGGGCCCAGAGATCATGACCAGAGCTGCAATCAGGAGTCGGATGCTTAACCGACTGAGCTACCCAGGCACCACAAGTACATAGTTTAAAAGATTTTTTTATTCAGTAGCAAATGAAATGACTCTTTTTATATTCCTTTCTCTCAAAAGGAAAAAAAAAACCCTAACAATTTTTTAAAGGTGACTCAGATTCTTTTCCCCCCTTTGGGTCATATATTTTAATAGGAAACATGTTCCATTTTGCTATATCAAATAGTGTATTGTGAGGCTTTCAGGGTCTGGGTTTTTTTTTTTTTTTTTTTGTGCAAGGGGGTTATGGAGGAAGGCGGGCTGGGCTCAGTCAGGGTCCTAGGAGCAGGGAGGACCTGAGTATTTACTCAGGGCAGCTGGCAGGGAATGCAGCCAGAGGGTGAATATAAAACTATATTTGGAGAGGTGTGGCAGGGGTTAAGCACTAATGTAGAGAAGCAAACTCTTGTCATCAAGTCCCAGGGTCAAATTCAGAGCCAAAAATAGAAGATGACATCAGAGGTCAGGAACTTAGTCTACTTCATTCTGTAGCACTGGACCCTTTCACCTCATACCTGCCTTAATCATTGTACTGAGTTTACTGAGTCCCAGAGCTTCCTTTTATGGGATGAGCAAACATGGGCTAAGCCCAGGGCAGGTTTAGTGAAAGAGCACATGACGGCACCCAGCCCGGTGGAATCCAGACTCTGGTGCTCAATGAATACTTCTCAGATGATGAACTCAATCTATTAACTAGTCGATAATATTTATAATAAATGTTTAAGATTTATTAAAATAGGCATATTGCCAGCAAACTCAGCTTTTCTCAAGAGAGGCAGAAGGGAGAGAAAGGTGTGAATGTGGACATTTAAAATTCACCAAGAGTACAGACACACTGATTTCTCTAGGCCTTTCTCCTGCCACCAAATACACCATCTAACTCAGTCATTTAGCAGCAACAACAGTTTCTTTTTTGAAAATGAAGAAAAATCTAGTCTCTCTCTCTCCCTCTCCCCCTACTTCTACCCGCCCCCTCTCTTTTTATTACTCTTTCTGCTTCCCAGCCTGAGTCTGGAACTCAGAATGGAAGTAATGAGTCAGGGTTAGTTCACAGTCTTCACCTGGGACAAATGCTGTAAAATCCTATGCCTGAGTCTGAAAAGCAACTGACTGATTTAGCTGAGGGGACAACTCAGGCCCTTGGTAATTAGGACAGTCTAGAAGAACCGCATCCACATGGGCTCCCATGAGCAGAGCACGTACGTCACGTGGTTCTCAGACCAGCAACAGTCCGTCACCTCGAAGCTCACTGGAAATGCAGACAGTAGACCTGTGGGCATAAAGAGACACCACAGGCCATATAATGACGTCTTATCACCAGGGTTCTAAAACAGACTCTGCAAACCACTAACAACAGATGGAAGAGTCTATCCTCTGAGCAAGTCAGTTAGGAGTCACTCTCCATTTACCCTCAGTTTTACTCAGCTTTCTGATATCTCACCAGACTCATCTTATGTCCAATGGTATATATTTTTAAGAATCCAGAAGAAAGGGTGCCTGGGTGGCTCAGTGGGTTAAAGCCTCTGCCCTCGGCTCAGGTCATGATCTCAGGGTCCTGGGATCGAGGCCCGCATCGGGCTCCCTGCTCGGCCGGGAGCCTGCTTCCTCCTCTCTCTCTCTCTCTCTCTCTCTCTCTCTGGCTGCCTCTCTGCCTACTTGTGATCTCTCTCTCTCTCTCTCTGTCAAATAAATAAATAAAATCTTAAAAAAAAAAAAAAAGAACCCAGAAGAAAAAAGAGACACCTCAAGGTGGCCTGTTACCAAAGCGTCTGAGGAGTCTCTTCTCTGGAAGACCCAAACCTTCTCACCAGTAGCAGCAGCTGCAGGAACGGCAGCCACAGCTTAGAACACTAGCATCTAATCAGATTTTATTGTTCACCATTGTGGTGGCATGGTGTTTATCACAATTAAGTGATAGCAGGCAGTGGGGAACTAGAAAAGACAGAGAAACTCCTCTTTCCTGGTCGCCCTTCTGAAAGCTGAATCAGGAAGTGTTGACTTTAAATACGAAAAGGTATAGTAACCTGCCTGAGTGACATCAACATTTCCTATTTTTCCTATACATGTTAGTGAGTGAAGACAGATTTAACTTCTTTAGCTGAGAGCAATACTATTCCTTCCTAATTTTTTTTAATTGAGGTATAGTTGACACACAATGTTATATGTTAGAAGGAATGTTCTATTCCTTCCTAGCTTTGACACATCCGTCAGTGCTCAGTACCAGGGATACGAAAGGCAATTATTTCTCAACGGAGTACCATTAGGTAGCATATTAACAAAAGCACTTTACAAGCAATGGAATAAATATTCCATTCTACAAGTTAAATCTAGTCCCTGCTTAGCTTTCCTAAGCACCCGAGCCCCTTCAAAGACTGCCATTTCACTCTTGTTGTTAAGGATGAGACCAGGGCAAATTATAATGCCTGAGGTAACAGTCTTTCTGTCAGGAGCTTGTCCCTGATTATTGCCTCTGCACTTTGGGGAATAAAGGATCTCACAGGCTTATGAGGGGACATTAGCTTAAATAGGAAGAGAACAATAAAGAGGATAAGGGATTTGAGTACAAGGTGATAAAGCCAGGAACAGATGGCTTGATGAAGAACACTAAAGAGGTTAAAGACATTGATCTATATGCTGTTTTCCATGCTCTTCACAAAAGCTAGAAAAATTATTCTTGACCTTTTAGGAATTAGCCTGAATGACATTGTATGACAAGAATTATAAGACATAAATATAGATATTTGAGAACAAATTTTGGTAAATGTGGGAAATCTCTACATATGAGTGACCTCAGGAAGAAGTGACGGACTGAAACTAAGGACTGAAATATTTCCAGAATTCTCTCCAGGTTTTATCATGACTTCTTCTTACATTTGAGCTTTATTCTCACCCAATACTAACTGGCTTCTTTCACACGATAACAACTCCAGAGCCTCACATCTCACAGTTCTCTCCAGCAGAGAGCACCTGGGACCAGCTTGCCATGTCCAAGTTAAAAATCTGGAGGAAGGGCTCTGATTGGACCATATTGGGTCAAATGCCCATTGCCAGACCAATGAATTATGTCTAGTGTGGGGGATGGAGAATTATTATGTTTAGGTCAGGTGTCCAGCCCTAGACCAACAACTGTGGCCAGAGAAATAGAGTTGTATAAGAACATGGGAGCCTCTGTAAGAATTATGCGGTTGGACGGGGCGCCTGGGTACCTCAGTCAGTTAAGCATCCAACTCTTGATTTTGGCTCAGGTCATGGTCTCAGGGTCCTGAGATCGAGCCCCAGGTTGGGTTCTATGCCAGTTTAAGATTCTCTCTCCTCTCCCTCTGCCCCTTCCCCACTACTTGTGCCCTTATGCGCATGCACTAGCGCTCTTTCTCTCTCTCTCAAAAAAAAATTATATGGTTGGAGAAGGAGATGTGGTCAAGAGCTTGTGTTCATACTTGGGGCAAAACAGTATAGGGAAAGCAAAGCTGGGAGAGTCTATTTATAGGACTGCAAAGGGATCTGGAGAGCTCTGAGGCAAGAGTGAGAATTTGTACTTTGAGTGAGAATTGGTGCTGCTTCCAGTGTTCTTCAAAGGGAGGCAGAGGGAATGAAGTAGTACATGTTCCCTCCTTTTAGAAAATCTTGAAGTTACACACATTTCTGGTTTTTATCCTTGGTCAGAACTTAATCACATGACCACATCCGATTGAAAAGAAAGCTTATAAATGTATGATCTCTTCTGGGTGGCCATATGCCAAGTTAAAATGAGAGATTATTTTACTAAGAAAGAGGGCAGAAGGAACAGCAGAAGAAAACTAGCAATATAGGTTATTGGCCGTGCAATGAATATTTATTGTTTTGTCTGACTATAATAGTACTTGTTTTCTTTGGGGACATTTCTCTTCCCTACTGCAACCCTGTGATTTTGGAGGGACATGCCAGTAACAGTATTCCACTTCCCTGGTCACGGAGATGAGCTCCTGACCCAGATTGTTTCAAACATAATATCTCATCCACCTTGACCTCAGTGATTAGTGCAAAGATGACAAATAACCCAAATTTGACCTATCAGAGCCCCTCCCTGGGATTTTCTAACTGGATTTTTCTCAGGTTATGAGATCCTGAGGGTATAAGCTCAAGGCTACGTAAGACTATGGTTGAAATACGTTGACAGCAACTTAAAAGATTAAAGGCAACACAGAGAGAAGCAGAGTGAGCCATGACAAGAAAGAAATGAGGAGATTCCAGATGATACCAAAGCTCTTGGAGCCAGTCATCTATGAGAACACCTGACACCCACCCTTCCTGAGGTTTGGCAACATGAGCCAATACATCCCCCTTTTTTGCTTAAGTTCATTCCATTGGGATTTCTGTAATCTGTAATCAAAAGTATATTAATATTTGAAGTTTATTTAAAGTTAATATATTAAATTTTTTTAATTTCTAGACAAAGCTATACTGTGTGCATAACCAGCATATGCCATTAATCATGTGATGTGCTCCTGCTTTAAATAATCTAACTTCCCGGCTTCAGATAAGCAAACCAAATAATACCATGTTTAAATCAAATGTATTGTATTTAGTGCCTTCTCTATGTGATAGGCACCCCATCAGCTAGGTTCTGGGGATACAAGATTAGGTTATTATCCCTAACTTTAAGGCGCTCATCCTCTGAAGGGGAGGTAGAGAGGAAATAAATAATTACAGTATCATAGATGTATGTACTAGGCAAGCCATAGCACGAAAGTAGAGTGATCAGCTCAACATTTCCAACTTCATTTACCGCAGAACATTCCTTTTAATATTGGCTATTTAATATTGGCTACTCTACTGTATCCTTTAGTGCTAAAAGGATAAGTGCCAAGAAAAAGTGCATTCTCTTACAATTCCAAATTGGAAATATTTCTTTCTTTTTTTTTTTAAGATTTTATTTATTCATTTGACACAGAGAGAGAGAGATTACAAGTAGGCAGAGAGGCAGGCAGAGAGAGGAGGAAGCAGGCTCCCCGCTGAGCAGAGAGCCCGATGTGGGCCTCGATCCCAGGATCCTGGGATCATGACCTGAGCCGAAGGTAGCGGCTTTAACCCACTGAGCCACCCAGGCGCCCAGCGGAAATATTTCTTTCTTTATTACTTCTTTATGAAATATATAAATTCTAAGCTCTTCTATCATGGGAAGTTTCAAGTAGAAAAGTAAAGAAACTTCTTCAACTAGTTTCGTGAGTTCAAATTATTAAGATGATTAATTTTACCAAGACCGAAAGAATTTCTCAGACGTGTTTCTATACAATTTCCTGCACGGAAAGAAAAAAGTGGGTTGCCTGGGTGGCTCAGTCGATTAAGCATCTGCCTTCGGCTCAGATCATGATCCCAGGGTCCTGGGATGGAGTCCCATGTTGGACTCACATCTCAGTGAGGAGCCTGTTTCTCCCTCTGCCTCCTGCTCCCCTTGCTTGTGCTCTCTCTCTCTCTGACAAATAAATAAATAAAATCTTAAAAAAAAAAAAAGCTTTCTGAAGTAGCCAAAATAATAGTCAATACCCAAATCACAAAACCATAGCTTGACATTGAATTCCTTGAGATGGGAAAATCTATTAATTTATTAGGTAGCAGATAATATTCAATAATATTCATGTTTTCACTAAATCAGGTATGAATAACCATTTTGCCCCAAGGAGTCGATTGTTTTGTTTTGCTTTTAAGATTTTAATTATTTATCCAGCAGAGACAGAGGGCACACAAGCAGGGGCAGGCAGAGGAAGAGGGAAAAGCAGACTCCCTCCTGAGCAGGAAGTCCTATGTGAGACTCGGACCAAGGACCCTGGGATCATGACCTGAGTGGAAGGCAGATATTTAACCAACTGAGCCACCCAGCTGCCCTGAGTTAATTGTTTTAAGTCAAACAGGTTTGGGAAGGCTCTAGGATGCAGTGTCAATGGTATCCTTAATACAACAGACAC
The DNA here is from genome assembly GCA_002007465.1 of Ailurus styani. Lineage (NCBI taxonomy): Eukaryota > Metazoa > Chordata > Mammalia > Carnivora > Ailuridae > Ailurus > Ailurus styani. The sequence goes on along the minus strand of LNAC01000309.1, from coordinate 1,743,684 downwards.
CATAAAACAAAGCACATGGAGCCAAGCAGACATTAGTAGCTGTACAGAGCCCTACTTAGACTATAGTAACCACCAGATTAAATTCTACCAAGATCATTTGGCCTAATATAAGATCTTGTGATTCCCAGAAGAACCTGGGCAAAGCCAAATCAGGAGAATAGACCAGGTAAAAGAAAAATTAAGGACTGTACTGTTTTTATGAATTAAAATTATATATTAATAATATTTAGTATCAGTTTTAGTCAATGAATAAGTAATGATGAGTTAGGAAACTCAACTTTCTTCCCACATCTCATAAAGATATGAAGGAATGTTTTCGTTTACGTAGATCATTAAATCATTCATTTGTATCAAAATTGTAACAAGAAGCTTTCATTGATAAAACAAATTCTATCTCATGTCGAGAGGGTGACCATCCACTCACAAAGTGTTGATTGATTAAACCCATTGCCCAGAGTTGACACTGGCAGGTCCTTCAGTGCTAATGATTCTATCTGTACTTACATTGGGACTCGAGTGAGGTTATTCACAATATTCTGAAGACTTATTTCTAGCAGATAAGTAAATGCAACAAATGACTGCAGATAGGATGCTGGAACTCAAGGTTGCTTTATTTTTTAAAAAACATTTTTTTATTTATTTGAGAGAGAGCAAGCATTAACGGGGGGGAGGGGCACAGGGAGAGGGAAAAGCAGACCTCTTCTGAGCAGGGAGGCCAATGTGGGACTCAATCCCAGGACCCTGGGATCATGACCTGAGCCAAAGGCAGACGCTTACCTGACTGAACCACCCAGGGACCCCTCAAGGTTACTTTAGATTTGTACTACCAATAGCTTAAGAATGAACTTACTGAAGATTCCAGAAGTTTCGGTAGTTGAACCCACAGCAAATCTAGGAACATATTTATTTGCAGCTGCCTGCAGCAGAGCCTTTTCTTTCTTTCAGGCTCCATAGTCTCTGGGGATAAGCAGTTTGGTGGTAGCAGTCTCCTGGCTTCCCATTTTTCATATAATGAAACAGAGGATCAGAGAGATTTAAGTAACTTTACCTCAGCCATATAGCAAGGATGCCACAACGGGTTCTCCAAAGCTAGTGCTCTTTTTACTACATCACATTGTCATCTCTGAAGTCTTAAAGTCTAGTAATCCACAGCCTGCAACAATCTCCTATCCCTCCAGCTGCCTCACCCTTGTACTCTCCACACCTGTCCTTGGCCATCAGAACCATCTCATGTTCTAGATGTCTTCATTTCCTCTGAGTACATCTGACCCTTCTCAGGAACACTTTCTTTCCAGGGAGCCTAGTCCCATAATGAAACTGTTGGCGCACTGTCTCCCTCTTACCCTTATTTTGTATATAATCTCTAAAAGGTAGTTTCCCTGCTACTACATTCTAAGCACGGTGGGAGAAAATTACACCTGTGGACTGATGCCAACATAAAAATTTAATTATCAACTTAAAGTTATAAAGCTTCTCTGATTCTTCAGTCACTGTGCCCAACCCTCACCACCATCTTTCCTTTATAACCATCACCTTGCTCGTTCTCAGATGACCAAATGGCCCACTTCACAGAGAAAACTGAGGCCTCCATGTGAGTGGAAGGCAATTCCCTAACCTCCACACCCTGCGCTTACAAACCTACGTACAGCTGAATCCATCCATCCTCATCCTCCACAAGTTTCTGGTTAAAGCCTTTCCCTCTGGGCTTAGAGGAAATGCCCCTTCTATTCAAGGTTAATCCCTCTAATCCCTGCCCCTGTTTTGTACAAAGCCTCATCCCCTGCTGACTCCTCAGGGAACTTTCACTATTAGTATTCCATTTCTCTTCTGTCTTCTGTACTTTTCATTTCTCTGTCTTTCCCAGATCCTTCCATGCTGCTCATATCACCCTCATCTAAAAGCAAACAATTCCAAAACCAGCTTCACAAAACATTCATTGGACCTTGCATCTCCTTCCCAGCCAAGTCTCTCAAAGCGTACACCCCATCTCTTGTCTCCACTTCCTCAACTTCCATTCACCCTGCAACCCCCTTAAATTTGGCTTCCGTTCCCACCCAGTCATGGGAACTGCTCTAGCAAAAGGCCACCAATTTTTGCAGCATCTGTAATTGTCACCCTTGTAATTCTTACTATTGTTAATTTATGTAGCTTTTTTTTTTTAGTGAACATCGTGGTTACTGCTATTTAATTATTAGACTATGTAGATTTAGACTATTAGATTAGATTATTATATCATACTTTTTTATGTCTGGTGGGAAAGGAATTTTTTTACTATTTCATTTTCAAAGTGGTTACTACTGGCATAGAGAAACATTATTTTTATACGTTGAGCTTGTTAGTTGGCTCTGACTGGTTAAAGTTTGCCCATTTGTTTTCTATGTGGATCATCATGTCAACTTCAGATAAGGACAATTCTCTTTTTCCAGTCGGTGTATCTCTTATTGTATTCTCACATTGTTGCATCGGTTTGACTTCTAATAAATGTTAAATAGTGGTGATGAAGTCCCATGTCTGGAAATTCTTCTAAAGATGTACCGTTAAGTATAACATCTGCTTCTACATTAAGAACTCTTTATCGAGTTAAGAAATTTTCTCTCTATTCCTTTTTTGCTAAGGATTTTTATCATTTATTCAGGAATGACATTGCATTTTATCAAGTCCTTTTTATCCATCTCTTAAAATGATCTTACCCTCTTTAGTATGTTAATCTATTGAATTCTATGTATAGACTTTCTAATATCAAACCATTCTATAAACCTGCAATAAAACTCATTGGTCATGATGGATTAGTCTTTGAAAACACTACTGATTTTGTTAGTATTTCAGATTTTATGCATATATTCATAAGTTAAGAATGATCTATAGTGTTCTTTTGTGGGGCTAATTAGTATGGTTTATTTTTGAGATTTTATTTATTTATTTGTCAGAGAGAGAGAGTGAGAGCGTACAAGCAGGGGCCAAGGGCAAGGGAGAAGCAGGCACCCCGCTGAGCAGGGAGCCTGATGTGGGACTCGATCCCAGGACCCTGAAATCATGACCTGAGCTGAAGGCAGACACTGAACCGACTGAGACACCCAGGAGTCCCTAATATGTTTTTTGTATCCTGGCTTTGCCAGGTTTATAATGTGAGCTGGGGATTTTCTTTCTTTTTCTGTGCCTTTACTCAAGGCTATCTTATAATTACTTCTCTAACTTCAATGTTGGAACATAAACGCTCTGAGGGCAGGGACTGTGTTTATCTCATCATTTGCTATCTTCCTGGTACCTAGAATAGTGTTTAACACCTGGCAGAGGGTCAAAGACTTTTGGGATAAATGAAGTTCCCCCTGGGGATCTAAGGTGTAGCACGGCGACTATAGTCAACAATACCGTTGGCTCAGTACGCCTGGGTGGCTCAGTCAGTTAAGCGTCTACCTTCAACTCAGGTCATGATCCTGGCTCAGGTCATGATCCTGGAGTCCCAGGATGGAGTCCCCCATTGGGCTCCCTGGTCGGCAGGGAGCCTGCTTCTCCCTCTGCCTCCTGCTCCCCCACCACCCCCCAACTCATACTCTGTCTCTCTCAAATAAATAAATAAAATCTTTTAAAAAAAAACACAACAAATACGGTATTAGATAGTTGAAAGTCATCAAGAAAGTAGATCTTCAATGTTCTTACCATATGCACAAATGGTGATTATGTGAGGTGAGGCAACTGCTAACTAACCTTACTGTGGCAAACATTTTGCAACATATGTATATCAAATCATCACCTTGTACACCTTAAACTTGCACAATGTTATATATCAATTATAGCTCAGTAAAGCTGGAAAAAATAATTAAGCTCTCCCCACTTTGACTTTTCAAGGTACGCAGTATCTTTTTAGCGGTAATGATCATATTCTAGTAGTCCCATATCTCCCTGACTAAGTTATATGACTTTTCATTGCACATTTGTGCTTAGGAAGGAAGAATCTAATCACTATTTGTTAATAAATTTTTAAAAAATTCTACGTGACATGAAAGTGATATATTAAATAATATTATCATATTTTAAATGAGGTATAGGGCCAGTTCCAAACAATACTTGTCTGTGGTGACAGCCACCTGCATTGCACTCATTAACCTAGTCTTGCTGTTTCTGGCTCAATGCTCTTCCGCTGTCCCACAGAGCCTGTTACTGACGTGCTCTTCCTTCAACCTCTATAAAATGTATCTGTCCTATTTTTTATTTCCTCAGGGTCTAAGGTTTCAGGTAACAAATCAGACAAACTAATTTTCATTAATAGAGGACAGTAATTGGAGAAGCCAAAGGGAGCACAAGCCTAGGCAATAAATGTGCACTTTTCATAAAACATGGAGCTTTTTCTGATTATAAAATACATGCTCCTTACAGAAAAATTTAACCACAAAAAAAAAAACATAAGGAAAATAAAAGCTACACCAAAAAAACCTCAAACAAGTCGAACCTTTTTGGTCTTAATATAGCATGACATGACTGCCTCAGTTTGAATCCCACCTCTGCTACTTTTGAGCTGTGTGACCTTGGACAGATTGCTTAACCTCTCTGTGCCTCAGCTTTAGAATCTGTAAAATGGGGGTAGTGATAGTATCTATTATTGCTCTGAGGATTAAATGAGTCAACATGTGTAAGGTGCTTGAAACAATCACTGGCACGTAGTAAAGTCCATGCAAGAGTTTGCTACTATTGTTTTAACAAATATACTCCCAGACAGATCAGATAGACCAACCAAAAGACAGGAAAGGGGTCTATAAACACACATACATTAAAAAAATATTGAAATCATCCTCCACCTGTACTTTTCTTATTTGCTTTTGTCACTGAAAAGTATAGCATGTAGGGGCACTTGGATTGTGCCCACTTGGTTCTGTCCTACTTTCGATTTCAGCTCAGGTCTTTATCAGGTTGTGAGTTCAAGCCCTGCATAGCATGGAGCCTGCTTAATAAAGATAGGTAGATAGATAGATAGATAGATAGATAGATAGATAGATAGATAGATAAAAATTAAAAATGATGCCATGTATATTTTCCCACATTTTAATATTTACCATCAGTAGCTGTTTCAAGCTTTTAATCTCTGGGCAGAATTCACACTTTGCCTTTTGTCAACCAGAAGAGCATTATTTTATAATTTGAATTTTAGTGCCTTCAAGTGGAGCATGAACACTCCAGTCTAACACAGACCACTCGCTGGTATCTTACCCTCAGGTACATCACATATTTGGTTTGCTGGCTGAGCACCTTAAGGCATTTGAGATTTTTACCCCCAATATGACTTATTTTTTTTTTAAGATTTTATCTATTTATTCAACAGAGAGAGAGAGGTTATAAGTAGGCAAAGAGGCAGGCAGAGAGAGAGGAGGAAGCAGGCTCCTTGCCGAGCAGGGAGCCCTATGCGGGCCTCAATCTCAGGACCCTGAGATCATGAATGGAGCTGAAGGCAGAGGCTTTAACCCACTGAGCCACCCAGGCGCCCCCCAATATGACTTTTAGTAGTTACATATTCTTTCATTCTATGACTAGGCTGTACTTTACTTAAGCAATTTCTATTATTACACACTTGGCTTGTTTCTTTTTTCTTTTTTAAGATTTTATTTATTTATTTATTTATTTATTTATTTATTTATTTATTTATTTATTTATTTTGACAGAGAGACAGACAGCAAGAGAGGGAACACAAGCAGGGGGAGTAGGAGAGGGAGAAGCAGGCCTCCCGCTGAGCAGGGAGCCCATTGCGGGGCTTGATCCCAGGACACTGAGATCTTGACTGGAGCCGAAGGCAGACGCTTAGCCAACTGAGCCACCCAGGAGCCCAATTGCCTCACAAAATATTGTACTATTTTACATTTCCACCAGCTCATTTCCTTGCACAGTTATGGATGCTGGTATTATCACCCTTTGCCCAGAAAAGGTCTACTAATCAATAATATGCATCTTTCAAATACGGCCTTTTTGAGGACAAAATATTTTTTCCTCTGGCCATCAAACTTCATTCTTTTCCCTGCTGTCTGGACACGTAAGTGAAATAGTTGGGGGAAGATAGGAATTCTAGCTATGTCCTCAAATGACATCCAGTATTACCCAAGTTACTCTATGCCTCAAAGAACTTCCTTGTGGTAAATAACAGAATAAGATATGAGATAGTTTTAGCCTGTGCTAACTGCTGTCATTAAGGCATAAAATTAACATTAGTGTAATTATCATTGTAGGTGGTGACAACTGCTGCACACTTTATTACGGTTAGGCACGATTATTACATAATAAGCACTTACTTCATTAATCCTCATGGTAACCCATGAGATAAGTAGTATTACAAGTATTATAATGGACAAAACTGAGGGTCACATAGGTTAAAGAAACTTGTTTCAAGTTACACGATCATCAGTGGCAAAGCCAGAATTTAAGGCTTGACTAGTCTTAAGTCCAAAAACCACAATACTAAAATGTCTCTAAGCATGTTATTATTATTAATAATAAGTCCTTCATTTAACACTTTTCATTTCTCAAAAGGGTTTCATACATAGTTTGGTGCTGCTGACGATATCTCTGTGGGATTTGATGAAGAGGTATCATGATCAATTCATTGATTAGGTAACTGAAGTAGTCCGTTGAAGTATAATAATAAACACAAAATCTCACAGGTCGCTTGCTATCCATTAAAGTTATAACCCGTACCATACTTGCAGTTAGAACTTAAAAAGTACTCACGTAAGCACTTTGAGTTTGATGTAGATGACAGTCCTATAGATCTCCCACATACTTAGGCTTCTCCTCGCTGCAGCCGGAATGCCAATTACAGAATTCAGACGGGAGTTCTGGCCTACTCCAACCCATCCTCATTCAGCAGGTTTGTTCTTTTTCTGTTCTCCAGCTGACAGAGCTACTTTAAAAAAAGAAATCATTTCTGCAAACATTTGAAGTGGCTCATCCCTCTGGCTTTTAGCATAATTGGACTCTGTCAGAATAATCTAGAAATCTGTTTTCTAATGCTTGAATGCAAGTTCTTGAGTTTTTATATAAGTTTTATGGGGTTGTTATGGCATTGGATCAGGTCAAAAACGTAAATATAAATGTAGGCTTTGACCTGTCAGAAATAATATATGTTAAATACTGCAGTTTTATTGTTTTATGTTTACTTAACTGCCTTTAAAAAATGTCAGCATGATGTAAAGTACTAATAAGATTCACAGTATAACTTATTTTAACAACTTTCTTCATAAGATCAACATGCAATAAAAGCCTCTGTTCAGGGATGCGTGGGTGGCTTAGTCAGTTAAATGTCTGCCTTTGGCTCAGGTCATGATCCCAGGACCCTAGGATCGAGTCCCACGTCGGGCTCCCTGCTCAGCCTGCTTCTCCCTCTGCCTCTGCCTGCCATTCCCCCTGCTTGTGATCTCTCATTCTCTGACAAGTAAATAAATAAAATCTTTTTTTAAAATGTTAAAAATTTAANTGCCATTCCCCCTGCTTGTGATCTCTCATTCTCTGACAAGTAAATAAATAAAATCTTTTTTTTAAATGTTAAAAATTTTAAAAAAAAGCCTCTATTCTGGTGGCTCTCAATCTTTCTGGTCTCAGGATCCCTCTACATTAAAAAAGTATTGAGAACCCCAAAGAGTTTTTGATTATGAGGGTTATACCTACTGATATTTACCATACTAAAAATTAAAACTGAGATTTTTTTTAAAGATTTTATTTATTCATTTGACACAGAGAGAGAGATTACAAGTAGGCAGAGAGGCAGGCAGAGAGAGAGGAGAGAGGAGGAAGCAGGCTCCCTGCTGAGCAGAGCGCCTGATGCGGGCCTTGATCCCAGGACCCTGGGATCATGACCTGAGCCGAAGGCAGCGGCTTTAACCCACTGAGCCACCCAGGAGCCCTGAGATTTTTTTTTTTGAGATTAATTTATTTACTTGAGCACATGAGTGTGAGCGGGCAGAGGGGCAAATGGAGAGGGAGAGAGAATCCTCAAGCAGACTCCCCACTGAGCACTCCAAAACTGAGATATTTTAAAACTGTATATTAACTCGTTTAAAAATAAATTCATTAAAAAAATAAAAAAATGAATTCATTGTATGTTCACATAGATAACATTTTAAGAAAAATAATTATATTTTACAAAATAAAAAATTTGTAAGAGGATGGCATTATTTTACATTTTTGCAAATCTCTTTAATATATGGCTTAACAGAAGATATCTGGATTCTCTCTCCTATCTGCTTCTGCAATCGATTTGTTGTGATATGTTGATTGAAAAGGTTGAAATATTTGAAGAAAATCCAGCCTCACAAAGATACGTAGTTAGAAAGAGGAGGAATATTTTAATGGCCTTTTCAGATAATTGTGGATATTCTTCTTTGATACTACCCCAAAACGTAACAAGTAGTAGGATTTTGTTTTTGTTTTTCTTTTGTTTTTTTAAGATTTTATTTATTTACTTGAGAGACAGAGTGAGAGAAAGCCTAAGGGGGATCAGGGAGAAGCAGGCTCCCTGCTGAGTAGGGAGCCTGATCCCAGGACCCTGCGATAATGACCTGATTGGAAGGCAAACACTTAATCCACTGAACCACTCAGGTGTCCCAACAAGTAGTAGTGGACTCTGGGAACCAAACTGAGGTTTACAGAAGGGAGGGAGATGGGAATATGGGGTAACCAGATGATGGATTTTAAGGAGGGCATGTGTGGTAATGAGCACTGGGTGTTGTATGCAACTAATGAATCATTGAACACCACATCAAAAATTAATGATGTTGGGTATATGCTCTAATTGAACATAATAATAAAAAAAGAGAGAAAAATAAATAAAGTTACTGTATAAAAAAATAAAAAGTAAAAGTTTAGTTGCAATGCGGAATCTCAACGCATATCAGTGAACTTTTCATACGGTTACATTAAAGCCCATTATTCCAGGGGAACCTGGGTGGCTCAGTCAGTTAAGCATCCAACTCTTGATTTCAGCTCCGATCATGATCTCAGGGTCCTGGGATCAAGCCCTGCCTCAGGCTCCCTGCTTATTGGAAAGTCAGATCAAGGATTCTCCCACTTCCCCTCTGTCCCTCCCCCTGATTTCTCTCTCTTGCTCAGTCTCTCTTTCAAATAAACAAATCTTTAAAAGAAAAAAATTAGTCCACCTTGTTCTTTGAATAGATCTTTCACTCATGCTTATTTTGTAACATCATGCATTGATCTTTTCAAAAATATTGGGTCACTGAATTACGCAGATCCTCCAAATGGTAACACATTTCATTGTACAATAGCAAGATATTATATTTATGAATATGATCTGATTAGAAAATCTATAAGTATTAGGAAGCTGTCAAGTTCACAATAACAGTACAATTTTTCCAAAATTCCTACATTTGTTCAAAAGCCCAGATTTTATCATTGGAAACAGATTTGGTCAGTTATTTACCTTGAAGTGGCAGGCTCACTTTTCTAGTTTTCAAGAAAATGTCTACCATATACCTGTCTCAAACATAGACTCATCAGTAGTCGTTCTTTTAAGTAAAAATGGCGTCCATGGCCAAAGAAGTAGCTAGTTCAGCTCACAATTCAAGCAACTGCACAAATGTTTTTCCACAAGACAACCATCACACTGGTATACAGCAGGAGTGTTTATGAGTTCTTATTTCATCCCCCAGAATATAAAAAATACACCTACTCAAGGATCGACATTTAATAAAATAATTTCTTCTGCTTCATCAAGATCAGTCTTAAGTGAAACTGGTCTTTCTGTTTTTAATTCCCTTCCTTCCTTCCTTCCTCCCTCCTCCCTCCTTCTTTTCCTTCCTTTTTTTCTCTCTTCTTTCCTCCCTTCTTTCTTTCTCTCCTCCTTTCTCTCCTTTTCTTCTTTCTTTTCTTCCTTCCTTCTTTCTCCTTCCCTTTCTTTCTACAAGTGCCTGGCAGTGAAGGGTACAACAATTACTGAGTAGTATAGTTTGGGTCACTGTTAATTTGTGTTAAAGAACTAGTGGTTTTGCCTACCATTGCTTTTGCACCATCAATGTAATATCAACGGGGGTGGGCAGGGGGAGGCCTATCATGTCTAAAAATTTTTTGAAAATAATTTTCACCTTGCAGCTCTCTTTAAAGTGTCTCAGGTACCATGACTCTATTTACTGCTTAGTTCAAAAGTATTTTGCTTAAAAAATCACACACTAACTCAGCACATACGAACTTTTTGGTTATTTCATCAGAAATACTCCATCAGAATCATTCCTAAAATCTTTTCCAATAACTGAAAACTTTTCTTTAAAAAGCCACTTTTTTTAATACCAGAATATTGTTTTAAGCAACTCTCTGACCCTCCTTACATTGTCATATCTTTCTCTGATCCTGTCTTCTACCTCCTTCATCCACCTTTAAGGACCTTTGTGATTACATTGTGCCCACCTAGAGAATATTCTTTCTATCTCTTTTTAACTATAAAAATTTCATTTGGACTTTTTCCATTTTTATTGAGATGTAGTTGACATATAGCAATGTATTAGTTTAAGGTGTACAAAACAATGATTTGATATACATATACATTGTAAAATGACTACACAATATAAGTCAACTAAGTTTAGTTAACATCCATCACTGCACATAGTTACATTTTTTTTCCAGTAATAAGAACTTTTAAGATCTACTCTCGTAGGGACATTCAAAAATATAATACAGTATTATTAACTATACCACCAGTACTGTTTCATATCTCAGAATCAGCTGATTGCAACCTTCATTCTCCTTTGCCATCTACCACGACATATTCACAGGTTCTAAGGATCCTAATCCTAATGTGGACCTCTTTTGGGAGGAGGGCATTCCTCTGCTTACAATGGGGAGCTTCACCTTTGAGTTACCATGTCAAAAGTAGGCAGGTACCAGGGCCCAGAAGTCCTATAAGACCTTCATGTGGGGCACCTGGCTCAGTGGGTTAAAGCCTCTGCCTTTGGCTCAGGTCATGATCTCAGGGTCCTGGGATCGAGGCCCACATCGGGCTCTCTGCTCAGCAGGGAGTCTGCTTCCTCCTCTCTCTCTGCCTGCCTCTCTGCCTACTTGTAATCTCTCCCTGTCAAATAAATAAATAAAATCTTAAAAAAAAAAAGACCTTCAGGTGTTTTGTAATTTCTCAGTGCTTCTTTTTTGTAAGTCCCCAAAGTGGTTTAAAATACCATCCTGAAAATGAAAAAGGCCTGGAAGGAGTGAGGAATGGGGGGACACAGTATTCTAGTCCATAGCTAGACTTGGAAGGGATTGAGCCCAAGCATGTCGCATCTGGGGAGAAAAAGGCAGCCCATCTCTCTGAAGCCTGAGCCTCAGAGAGAAGAACACAGGGTGCAAGTGTAAGTGACACAGGCACCCTCACTTGCAAAATACAGTGACATTTAGAACATCGATTATCCTCTAACACAGATCAGTCAGCTGCTGGGGCTGCAATTTCTAGAAAAGAGAAAAACAACATGCCAGTTATACCCTAAGCATTGGGGCTGTCATATAGGTATATTTCTACTCTCTTCTTTAAGATTTAAGTCTGGTTTGTGGTAGGTGCTCAATTAACATTACCACTGTGTGCCAAGGACTGTGCTAGGTAGGGGTTTAATTCACTTCTTCACAACAAACTTGCAGAGCAGCTAACAATATACGATTGGACAGATGGAGACACTGAATTCTAGGGAGTCAAGACCTCAGTTGCTTTGGGTTCAAAGTTGGTGTCTTCCTATGACATCACACTTCCTCCCTCATGAAATATCTTTGCCTGATACTTGCTCATCAGTTGTTCTCTTTTGAGTTTAACTATGTTCATCACTATAATTGTTGTGACTGTTCAATATTCAGAGGAATAAAGCCAACATTACATAATCAATCATTTTTGTGTTGATCGTAAATAAAGCTGTGGTGAATATAAGAAAAATTGTCTTAATGGAATGATTCACAAGGGAATGAATCCAGAAAGAAAAAGTATGAAATTAAGATATGCTCTGGTGATTTTCACATTGATTAAAGTCATTAATTCATCTTACTTAACAAACATTTGTCCCACAACAATTTAATAATACCCGCAAAACTGAAGAATTTGAGCTCATATGTCTTTAATTCCTTCCTAGAATTGAATTATTCATCAGGTTTTAGTGGAAGAAGCATAAACACTGCTGTCCAGGCCTTTAAAAATAAGAGCAAACTGCTTTTCTGTTGTTCATATACATCCTATAGACACAAAATACAATAATTTTTAAATAAAAGATTTTCTTTAGTTATGGCTATTTTCAAGCATATATGAGAAAATAAGGGCTAGCAAAAATTAGATCAGATATGACCCAGGCAGCTCAACATTTTATGTAATGAAAATAATCCTGCAGATCAGTTCCCAAGAAAGCAGGCTAGCTGTCCTTGACTGATCTCAAAATATTCAAGAAGTAGCACAAAATGCCACTCCCTCTCTTTTTTTTTAAATAAAAGTTGTTTATCTTATTGCTCACTCCTTAATCTGAAGAAAAGGACTGTTTATGGATGGTGGATTGAACACGAGTGTTTACCTTGTGTAAATGCCACTAAAGGGACAGTAAAGGCATATGCTTCCAAGAACAAATAGAATGGGAGAAAAGGTAACAGCAACAAAAATTTGAAAGTTGGATAATATCTATTTTAGCAGACTTGACACCTTATCACACCAATTTCAAACCTCATCCTCATCATACATTTTCCTTTTTTTAGTTAAAAAATTATATGATTATTCCCTAATTATGAAAAACTCAAAATGCTGGGTATCATCTGGACAGAATAGAGTTCTGGACAGTGTTCATCTTGTACTATGACTGAAGTTGGCATCTGCTTCTCTTTTCTAAGCCAGATCAAATTATTGCCTCATAGTTAAGCCCATGGTCTTTACCTAAGTATTGCTCATAAATCAGATATTCCCCATCCTGAGCCAACCAAACTAAGCAGAGGATTCTACACATTTATCCATTTTAAATTCTACCTGTTTTACAAGGCCCTATAGGTATCCTGGATACTAACCCTTTCAGATGTAAATTCATACACACAACCCCCAAACACCCCTTGCAAGTATCTTCTAGTACGTGGCCATTTTTTCTCTGTTTATGGGGCTTTTATTGTAGACGAGGTTTGATTTTAATGTAGTAAAATGTATCTTTCTTTTTCCTTAAAGTTTGTGCTTTCGGTGTTTGGCTTAAGAACACATCTTTGGTTTATTTTTTTTTTTTAAGATTTTATTTATTTAGTTGACAGAGAGAAACACAGCTAGAGAGGGAACACAAGCAAGGGGAGTGGGAGAGGGAGAAGCAGGCTTCCCACCGAGCAGGGAGCCAGACGCCGGGCTTGATCCCAGGACTCTAACGACTGAGCCACCCAGGCGCCCCACATCTTTGGTTTAAGAACAGATCTTCCACATCTTGAACTCAAAATTTTAAATTTTACTTCTTATTTTACACATTGAGGTCTTAATTCTTTTTGCCTTAACATGTGTTGTATAGCTTTTAATTTGGTTAGTATTTGCCTGCTGTAGCTTTTCCTATAGTTTTTTTTTTTTATTCTTTGCCCCAGGGGTACAGGTCTGTGAATCATCCGGCTTACATCTTTCACAGCACAAACCCTCCCCAAATGTCCATAACCCATCCACTCTATCCCTACCCTCCCACCCCCCAGTAACCCTCAGTTTGTTTTCTGAGATTAGGAGTCTCTTATGGTTTTACTTTGAAACATTCTTTTTATTTTTTAAAATAAAATCTTTATATTTTACGTGTATTGTAAACATCCTACAGCTCTTTTTAAAAGTCTAATGTTAATATTTTTAAACATATTTTTATAATATAAGTAAAATATGAAAATAACATGTCTTAGGGATGTCTGGGTGGCTCAGTCACTTAAGTGTCTGCACTCGGCTTAGGTCATGACCCCAGGGTCCTGAGATCAAGTCCTGCATCAGGCTCCTTGCTTGACGAGGAGCCTGCTTCTCCCTCTGCCTCTGCCTGCCCCTCTGCTTGTGTTTTCTCTCTAACAAATAGATTAATTAAATATTTTTTAAAAAGAAGATAATATGTTTTTAAACATATGAGTTTAATTCATTTATTTTGATTTTTGCGATCACTGATATATTTTGGTTATTTTCCACCACCTTATTTTTTTGCTCTTTAGACTTTTTTCCCATATCATTTTCCCCTCACTTCCTATTCTCTATTGTATTGACTGGGTTTTCCTTATTCCTTCTTTCTCCTGGTTTAGTTTCTAAGCTATACATTCTATTTCCATTTTTTTAAAGATTTTATTTATTTATTTGACAGAGAGATCACAAGTAGGCAGAGTGGCAGGCAGAGGGAGAGGGGGAAGCAGGCTCCCCACCGAGCAGAGAGCCCGATGTGTGGGGCTGGATCCCAGGACCCTGAGACCATGACCTGAGCTGAAGGCAGAGGCTTTAACCCACTGAGCCACCCAGGCGCCCTCTATTTCCATTTTTGAACGTTGTTATACTTAACAATTTTTCATGCATACTTAACTGACAAAGTCTAAAATTATGGTGCTTTATAGCTTTTTATTTTTAAGTTTTGCTTAGGGAGGTTATTAGCAGCACAAGAATAAAAATATTCTTTACTTTCTTATAGTACTTCAATGAGTTTTGTACAATTTGATTGTTAATTCATCTAAATTCTTCTATATAGGGTTTCAAGGAGGGACTCTACCTTTATTTTCCAAATGGATAGCTAATGGTCTCAACACCTCTTATACTGTCCATTTCCCCCATTGATTTAAGATCCCCCATTGATCAGAGAGTACATTTCCATTTATACGTGGGTCTATTTCTGTACATTCTACTCTACTCCAATCTATTTGTCTTGCCTTTGCCATTATGAAACTATCTTAATTACCCTTCACAGTTTAATATTTAAGACCGCAAGTCCTTGCCGCTTCATCTGCTACCCATTGCTTTCTAAAAAAAAAAAAAAAAAAAAAAAAAAAATTCTTAATTGTCTCTTCTTGTCTATATTCTCTCTTCACATGTCAAGTCCTTACCCTCCCAAAAGGTCCCATCGAGTTTGGTTGTGATTACATCAAATTTAGAGATTAATAGCAGTGGTTGACATCATTAAAATATTGAATTTTCCAATCCAAGATTATATTATCCCTTCGTTTATTCAAAATGTCTTAAATTGTCCTTCACAAAATATTTACAGTAGTTTTAATATAAGTCATATATTTCTTGTTGGGTTTATACTCTTATCAATGGAATTTTTTTCCCATTACATTTTTTCATTAGTTATTGCCGGCATATAGAAAGATGTTGATTTGTTTATTTTATATGGAGCCATTTTATTGCACTCCTTTGTTAATTCTAGTTAATGTTTCTTTAGTTGCCTTACATTATCTAGATAAGCAGTCATATTGCCTGCATATAATGATTTTTGTCTCCTCTTTTCTAGTACTTATTTCTTTTATTTCTTTATTTTTTTTTTACATTGGCTAGGACTTCTAGAACACAGTTGAACAGCAGCAGGTATA
Source organism: Ailurus styani (assembly GCA_002007465.1). NCBI lineage: Eukaryota > Metazoa > Chordata > Mammalia > Carnivora > Ailuridae > Ailurus > Ailurus styani. The sequence continues at coordinate 1,728,189 of LNAC01000309.1, read as the reverse complement.
ATAGTCATTCTTGTCTTATTCACGAAAAGGCTTTTTATTTTAAGATCTTATTTATTTATTTGACAGAGAGATCACAAGTAGGCAGAGAGGCAGGCAGAGAGAGAGGAGGAAGCAGGCTGGGATGACCTGAGCCGAAGGCAGAGGCTTTAACCCACTGAGCCACCCAGGCCCCCCCATAAAAAGGCTTTTAATGTTTCATAATAAAGTGTGAGGTTTAATTATGTTTTTTAACAGATGGCCCTCAATTAAGGTAATTTCCTTTTCCTAGGTTAGAACAACTTTTATCAGAAATGGGAGTTGAAATTTACCAAAAAAAAAATTTCAGCAATTTACAAGATTATCTTTTTATTCTCTATCCTTCCAGCATAATGACCATGTTCATTATGCCAACCACACATTCCACATTGCCTTCCTGGAGTTAAACCTATTTGGTTAATTCGACTCATTCAATTCAACAAAAATGTATGTACCTAATATATACTAAGGACTTGGCATGTTTTAGGGAACTGGCAATGATTCCTCATGGAGCTTATGGTCTAGCAGATGTCTACAATCTATTTTCCTTTTAAGCCACTGCTGAATTTAAATTGCTAATATTTGATTTAGTATTTTTATATTTATATTCATAAGTGAGATTGATGTGAGTTTTTCTTTTTTGTGCTATGCTTTTTCCTTTCCTTGTCTTGGTTAGGTTAACCGTATAGAAATATATTGCAAGTGTTTCCTTATTGTCCATGCTATAGGAATGTGTAAGTAACAAATGAATTACTCTCTTTCTTTAAAGCTTTTCTATAACCTACCCAAAAATTCACTGAGACCTGGGGTCTTTTCTTCTCCTTTAAAAATTTTTTTCAATTGTGGTAAAAAATACTTAAATAAAATTTATTATCTTAACCATTTTAAGTGTACAGTTCAATAAAGTATAGTCACATCATTATGCTCTTTTCTTTTTAAATACACTTTTTTTACTATTCCTATTTTATGTGCATTATTTTACTATTCCTTTTACTATTCCTATTTTAAGTACATTTCTTTTACTTTCTAACTGCTTCTAAGGTTATTGGTCTATTAGATTCTCTACCTCTTTTTTGGGTTACTTTTGGCTTGTATTTCCCTAGAAATTCTTTTTTCACTTAGATTTTAAATGTATTGCTCTAAAGCAGTACACAGTAAATCCTTAGCTTTTTAAGTTTTCACTATTTCCATGATTATGTCCCCTTTCCATCACCAATGCTGTTTTCTTGGTATTTTCTCTCCTTCTCCATCTTTTTTTCTCTTTTCATCAGACTTGCCCAAGGTTTGTCTATTCTGTTGGTCTTTCCAAGAATCAGTTTGGATACACAAATCGAGTATACTTTTGATTATTATCGACTTCATTATCTCTTTTCATTCCATCACTCTGCTGACAACAAACCTAAAGGTTTGTTGTTGATATTCTTTGTCTAGCTTATTGAGTTCAATGTTTGGTTCATCGATTAGCATAGATATTTCATGTTTTCTAAGGGCATTTCTAAAGATGTATATTTTCTTTTTAATATTACTTTCCATATGCTGTAGGCTTTGCTATGTAATATCCTCCATGCTGTCTTTAATTTCAATTTTTATTTTCTTTCAACCTAAAATTATTTATCATAAAGATTCTGTTTACCTTACAAGCAGATAGCATTGTGGGTTTTGGGGTTTTTTTTTAGCTACTTCTTTTTGGCTACATATACACATCATATATATTTCCTTCCACCCCTCCCCTCACACTCATTTCCACCCAGAGAACCATTCCCCCACTTTGGGGCAAACTACTCCCGAGACCTGACCCACCTGTTGGCCTAAAGATCAGCATGCCCTCTCTAGCCCGTGGACCTCACATTCATTTCACCCTGCTCTGTCTTGTACGGGTCATTTTACACATTTGTCTTTCTCACCAGCTGAGGCCTTTGGCGAAGGAATTTAGAGATCTGTTAGTACTACATTTTGAAAGAATATTTCTCAAAGGGAGATCTGGAGGCCTTTTGCATCAGAATTACCTTGTGATACTAATTAAAAGTAGAGCTTCCATGGCTCTATCTTGGATTTATGAAGTCAGAATCTCCATTTTTAACAAGCATCCCAAGTGCAGCTATTCTAGCACAGTAAAGTTGAACAACTATTGCTCTACATGATACCCTGGTAAGGTTCAGTAAGTTCAGAGCATGTCAGCTAGGTAGGAAGGCCTTCAGAACCATGTCATCCAAAGAATATTGAACAAACCTAGGATACTTAAAGCTAGCAAAAAGACCTGGTGGGAAGAACACAAGAGATGCCACTCCTACAAAAGATACTTTAAATGCATTTCATATAGCTTTTATTTTCTTTTTTAAATATTTATTTATTTATTTTAGAGAGAGAGAGCAGGGGAAGGGGCAGAGGGAGAGACAGAATCCTCAAGCAGGTTCCTCCCCAACTGAGCTTAATTGACTTAATTGACTGAGCCCCCAAGGCACCCCTCCATATAGCTTTTAAAGGGTAAGCCCAAAGGGTAAAAATTAGAGAAAGATCTTGGATCTAAAATAAAGAATAGATTTTTAACAATTTGAACTCTTCAAAAATGGAATAGCCTTCTTAAGGATTAGTGAGTTCACTCCTATTTGGATTATTTAAGATAATAAATGACTTTGTGCCAGAGATGAAGAGACACTCTTACATCTGACCAGATGATTTCTACATTTCCTTCCACCTCTTAGGATTCTTCGGATTCTCTAATTTTAGGTTCATGAGATCAGTAAGAGGTATAATTATTATAACATTTCCAGATGGTACAGGAAACCTGTTTCTTCATAGTGAAGGATCCAGATATACTTGGTGATTTAATACAACACACACAAAAATTGGTCTGGAAACATAAGTCTCCCACAATTATATTTTTTCAAGTTTGAAAGTTGTTAAAGGTTTAATTTAGATCATATTTCTGCACATATGTGTGATGGCTAATCCTATTCTAAGAGTTAAAAACATAAAACTTATCAAAATCAGGTGTGCGGTGACCAAATAAACTCATTCATTGCTTACCCAAAAGTCAAGGATATGTGGCAAAGAAAACTACTTATAACAACCCGATATTACAATCTGACTACAAAATAACTCTTCTACTCCTTCCATCAACATAAAGGTGAAAAAATACGATTTTAAAAAATTGAAAGCAGACTGGGCACCTGGTTGACTCAATCAGAAGTGCTTTCTACTCTTGATATCAGGGTGGTGAGTTTGAGCCCCATGTTGGGTGTAGAGGTTACATAAACAAAACTTTATTTATTTTTTAAAGATTTTATTTATTTATTTGACAGAGAGAGAGAGACCGAGAGAGAAGGAACACAAGCAGGGCGAGTAGGAGGGAGAGAAGCAGGCTCCCCGCTGAGCAGGGAGCCTGATGTGGGGCTTGATCCCAGGACCCTGGGATCATGACCTGAGCCAAAGGCAGACACTTAATGACTGAGCCACTCAGGCACCCCACATAAATAAAACTATAAGTAAGTAAGTAAGTAAGTAAGTAAATAAATAAATAAATAAATAAATAAATAAATAAATAAATAAATTTTGAAGCAGAGACAAGATATATTAACCTGTGAAAATGGTTCTTCCGTTGTGCGCCTTTAAATTGATTTAAAAAAAAAGAAAGAAACTCAGTATCAAAATAGATAAATTATATATCACTATATTTACACAGTGGTTGTAGTCAAGATCCCTAAACAGAAAATTATCCAGCAGTGCCAAGGAGGTTCAGTAATAATATCAAGGATCTTTAGATTCAGATTTCAAATTCTCGTTGAAAAAAAAGTTAATACTTTATTTGTTTTTAAACTAACTCCTCAAAATTAGAAATATTATTCAACAGGCACATACCAAAGTTGAGGGAAATTTTTGGGAAAAGGAGACAAAAAAGCATTGCATTGTAATTTTCTAAAGAATTCTGCTAATATTAGAATTAAATTTTTTTATTCAATTAATTAACATATATTATTGATTTCAGAAGTAGAGGTCAGTGATTCATCAGTCCTATATAATACCCAGTACTCTTTACATCATGTGCCCTCCTTAATGCCTATCACCCAGTTACCCCATTCCCCAACCCCCTCCCCTCCAGCAACCCTGTTTGTTTCCTATGATTAAGAGTCTCTTATGGTTTCCCTCCCTCTCTGATTTCATCTTATTTTTTTTTCCTCTCTTCCCCTCTGATCCTGTTTTGTTTCTTAAATTCCACTTATGAGTGAGATCATATAATTGTCTTTCTCTTGTTGACTTATTTCACTTAGCATAATACCCTCTAGTTCCATCCATGTTGTTGCAAATGGCAAGATTTCTTTTTTTTTTTTTTGATGGCTCAGTTCTATGCCATTGTATGTATATTATACACACACACACACACACACACACACACACACACACACATACCACATCTTCTTTATCCATTCATCCATCCATGAACATCTGGGCTTTTTCTATAGTTTGGCTATTGTGGACACAGCTACTGTAAACATTGGGGTACAGGGGTCCCTTTGGATCACTACATTTGTATCTTTGGGGTAAGTACCAGTAGTACAATTTCTGGATTGTAGGGTAGCTCTATTTTCAACTTTTTGAGGAACCTCCATACTGCTTTCTAGAATATCTGCACCAGTTTGCATTCCTACCAATGGTGTAAGAGGGTTCCCCTTTCTCTGCATCCTTGCCAACATCTGTTGTTTCCTGACTTGTTGATTTTAGCCATTCTGACTGGTGTAAGGTGGTATCTCTTTGTGGCTTTGATTTGTATTTCCTGATGCCAAGTGATGTTGAGCATTTTTTCATGTGTCTATTGGCCATTTGTATGCTTTCTTTAGAGAAATGTCTGTTCATGTCTTCTGCCCATTTCTTGATTGGATTATTTGTTCTTTGGGTGTTGAGTTGGTTAAGTTCTTTATAGATTTTGGATCCTATCCCTTTATCTGATAAGACATTTGCAAATATCTTCTCCCATTCTGTCAGTTGTCTTTTGGTTTTGTGGACTGTTTCCTTTCCTGTGCAAAAGCTTTTTATCTTGATGAAGTCCCAATAGTTCATTTGCCTTTGTTTCCCTTGCCTTTGGAGACTTAGAATTAAATATTTTAATCAGATAGTAATTTAAGTACTTTCTTCTTGTACCTTATGTCATCTCCAGTTTGTGTTGTTATAGCCCTGCATATGTTAAATAACAAAAGCAAACTAATTATATGTCTTGCATAATCAGTATGTTGCAACATTATGATCAGACTAATAATACAAATCCACTCCAGTGCCAATTTTTAAACTTCCTGCAATCCTTAAGCAAGTCCTCAAGAATATAAAAATGTGAGCAAAAAGTTTTTATAGTTATCTTATAGAAGGTATAAACATCAATTACAAAGAGATATAAGGTAGTATAATTAACATGTTACAAAAGCATTTCTAATAAAGCAGAGGGAATAATTATATTGCTTGTAGTTCCCTGAGTTTATCGAACCACATTAAAAACAACTTCAAAAACAATCCAATACAAAGGCAAATCCCTATTATGGAAAAATAATAAATGTAAAGTATGTTTACCTTTTGCATATTGATCTAGCCTTCACTTTCCCCCAACCCAAACAACCTGTTCTTAATTCCTATAGCACACAGGATGCATTGGAAACAAAAGAAGCTAAAAGATGCCTATTGCAGAGTTTTAGATGTGTGGACCATGCATGATGTGGTCACAAAGGAAATGAAGGGGCAAAGGCTGCTTTTCCTTGGTTAATGGCAGGCGGTCTAATTGTTCAGGCTGAAAACCTGGCATCTTGCTGGGACTCCTCTCTCACATAGCCTTTATCTAAACCATCAGCTAATACTGTCACAATCTCTGGGATCCAACCCTTCCCTCACTATCTCCATCTCCCTGCCTAAGACCTCCTATTGCTCACCTGGATTATGGTAAATGCTCCTAACTAGTCTCCCTGCTTTATATCTTTGCCCTCTGCAGTTTATTCTCAACCCAACCAAATTGACCCTCTCCTCAAAGCTCTCCTGTGACTTTTGTTTCATTCAGCATAAAAGTCAATGCCCTGACCATAGGGTCCTACACACACTGTTCCCCATTATCTATCTTTGCACCTCACCATCTCAGCTCCAGCTACACAGGCCGCTTTCTGCTTTTAGGAACAGGCCACTCCCATTTCAGGGGTTTTGCAGTTGTTCTTCCTTTTAATTGGAAGGTTCTTTATATTTAGAGACGACATAGGTTATCCCTTTCACCTCCTTCAGGTTTTTGCTCAATGATTACCGTTCAGTGAATGATTCCCTAGCCATCCTATTTATAACTGCAAATCTTATTCATCCCTATCCCACCAAGTCCCTGTTTTGTTAAAACCTGTTTTGTTTTTCTCTGTAGAATGTATCATCATCTAATTACCATAAATTTTACTTATTTTCTTTGTCTGATTTGTAAAATTCATAAGGTTAGGAATTCTGTCTGTTTTGCTCACTGCTGTATTTCCATAGCTAGCAAATAGTAGGTGTTCAGTAAATGCTGGTTGAAAGAATGAATACCCTCCACAAATCCTCTAATAATGAGTGTTGAGAACTAGGTGCTTCCATAGATGCCCCTATGGGGGGGGGGATCTCCACACCAGTGCTAAAGTAGATGCATGACATTATTAGATTTATATGAATACACTGCTCTGAGAAATTGATATGTACAGTGTGCAGATACAAAACAAAGAGAATGATTTCTGTATGCAAAATCTAAAACTCACAGATTTATGAACTCAAGTTTTCTAGTCCTTTCTCTTCATTTGAAAGACAGAGGTCTAGTGAGCTAAAATCATCTCTGAAGCTCACTCAGATATTAGTAGTAAAATATACTATAAATCAGGTTACCTGATTCTCAATTCAGTGTTCTTTTCATTCCATCATGGCAAATTTGCATGCTTTTCTGATCAGGAATTGAATTGGTCTATAGCATCTGAACTTAAATTACTACATCACCAGGAAATAGAGTCTACGTTCCCAAAATTATTCCTAAATTAAGCCATGGTGAGTCTGAATGTTGCTGTATTTTTTCCATAATAATTGGAAATTAAAGAGGGGGGGAGCCAATTTCAAATGAAATTTCATTTTCATTCGTTAATTGTATATTTTGTGCCACGAACAGAGGAACTGTCATTTGTAGTCTAGCAGTCTGGCTAGAAGTATGGATTCTGGTGTTTACACCTCCAGATTTGAATCCCAGTTTTGTCACTTACCAATGGAAATCTTCTTAATCTCCCTAGGCTTCAATTTTCTCCTTTTTAAAAAGGGTAACAGCACTACTTATGTCATTGAGTTGTAAGAATAAGGTACAGAAAGTACTCAGCACATAACCTAACACATACATATTTACATTGACAGACTTATTGTCAACAGCATTCGGACATGAATAGAAGTTATAATCAGATTTCCACCCTTCAAATTTTCTTTTTTTTTTTTTAAGATTTTTAAAATTTATTTGACAGACAGAGAGATCACCAGTAGGCAGAGAGGCAGGCAGAGAGAGAGAGGAGGAAGCAGGCTCCCCGCTGAGCAGAGAGCCCTATGCAGGACTCTGTCCCAGGACCCTGATATCATGACCTGAGCCGAAGGCAGAGGCTTTAACCCACTGAGCCACCCAGGCACCCTCCCCCTTCAAATTTTCGATGCGTCATTATATTTATCAAACAAATCTCCCAAATTATATACTTGTTGATTTGAACCTTACAGCTTTTGTCTAGTGCCTTAAGAAATGAAAAAACTGGAAAGCAGTCAATTAATGCAACAATTCAATAAGATTTAATGCCCAAACCAGATTCAACTCAACATTAAAGCATCTTCTAATCTATTTTGACCGAAACAATGTATTTTCCCTCAATCATGTAACCATTAGACCAGCATCAAATGTTTAAGAGCCTCTTTAGTTATTGATATCTTCATGGTGGTCCAAGGGCGCCCTCTGTCTGAGTACTGAAGGCATTCAAAGCTAAATTAAATGCTTTTTGAAAGCTAATGCTTTCTCCGGTAAATAATTAACTAATAATTTTATGAAGTGAATTCTCTCTAAACACTGCTAGCAGATAGAAAGAAACAAAAGTCATGTCATTTGTTCCAAGAGCACCAGAACAGCTAAGTCTACGTCCCTGTAATTTACCTGGGAATTTGGAAAGAAAACCCATGAGATTTTCCCCAGTAATTTATCCCATATCATTCAACAAAATTATTGGCATACATTATCTGAATCTGTATTTTGATCTCTTTGTACTGTCCGTGTAAAACTCTACACTTTATTTAATATGCCATTGTAGAAGTTAGCACAGTCATGAGTATCACCAACATTAAATATTCATTGGGTATCTTCTGTGTACAAGACTGCACTAGGTGAAAAAGGATAGAAAAAAAAATCTCTATCCTCAAAGGAATAACAATCCACTTTCTAAGAAAGGATGTACAGAAAGAATATGTACAAAGAAAGTGGTAAAATGCCCACTGAAAAAGATATACATCTCTAGGGGTTTCGGGCTGGCTCAGTCAGAAGAGCATGCAATGCTTGATCTCAGGGTCATGAGTTCAAGCCCTACATGGGATATAGAGATTCCTCGAATAAATAAAACTTAAAAGGAAAAAAAAAAGGCATGTTTCTCTCAACTTGCTGCTGTGTTACCTTAGAGAAGTTATTCGACTTCTCTGAACTTCAGTTTCTCTGTAACATGGAGAAAATACCTCAAAGGAAAGTTGCAAAAGCTGATATTTGTAAAGGCCTCTGCACATAGTAAAAGCTCAGTAAAAGGTGATTGCCTTTATTAATATTATTACAAAAGAGGGCGCCTGGGTGGCTCAGTCAGTTGAGCGATGGGCTCTTGATTTTGACTCAGGTCATGATCTCAGGATGGTAGGATCGAGCCCCGAGTTGGGCTCCGGGCTCAGCATGGAGTCAGATTGTCCCTCTCCCTCTGCTCCTCCCCCAACTCTCTCTCTCAAATAAACAAAAATTTTTAAAAATATATTAAGAGAAATCCTGAATAACCTCCTACGTTAAATTTGTTTCAAATAGATGCATAAACAATATATTTCGTATCTTATTTTTTCAACACTAAATATTCTTTCTAGAAAAGAAAAACAAGTAATCCTGATCAAATGCTTGATCAAGTCAATAATGAGCCATCTCTAAAGGAACTATTTCAATATAATTAAAATAATTATTTCAATTATAATTATTTCAATAAAATTATATATTTATATAAATATTAAAATATTTTGGGTGCCCGGGTGGCTCAGTGGGTTAAGGCCTCTGCATTTGGCTTAGGTCATGATCTCAGGGTCCTGGGATCGAGGCCCGCCTGCATCAGGCTCCCTGCTTAGCAGGGAGCCTGCTTCCTCCTCTCTCTCTCTCTCTCTCTCTCTCTGCCTACTTGTGATCTGATCTCTCTCTCTGTGTCAAATAAATAAAATCTTTAAATAAAAAATATACATATTAAAATATTTTATATAAATATAAAAATATAATTAAAATCCCTTTTCCACTAATGAAATTTAAGGATTTATAAGAACATGTATTTTCTGGTACTTCACATGGCTACATATTCTCTTGAAACATCTAAAATGTTAAAATATAATTTCATCACATTTCATGGTCATTTATGTTTCTTTTCTTTTTTTTTTTAAAGATTTTTTATTTATTTATTTCACAGAGGGAGAGAGATCACAAGGAGGCAGAGAGGCAGGCAGAGAGAGAGAGGGGGAAGCAGGCTCCCTGCTGAGCTGGGAGCCCGATGCGGGCCTCGATCCCAGGACCCTGAGATCATGACCTGAGCCGAAAGCAGAGGCTTTAACCCACTGAGCCACCCAGGCGCCCTCATTTATGTTTCTAACACAGAGAGTAACTCAAGAACAGAATTATGATCATAAAAGAGATCTTAGCAAAATTCTAGTTCAATCCCTTTTTTTAAAGAATGAATGTATTTATTTTATTTTATTTATTTATTCTGAGAGATAGGGAGAGAGAGGCAGAGGCAGAAGCAGGGAGCAAGATGTAGAACTCGATCCCACAACCCCAGGATCATAAGCTGAGCCGAAGGCAAATGCTTAACCATCTGAGCCACCCAGGCACCCTCAATCTTTTTTTTTTTTGAAATAAGAACTTATTATGTATCTCATTAATATTACACCTCTAAATTCATTTTGTGAATTTTAATAATTTCTCAGGGAGGCAAGCTCATGAAAATGTGTTTGTTTATTGCTATTTTACCTTTATTTCTTCCTTCTTGGATGTTCTTCCTTCCCTTTATTTAAATTTTTAAAAAAATTTTAAAGATTTTATTTATCTATTTGACAGAGAGAAAGAGAGAGCACAAACAAGGGGGAGGAGCAGAGGGAGAGGGAGAGGCAGGCTCCTAGCTGAGCAATATGGAGCTTGATCCCTGAGATCATGACCTGAGTCAAAGGTAGGTGCTTAACCAACTGAGCCACCCAGGTGCCCCCCCCTTTTTTTAACTGAAGTATGGTTGACACGTTACATTGGTTTCAGGTGTACAACATAGTGACTCAACATGTCTATACCTTATGCTATGCTCACCACAAGCACAGCTACCATCTGTGTGCCAAGTATTTTTATATTCAGTTTGTAGGTGGGGAAACTTGTAAACAATAAAACTTAACACCATGCAAAATATTTGCAAAGAAAAAGTAACTAAAGCTAGGCTAACAATTCCATGTATTATCTCACTTAATGCTCATCCTCAAGCTGGTCACCTCAGCCTGAGGTAGGTGTTATATTCTCCATCTACAAAGGGGGAAACTGAGGCATGGAGTGGTTATGTAACTTGCTAAAGTCCTGCAGCTGGGATTCAGTAGAATCCAGTCCAGCTTGCCTGATTCCAGAGCCTGCACTCTCAACCTCTCCATATCCTTTTGACTACTTAAAAGTAATTTTCTTAAATATCCCTGAGTCTGACATAAATGATTGAATAAATAAAAAATGAATGAATAAAATAAAAAATAAATAAAAAATTGAATAAATATCCCTGAGTCTGACATAAATGATTGAATAAATAAAAAATAGCTCTTTTTTACAGAGGAACCCCAGACAATAACTACAGAAGAAATGAGGAAAATAATCACCATCAGGTAAACATCAGGGGTTGCAGGCAAGTACCATCAATGAATTCCAGTTAAAATTAGCAGGTATAACACGTATGATGAAGAAATAGGCTATCTGCAACACACCAAGGAATCTCTCCATATAATATTTTTATTTATTTTTGCTCTAGGTATACTTTTTGAGTATAATTAACATACTGTGTTGCATTAGTTTCAGATGTACAACATATTGATTCAACAAGTCTATACATTCCTCAACGCTCATAATGGTATGAGTCACCATCTGTCACCATACAATGTTATTACAATATTGTTGACTATATTCTTTATGCTGTACTCTTCATCTCCATGCCTTATTTTATATAGTTTATTTTATAACTGGAAGTTTTTACCTCTTAATCCCCTTTATCTATTTTCATATATTAATTACAAGGAGATAAATAATTTTACAGTGGAGAAACCCAGCAGACACCACCTAACCAAGTGATCAAACTACTGAACGTGCAGACAGAACCCTTCATGTAAATAATTTTTACTTAATGATTTAGAGCAATTCATTGTTTTTGCTACCATAAAGTTTAGTACTAAACCACCACCTGTGACAAAAGTTTAACAAATTGTTTGATTTGAGGTTGGGTAATCACTAAGTCTCTGAAGGAACTTGAGGCATATTTTTCCTAAGTTTTATCTCCGTGAAAATTGTATGGTTTACAAATTATGAAGGAGCAGCCCAATTCTTCCCATCAACACTTCTATAATTGTATAGTAATGCAAGATAAACTGATTATGGAAATTATATTTGGAAACCATAGTTTACAGATTCTGAAATTGATTTATTTTAACATTTTCTTGTCAAAGGAGAATAAAATGTGTCGTATGTAAAAAATAAGCTAAAAGGTATATCTATCTTTTGATTTTTTTTTAAAAAGATTTTATTTATTTATTTGCCAGAAAGAGAAAGCAAGCACAAGCAGGGAGAGCAGCAAGCAGAGGGAGAAGCAAGTTTCCTGCTGAGCAAGCTGGACTTGTGACTAGATCCCATGACTCTAGGATCATGACCTAAACCGAAGGCAGAATCTTAACTGACTTGAGCCACCCAGGTTTCCATACCTTTTAATTTTAAATAATTAAAGCTGGGGGCACCTGGGTGGCTCAGTTGGTTAAGAGTCTGCCTTCGGCTCAGGTCATGATCCCAGGGTCCTGGGATAGAGCCCCGCAGTGGGCTCCCTTCTCAGCTAGGGAGTCTGCTTCTTCCTCTCCCTCTGCTCCTCTTCCCGCTCGTGCTCTCTCTCAAATAAATAAAATCTCTAAAAATAAATAAATCTGCTATTTACTGAGCATTTAGAATGTGCCAGGCACAATTTTTCTGCATGTTATTTCATTTAATTCTCACAATATAGGCTTGCAAACTTTAGGACTATCACAGCTTCTTTAAATAATAGAACTATTTTGTACAGAATGTTTACATTCTGCATCTTAATGTACAAAATATCACTGCTGCTGACATCAATGGAACTTCAAGGGCATTGGAATGAATTACTAAGGCTTGTCAAAAATAGGCATTTTCCTTCCCCTCTAAAATGTTATAATTGTCCAACTATAAATAAAAGAATGCAGTTTCTTGCCATGTATTAGATTGATTACTGTCTAAAGCACAAATTTTATAGACAAGACTTTCGTTGTTTTTTCTTTAAAAAAATGCATAAAATGGAAAACAATCATACTGAAGTCTAAATTATAGGTAAAGAAAACAAGTGTCATAGGAGAGTGGAGGTGAATTTTCAAATATTGATAACTTACAGGATTTGCAGGTATTTCACTGGTTCACTGTTTTCCATATTTTAAATTGTAATGTATTTTAAAAGTATTTAATATATTTTAAATTTTAAGTAACATTTTAAGTTAATAGAATTTTATATGGATTTTTCTCATGTGTATCCATTTAAAGTTCACATTTTCATTTTAATGTAACTTTCTTTCAAAAACATAATTCAAAAATTGGTAAAAACCCCAAAGAGTCCCTCTCTCACTGTATCTCTCTGTGTGTCAAATAAATAAATAAAAATCCTTTAAAAAGCCCAATGGTAAGTTTTATTTACACAGTAGAAAAACTGAAAAGAAACACATTTTTCACAATTTCAGAGGTGACAAAAATCTATATTTCAAGTGGTTTCTGAGCTCCCTTAAAGGATTTTGATAATTGCATATAAAGTTTTATAAAGTAATCTTAATAGCCAGATTAATGTTAACGTGCTCTGGGTCTACTTTTAACTGTATGCTTCTTAAAATATAATGAAAGAGCGACTGATTTGACAAACACTGGTCATTATTTTAGTGGAACTATTTACAAGCAATTACAGTTGCTGGTTTCTTGCAGTTGTCTCTCATTATCTTCCTGATTTTTCAATTCCCTAACGTAATGGTGTGGGAAAACTAACATTTTCCCTCCTTTTCGAGAAATGGCATGATGGAGAGAAGACCTTCGGGGTACTAAACACAAATGCAGACATTTAGACGTTGATGGCTTGAAGATTCATTTTGTGGTTAAGTTTTTGTTGTTTCTTCAATCAAAATTTGTGAGTTTTCCCTTAAAATCCCCGCGCTCCTTTGCTTTAGCCCCAGCGGATACGTGCCCCCTACCCATTTCTGACTTGAACTGGGCTCCCGCCCGCAGTTTCAGCGCCGGGGGTCCCTCGCACCTGGACAGCAGGACACCGCGGAGTCCAGTCGCCCAGCGCGCGCGACTGCCTGCGGCGGACTCCGCTCCCCGCCCTCCAGGTGGTGATGGTCGGGGGGGGTGCGGATCGGACGCCTCTCCCAAAACATCCCGCAAGGGCATTCCTTTTGTTCGTTCATTCAACGAATACTCAGTTTCACCTGCCCCTCTCAGTCGTCAGAAAACCAGTTCGGGCCTCACTTTGAAAGAGTACCGTCGTCGTCTTGTTAATGACACGAGGAAGCCGGGGAGGGCGAATCTCGGCCGGTACTTAGCGAATACCTTCCCGAGCGGCCTGGAGCATTACGCCAGCTCTCTTCCCTTAATCCTTCACTTAATGGCAAACAGTGACCACCGCTACACTCTGCGGTTCTTGTCGCCAAGCCAGCCTTATGCCAAGTCCCTCCACGCCGCGAGCGGCTACCCTCTGTCCGAGACAGCACGAGAGGCTTTCGAAGGCAGGCGGGGCACCCCGGACCTACGGCCAGCCGTGCTCTGGGTCCAGGCCTCAAACAGTTCCAGGCTGGAGGTGGGTAGAGAATCACTTCCGAGAGCTGCGGTCCAGGGGGTCTCAGCGGGATTTCCCCCTTCAGCCCGGAGGCGCGCTCGCTCGCCCCGCACAGCGGAACTACAACTCCCAGCGCCGTAGTAGCTGCCCGGACTTCCGGAAGCGAAAGCCGGGCGGGGAGGAAGCTGCTGAGACCCGGCCAAAAAGGCCGGGGGTTAATCTAGCAAGCAAAAGGGGGCGGGAAGGACTGTAGGGTTAACCTGTCAATTCGCCACCATGAACGTGGTTTTTGCTGTGAAGCAGTACGTTTCCAAAATGATAGAGGACAGCGGACCGGGTATGAAAGTCCTCCTCATGGATAAAGAGACGGTGAGTTTGCTTTTGCTCAGTATTTGTTTGTGAGGGAACTCTCCCTCCCTCATAATAGCTACTCCCACTCCACTGTAGAATTTAGTATTTAATTAGAGGTTCTGAAGCGACGGTCAGTTCTGTGTGGAACCGAAATGTGTATAAAGCTTGTCTAGTAGGTTTTAAGTGTCAATGGCTCTACCTACCACCAGAGATTTCTTCTTCTACCCGGAACAATTTATTGGAATCAGAAGTCCTTTCCTAAATGTCTCTGCGGAGAAATAATATGTGAGACAGGACACTTGGAAGACTTTTTATTTCCAGTCAGCGTTGTGTTTTTAAAATAAACCTGTTAGTGCTCAAGGTGAGATGACAGATTATTATTTGTTGGTCACGGAATTATTTTAAAAAATCACTCTAAGGTGATGGAAAAATTTTTTTTCGAAATTTATGGATTGTGTTGAGAGAGAACATGTTTTTCATTCTGGTACATTACCTACGTGTTTTGGCTCCCAGTAAGTGTTATTATATATGTTAGTATTTGCCTTATCCAGCTAAGTATTAATGAAAAAAATTTGCCTTAGGTGTTGTTGCTTGTTCTATTATTTTTTACTAGCATAATGATTAATTATTTTTCTTTACAGACTGGCATAGTGAGTATGGTATACACACAATCAGAGATTCTTCAGAAGGAAGTGTACCTTTTTGAACGCATTGATTCTCAAAATCGGGAGATCATGAAACACCTGAAAGCAATTTGTTTTCTTCGTCCTACGAAGGTACTGAGCTGTCATTTGCCCAGGCAAATACAGAGCACTCTGATATGAAAGCATTAAGAAAGCAAAGTAAATTTGTATTATCATTTGTGGCATCATAATTAACCTGGTACATCACAGTTATAACCTTGACTCTCCTGCTTTCCATATCTCAGTTTACCCCTTACAGTCAGTTTTCCCTCCAAGATGCCTTTTAGGTTCCCAGCCACTTTCCAGACCAGTAACTATCCTAGCAAAGACCCACATCACTTAATTCCTGGCTTAACCTCCATACCTATCACATAGAACACCATTGCCACTTAATCTTATGTACCTACACCAATATCTTGAGTCATATCATTTTGTTCACATCTAGGCACAGGAACATATAATGGCTCAATTTTACTTCCGTGATTAAATCAATATTTAGTAGCCCAGCCCTCAAATCCCTTCTTTAGCTGGTTGGGTCTGCCCTTATGTATGTATCCAACATCCTATGTCTAATCTCTGCTCCTCCAGTCTTGCCAGCTACGCCTTTTTATCATCCCTCTATATGCTCATTCCTCTTCTCTATTCATTCTCTTCCCCTAATTAAAGGCTCTTTAGCCTTCTGTCCATTTTCATCCATCATTTTCTAAATCTAGGTTGAGTCCTCCTATAAAACTCCTATACTACTTCGATCTTATTTTGTATATTCTCTTTGTATACGTGACCTTCAACTCCAGTGCACTCTTTTACCATGCTTGTATAGCATGTACTTGCTGAAATACAAATGTCATGTCATGTCACCCCCACTTGAAATCCTTGAATGACTTATTTTTATGCTAAAAGCAGAACTCCTTAATTATGGTTCTGTGTGGTCTGGTTCCTGTCATTCCTACAGCCTCATTTCAAACCATTCCCACTTTTGCTCTTGGCCACATTAATCTTTCAGTTCACTTTATTCCGTCATGCCACAGGACCTTTGCACAGGCTCTTCCCTTTGCTTGGAACTTCATTTCCTCCAGCAAATCATCCCTGGTTTTGCTGACCAAGTCAAAGGCCCCCTTTGTAAGCACTTAACAGTACCACCTTCTCCCTTTGCTTGTCATAGTTGAAGTTTTATATGGTTTGATTAATATCTGATTAATATCTCACCTACCAGTGGTAAGCTTCATGAAAATAGAGATGGTATCTGTTTTTTCACACTATTATGTCTCCAGTTCCTGCTAGGTGGACCTCAATCCTGAAGTATTCTGAATTAATGAATACATTAATACTATGTTATAGTCATTTCTAGTTGTTTCACATTTGTAGCTCATGAAATTTTGGTGCTGAGAGGGATCTTAGAGATCATCTGGTCCATCATTTCCTAAAATTTTTCATTAGAGACCCTCTTTATAAACATAGAGATATATATACTCTCTGAAACTAAAAATGTGTGGGTGTTTTGAAGATTTTATTTATTTATTTGAGAGAAAACATGAGCATGAGCAGGGTGAAGGGCAGAGAGAGGGAGAAGCAGGCTCCCCGCTGAGCAGGTAGCCCCATGCAGGACTCTATCCCAGGCCCCTGGCCCCTGGGATCATGACCTGAGCCAAAAGCAGACACTTAACCAGCTGAGTCACCCAGGTGCCCCACTAAAAATCCGTTCTTAAAAATGATTTTTCTTTGGGGTGCCTGGGTGGCTCAGTTGGTTAAGTGGCTGCCTTTAGCTCAGGTCATGATCCCAGTGTCCTGGGATTGAGCCCCACTTCAGGCCCCCTGCTCAGCAAGAAGCCTGTTTCTCCCTCTCCCTCTGCTGCTCCCCCTGCTTGTGCTCTCTCTCTCTCTCTCTGTCAAATCAATCAATCAATCATTTTTCTTTAATGTTATGTTGTAAAGTTAATTTTAATGTATTTTTAAATCTAAAAGACCGTTTTTAAAACCTTTTCCCATTTAACAAGCAATGTGCATTGCTTATATTACTTTTAGTTCTTTAAGGAAATGTGTGATTTTTTAAACGTTCATAACTGTATTTCATATCATGTTTAGACTAGGGACCAAATACATATTGAAATTTAACTGTGTGTTAATAGTATCAAAATAGATAAAACCTGCATTAAGATCTTATGTAATTGGAATTCTTATGTTTTTTTTTTTATTTTATTTTTATTATTTGCCCAAGGGGTACAGGTCTGTGAATCATCAGGCTTACATCTTTCACAGCACTCACCATAGCACAAACCCTCCCCAATGTCCATAACCCATCCACCCTATCCCTACCCTCCCACCCCCCAGTAACCCTCAGTTTGTTTTATGAGATTAGAAGTCTCTTATGGTTTGTCTCCTTCCCCATCCCATCTTGTTTCATTACTTATGTTTTGACCATATAAAAATCCACTTTTTTTACTTCTAAATTTCATATTTTATTTTTGTTTTTTTAAAGATTTATTTATTTGAGAGAGAGAAAGTGTCAGTGGAGGAAAGGGGCAAAGGGAGAAGGAGAAAAAGAAACCCAGGCAGATGCACCGCTGAGTATGGAACCTGATGCTAGGCTTGATTTCATGACCCATGAGATCGTGACCTGAGCCAAAATCACAAGTCAGACGCTTAACTGAATGAGCCACCCAGATGCCCCCATATTTTGTTTTTAAATCTTAGCCTACTGTTTGCAGATTCTTCACAAACATTACAATTATGCAGTCTTAGGTCCCAATAAGTTAAAAGGCAAAGTGAATGCAATTAAGTGTATTTTCTCTTTAATGTTGGTTTTTAAAGAACTAGATACATTTCAATATTCTAAGAATTTTGATTAGATGAATAATTTATAGACAAGCGGCCTGAGGCAAATATGCAGAATTATTATTGGTTTTATGTTGTACTTCAACATTTGTGTTTTTAATACTTTTAAATCTTAATTTGGCCAAGGTAATGCAGCTCATTAGTGTTGTAGATGACTCCAGATTGTTATATTTAACATATCTCTTTTTCACCTCCGGCCCTCATCCCTGCAACATACACTTAAATCTAGACTTCAGCACTCAGTAGACTCTCGGTAAATACTTAAATAAATTAATAGACAATATGTATTATTTTTTCACTTAAACAATTCTTTTTTTTTTTTTTTTTTTTAAGATTTTATTTATTTATTTGACAAAGAGAGATACAGCGAAAGACGGAACACCAGCAGGGGGAGTGGGAGAGGGAGAAGCAGGCTTCCCACTGAGCAGGGAGCCCGATGCGGGGCTCCATCCCAGGACCCTGGGATCATGACCCAAGCTGAAGACAGACGCTTAACAACTGAGCCACCCAGGCGCCCCTCACTTAAACAATTCTCACATATTATTTATTTGGTGTTTCCTTTCTAGGAGAATGTGGATTATCTGATTCAAGAGCTCCGGAGACCAAAATACAGTATATATTTTATTTGTAAGTATATTATTTCACTTATTCCATCATGTAACTGTATCCTAGCTAGTTTGTTCTATTGGACACTTTATATTATCAATAAGGTAACTGAATCAGTCACTATACGAGTCTGATTTTTTCATATCCTTTCAAAGTATTAAAAGTCCTATAACCAACCAACGTTCTGTTTTAGAGGGCTAAGTGGGATTTTCTTCCTCATTGATTGATTAGGTAAAAATTACTTTTGAAGTTTTACTTTGCCTATCAAGATTCTTTATAAGTCAAAAATTACAAGAAGCCAAATTTCACATTCCACCTCCACAAAACAAAACGAAACAAAAAGTGTATACTCATTCCTATTTTATACTTTTATGAACTGAGGCATAGAAGCTGATTTCTTTACTTGGAGGATGATATGCTTGAGTTTGTTGGAAAAGCAGAGATTTACTTTACATACCAGATGAAAACATTCCACTTCTCTTTGCTACTTTATGTAATACTTGAAAGTACAAGTCATCAAGTAGGTATCTTCTATGTACATAACTTTTGGGGGGGAATATAGGGAAAGCAGAGTCCTAGAAATAAACTAGGTTTGTGGTTACTGTATATTTTATATGATTTTTTTTTTTTTTGGTGTAATACATTCTGCTTTGGAAGTTACATCCATTCTCCTCTAGATGTCATTATTGATCTTTATGGGATGAGTGAGTCTAATTTATTTGGTGCCATTTCCAAAACCAAGGACAAACCTTAACTCTCAGTATGTAGGACATTTGTGAAATTTTAAAGCTTACTTGAAGGCTTTGGAGTTTTAGGGTTTAGATTATACTCTAAAATATACTTATTTTCTACACTATATGCTACAATTAAATAATGGTACCAAAAATTAACATTTGTGTTAATTTGTGATAAGACAGTATTTTATGAAGAACTTTTTCATATATTATTTCATTCAGTCCTTACAACAACCTCAAGAGGTAAAAATTGGCAGTTTATTGATTTCTGCCACATCCTAGTGTTGTTGTTGTTGTTGTTGTTTCCTTTTGGCTAATAGTCACAGGCTTTCTTTTATAATTTAACATTTTTTTTTTAAGATTTTATTTATTTATTTGACAGAGAGAGAGAGAGAGATCACAAGTAGGCAGAGAGGCAGGCAGAGAGAGAGGAGGAAGCAGGCTGGGATCATGACCTGAGCCGAAGGCAGAGGCTTTAACACCCTGAGCCACCCAGGCGCCCAATTTAACTTTTTATTTTGAGACAATTATAGATTCACATATAGTTGTAACAAATAGTACAGAGATCTCATTTATTCTTAAACCCATTTTCCCCAGTGTAGCATCTCACATAACTATAGTACAATACCATATCCAGGATATTGACATTAATACAGTTAGGATACAAAACATTTCCATCTCCATAAAGGTCTCTCATATTGCCCTTTTATACCAGATCCACTTCCCTCCCACCCAACCCCCTTACTAACCCCTAGCAACCATAATCTGTTCTCTATTTCTATAATTTTGTCATTTCGAGAATGTTACATAAATGGAATTATACAGTATATAACCCATTGGGATTGACTTTTTTCACTTAGCATTTTTGAGATTCATCCAGGTTGTAGCATGTATCAATAGTTCGTTCCTTTTTTATTACTGAGTAGTATTCCATGTTATACCACAATTTGTTTAGCTACCCATTGGATGATATCTGAGTTGTTTTCCGTTTTGGTTACTACAAATAAAGCTCTTATAAACATTTGTGTATAGATTTTCATGTGAACATGAGTCTTCATTTCTCTGTAGTACATAATGTCCAGGAGAGCAAGAGAGCAATTGCTGGGTCATATGGTAGTTCCATGTTTAGTGTTTTAAGAAACTGCAAAATGTTTTCTAGAGTGACCATACCATTTTACTTTCTACTAGCAAGGTACAGGTGATCCAGTTTCTTTGTATCCTTATGAGCATTTGGTGTTGCCCTTATTTTTTATTTTAGCCATTCTGATAAGTGTGTAGTCATTACAATATTTTTAGTCTGATCACAAGCTAGATACTTAGGAAAGTATAGAAACTTCTACTTAGTGACGTGTGTGTGTGTGTACACACACATATGAATATATGAGAGATTCCCTGTGCTGTCGAATTTAAGCAGACATATAATGGGATCACTTCTTGTGCTGAGTCTCTCAGTTTAAAATTGAGTGGGTCTTGAGATGAAAGACTCCTTTGAGGCAGCAGTTGAGATTAGTAACCATTAACATAATGTCTATTCTGGTTCTAAAGATTATTTGATTTGCACTGTGAATCTGTGAAGTAGAAGGAAAAAATGATATAGCACTAAAGCCTAGGAAAAACAGACTCTTGGAACTTGGGTAAAGCAATCAATTTCACAATTTTATTTGATTAAAATAAACTAAATGAGTTTGTATGTAGTGATTTCATTCATTACAAACTTTGAACACGATTTATATCAACATTAAATTGGCCTTCTGCTCATCTCATTTTTTTGTAATTTTATTTTATTTCTGTGTCTACTTAATAAATATATTACATAATAGGATCCTCCCTTCCTTTATTAAAAAAATAACCTCTCTTATGAAAGTTTTCCAATATATACAAATAATGTAATAAATCCCAATGTATCCATCACCCAATTTCAAAAGTTGCTTTGCAAGGGCCTATCTTGTTTTAGCTATACTGCTGCCTACTTCCCCACCAATGTTATTTTGAAGGAGATCTAAGGCATCATATGAGTTCATCCCTAAATATTTCAGTATACATCTCTAAAAGATAAGGACTCATTTTACAAAATACCATTATTAATAAAAAATAAACAAAATACCATTATTATACCTACCCAAATAATGAAAAATAATTCCTATTTTCAAATACTCAGTGTTCAAATTTCAGATTGTCTTACAGTTTTGTTTTGTTTTATTTTTCTCACTGTTTTTGTATTTGAATTATGATCATAATAAGATCCACACATTGCTGTTGATTGATAAGTTGTTTAAGTTTCTTTAATCTTCTATAGGTGTTTTTTCTCTGTCTCTCTTGATCTCTCTCTCTCCAGTGCATTTATTTATTGAAGAAACTACATTGTTCTATTAAAGTTTCTCACAGCCTGTATCTTGCTGATTACATCCCTCTAGGGTAGTTTAACATATTCTTTGCATTTTAAAATATTCTAGGGGCACTTGGGTGATGCAATCAGTGATGCAAGCATTGACTCTTGGTTTTGGCTTAGGTCACAATCTCAGGGTCATGGGATCGAGCCCCACATTGGGCTTTGCACTCAGTGTGGAGTCTGCTTGAGATTCTCTCTCCCTCTGCCCCTCCCACTTGTGCGTGCTTCCTCTCTCTCTCTACAATAAATAAATCACATAAATAAATACACCAACAAATAAAATATTCCTCTATCCTTCAGTTCTGTAGATTGGTAGTTTGGATATAGGAGCTTAATTAGATTTAGATTTGATTTCTTCTTGGCAAGAATATTTCATAGTCAGTGTTGTGTGCTTTCACTGATTGTCTCTTATTAACATCAGTTGATGCTCAATGCCTAGGTCCATCCATTGATTCATTAGTGGATGATAAAAATTATGATGTTTTAATTCTGTTATGATCATTCCTTCTTTGTTTTTTAGCTGGAATATTTCCATAAAGAGAAATTTCTCCTGATCTACTATTTGGTTACCTGTGGTACAATTTGTATGTAAAAGAATAAAAACTCACTTCTTTCCCTTTTTTTGCTATTTTCAGTATAATGACCTGGTTCCCTGGCATCCTCCAATGCCTACGTGGTGGTCTTTTTTTTAAGTATTATTATGAATTTATGGATTTGAATATATTTGTGCTACTCATTTCAATTCAGAGGTGTTCGACTTTGACATTTACCACAATGCATACCAAACTTCACTTAGTCATTAGGCTCTTTTATGTCTAATTGGAGCAAAAGGGATCTCCTTTGAGTCAGCCACAACTCATATGTCTGTTTCAGATTTCAGTAATGTGATCAGCAAGAGTGATGTGAAGTCATTAGCTGAAGCTGATGAACAGGAAGTTGTGGCTGAGGTTCAGGTAAACGTATTGGTCCTCTAACACATCTCTTATATTGGCCCTTTTTAAAGATTTGAATCTAACATAAGAAAGGTGCTGTCTCAAAAGAAGGCAGGCTATTGATCAGACATTATAAATGTGCATTGCACCAAACTATACTCAGAAAGTTTGTAAGTGGTATCAAATTGGGTGGGAACAGAATTAAAGGAGTCAGTGGGAATAAGGGGATTGGACTGGTTCTGGATCCTACTGAATTGGATAGGGAGGATGTCACAGGGTTGGCGACAGAGTCAGATATATTCTGTCCTAGGTTTTTTTTTTTCCTATGCTAGTTTTATGAACCACATTATAAGAATGTTCATCTACAGGGCTATGTCTGATTGGAAAAGAATAGGAAATAGAGGATGTGAATGAGGTTTGTTAAAGTTCTGTTTGTGATTATCTTGTCTGGGAGATAAAAAGTAGACTTTTGTTGTTAGGTTAAAACTTGGTAATTCCTAAATATTCTGCGTGCTATATAATACATCACATCAGAACTTGTTATGTTACCTTTTCCTTCTTAAAGGCTATAGTGTTTTTGAATACATTTATCACCTAAGTGAAGAAAGGACAGGAAATAAACAAGTTTTGGATTTTCAAAAGGATGTGCTAGGTGATAAATGAGTAGTAATAAAAAAAAGAATGACCTATTTTAAAATATGTTCTCCCTCATGAGAATACACTTTACAAAAAAAAGAATACACTGAACAATAAAATTCTTTTTCATCTGTGTAACATTGTATATCCTATAGCAGTCTTATTTTTACTAATTGATAAGTGTGCACAGAGGTCTCCAGAAATGTAATGTACATACTTCTACAACTTTTTGTTTTTTAGAAAATTTATTATTATTATTGCTGCCATTTTATAATTATTTTATTCCCCCACATTGACTGTTGCTACTCAATTATTAATTGATCATTTTTTGTATCTCTCTTTTACCTGCATTTCCTCAAATTTGATTATATCACATAGTATATCACATATGAAAATATTGCTGTATGATACAGTTGGAATTTATGAAATGACTGATCTTGGTGCTTTGTTTGCAGGAATTTTATGGTGATTATATTGCTGTGAATCCACATTTGTTTTCCCTCAATATCTTGGGTTGCTGCCAGGTATGAAAGGAAAGGATAAAAAAAAATAAGTTTATCAGGTGGGAGTTAATTCAGCAAGTAATTGGACTTGTAAGGAAAAATTCAAATATTTTCTCTGAATATACATTTCTAACAAAAAGGGTCGAAATTGGGATCCAGCCCAGCTATCCAGAACAACTCAAGGATTGACAGCTCTCCTTTTATCTCTGAAGAAATGTCCCATGATTCGTTACCAGCTTTCATCAGAAGCAGCAAAGAGACTTGCAGAATGTGTTAAGGTATGGCTTTCCCTACCCCCAGTTTCAAAGCATCAAGACCATTCATTTCCTTATCATATTTCAGAAACTATAGCAATATTTTTTCTACAACCAAAGAGGTGATGTGTTAGGTTTACTGGCAAAGAGATAGATCGTTGTAATAAAAAAGCAAAAGCAACAAATTAGGGCTAAAATGTTTAGACTTAACTCAGGAAACATTTGCAAGCTAAATAACTTAAATAGTTATTTTGATCCTATTAAGTCATTTGTAAAATAGAGTTTTAAATTCTAACATATTAAACAGCATGCTACCAAACTTTGTCAAGCCTTTGAATCCTTTTCAGAAGGCCTATGAAGGTGCAAAGAACTATTGTTAAATGTGTTTTTTATGTATTAATTTTCTGTTTGTCAACATGGAGGTTTCTCAAAAAATTGAAAATAGAGCTACCCTACAACCCAGTTATTGCACTACTGGGTATTTACCCCAGCGATACAAATGTAGTGATCTAAAGGGGCGTGTGCACCCCAATGTTTATAACAGCAATGTCCACAAAAGCCAAATTATGGAAAGAGCCTACCTGTCCATCGACATTGAATGGATGAATTAAAATGAATGGATACAGAATATGTGGTGTATATATACAATGGAATATTATGTAGCCATCAAAAAATGATATCTTGCCATTTGCAATGACATGGATGGAACTAGAGGGTATTATGCTAAGTGAAATAAATCAATCAGAAAAACACAATTATGATCTCACTGATACGTGGAATTTGAGAAACAAGGCAAAGGATTATAGGGGAAGAGAGGAAAAAGTGAAACAAGATGAAACCAGAGAGGGAGACATAAGAGATTCTTAATCTCAGGAAACAAACTGAGGGTTGCTAGAGTGGAGGGGGGTGGGGGGGATGGGTGGCTGAGTGATGGACACTGGGGAGGGTATGTGCTATGGTGAGTGCTGTGATTGTGTAAGACTGATGAATCACAGACCTGTACCCCTGAAACAAATAATACATTATATGTTAATAAAAAAAAAAGATTTCTGTTTATATTACCAACTAATTGGTTGACCAAACTGTCTTTCTCTCTCATCCACAGCAAGTAATAACTAAAGAATATGAACTGTTTGAATTCCGGCGGACTGAGGTGCCTCCATTGCTGCTTATTTTAGATCGTTGCGATGATGCCATCACCCCATTGCTAAACCAGGTGCAGAACCCTTTATTAGCATAATAGAAGCATGATTTCAAGTGGTATTCATCAAAATGCAGATGTGGAAGTGAACAGTGTGGTCCATGTACTTGCCTCTTTATTTTCAGCTTTTTTTTTTCCTTGTATTTCCTGGTGTTTTGGTATCCCTATTCTTCCAGCCGCAGTCATCTTTGGCTTTTTCTTCTGCCTCATCTTTCCTGTCCCTTTCTGCCACCACCTTCACCCCTGATCAAGACAACATCTAGGTTCTGTAGTTTCTCCTTTTCCAGTGTCTATCTGCAGTTTTCCATTCTTACTGCCAATACCTTTGTGTAGACCCTAATCTCTTAAGGGAATACTGAAATAGTCATCTACCGATCCCTCACTTTTAATTTTTATTTTATTTTATTTTATTTTATTTTATTTTTTATTTTATTTTATGTTATGTTATGTTATTTTATTTTATTTTATTTTATTTTAGATTTTTTTGTTTGTTTGACAGAGAGAGAAAGAGAGAGCACAAGCAGGGGGAGCAGCAGGCAGAGGGAGAGGGAGAAGCAGGCTCCCCGCCAAGCAGAGAGCCCAGTGCGGGGCTTGATCCCAGTACCCTGCGATCATGACCCGAGCTGAAGGCACATGCTTAACTGACTGAGCCACCCAGGCACCCCTTATTTTATTTTTTTGTACAAGATCAAATCTACACTTTTATTTATTTACTTTTCAATAAGTTTAAATCCTCGAGGGTACAGCATCACATGGATTCTGTGTCCAATGGCCTTAGCACGAAGGTTGCTTCAGAATTTGACATGAGTCATGAGAATTTCCATGGTTATGAGTTACCTTCTCCAAATTACTCTGGTTCAGTTTGCCACCAGGAGTCACTGTGTTATTCTTTGCTTTGTACACATAAGCACATCTCTTGCCAAGATAGAACTTAATTTCATCTTGAGCATGAACACCTTCAATTTTAAAAAGAGCTGTATGCTCCCTCTGGTTCTGGAGATCCTGCTTATAGCCAGCAAAAATGGCCTTGAACCACAGCCTTCCAGGCATATTTTTTGTTTTAGGAGTCCTGTTCCCAGCAGGCCTCCATAGGCTCCAAGATGGCTGAAACAGAAAGGCCTTATTCCCCTCTTTTAATTTCTTTCTGCTCTAATATATTTTATAGATATAATGTTGTTAAATCACTTTTCCTAAAGAACAGTTCTGATCTTACTACTCCTGGCTTAAATATCTTCATTGGTTCACATTTGCCTGCTGGCTTAAATACACACTCCTGAACTTGGCGTCCAAGAGCCTTTACAGTATGGGCCCAACTTTAACCTACAGCTCACTACTGTGCAGATATGTCTTGTGGTTTCCGGCCGTCATTTTATTCATGTTGTGACCTCTGTCTAAACGCTGGAATGTTTCAAATACCTACTGTCCCTGTCTCCACCTATCAACATTCATCTCCTTTAAAATCACTCAAAACGTCTCCTTAAAGCCTTTTATTATTTTAGTCAGACATGTTCTTTTTTCCATCACACTATTGCAGAACTTTGTGTCTCTCTTATATCTTATGCTTTATTTGCCATGTTGTACCTTTGGTTGTTTTCACACAGTCCTTCAAGGCAGACTGTGTCTTACTGTGTTTGTTCTTCTGCAAGTATAAGAACAATATACCTTACACAAAGTAGAGGCTTTATTAATTGTGACTTTGAACTCGTAGGGAAAGAGATAGTTTATCTTTTAGTTTCTTTCCAGCTTATGATCATGTTAATGCTAGGAGAACTCTGTAGCTGTAGAGTGCAGCTTCTCTATGATAGGATAGCCTTATATTCCTAAAATACAGGGTAGTATATGTTCACTCAAGAAGTTTTGATAATATAAAAACATAGAAAGAAAAACGATTGCCTGTAATTCTGTTTTCCAAAGAAAAACAACCATCTATTCAACTAATTTCACTGAATACCTATTATGTGCTAGGTATTGTGTTAAGTATTGGAGATAATGGGGCACCTGGTGGCTCAGTCGGTTCAGTGGCTCGTGATCTCTGCTCAAATCTTGATCTCAGGGTCATGAGCTTAAGCCCTGTGTTGGGCTACACACTGGACATGGGGCCTACTTTTTAAAAAAAGTATTAGAGGTAAAAGTTTAAGAAGATGCAATCTCTGCTCTCGAAGAGCTCATGATGGGGAGAGAAGTAAACTGATCATTTTAATTATAGAGTAAGTACTAATGGTAGAAGCATGCATAGGATGCTGTCTAAGGAAGCATAAATATTTTGTTATACGTATTTTACGTGCCCCCATGCAACTTGCTTTTTTTAAAAAAGATTTTGTTTATTCATTTGAGAGCTAGATGAATGTGTGTACATGCGCGCACAAGTGGGGAGGGGTCGAAACAGAGAATCTCAAGCAGGTACTTCGCTGAGCATGGGCCCCTACTCTGGGCTTGATCTCACAGCCCATGAGATCATGAACTGAGGCAAAACCAAGAATCAGACACTTAACCAAACGAGCCAGCCACCCAGGCACACCTGAAACTTGCTTTTTTAAGGATTCACTTGGCAAGTATTTTAGGAAATGAAGCACCTTCTTTTATAACCTTAAGTTCTTTCTTAATAAATCTAGTTGGCTTAAGATGAAGTAAAAGTATATAAATATTTCTAGCATTTAGATTCTAGATTTAGAAGGTAATTAGCTAGAAAATACTTAGTTTTGTATAATGGACCTATGACTAAAAAGAGCCCATTCTCCATAAATGGTGAGAAGGCAGAATTTGGGGTTTCTCCATTCCATTTTCACCAAATAAGTTCACATTTTGTAAAAATGGAAACCAGTCCTTCTTCACAATTCATATTGAGTAAAAATATGAAATAAAATGGATTCAGAGGCAAAGCTTCCGAATATGTGTGTTTTGATTAACTCACAAGGTTTGTTTCTGATAATATTAGTGTTCCCAGGATAAATATAGCACCGCTCAGATCTGCAAGAACACACTTCTCATGCTGCAGAAAACCACAGAAGCGTACAGGAAATGGTACAGCTTGTAACTGCAGTACCAATATAGCCCTATCTGTGAAGCCAAAAATATACTCTTAATTCACGGGCAAAAACTGAAGCTAATGATAGATCTAATTTGTTTTCTTTCTATCAGGAATATTAATCTTGTTGCTCTTTTTCCAAAAGTGTAAAATCTAAAAGTATTTTGACTTATAGTTTAACCAATTACGAGTCTTAATGCTTAGTAGAACACAAAATATTAATAAAACTTGAAGTAAAGAACCTCTATGTAAAGAAGACTAGTTGCTAAGAACGTTATCAGTTTTTGTTTTCCTCAACATTTACTATTTCCATGTTTTGTCAGTTACCAATTTTTTTTGTCATAATTCTTCATTTAGTGGACATATCAGGCCATGGTCCATGAACTACTGGGCATAAACAACAATCGGATTGATCTTTCCAGAGTGCCGGGGATCAGTAAAGACTTAAGAGAGGTGGTCCTATCTGCTGAAAACGATGAATTCTATGCTAACGTAGGTGGTTAAAATTTTTTTTAATTGTTTTTAGTTGTTTTTATGTAAGAAGGCCAGTATTGACTTGTTGGAGTGAGAACAGGTACGGGGTTTTACATGGAAGGATGATAGAAGCATCCTGTAGATAAACTGTATGTCAAGAAAAGGCGGAAGACTTGGATTCGGACCCTTTAACAGTTTTTCTTTTTTTTCCTTCATAGAAATCACATATTTAGCCTTGTATTTTTAAAATTAGAACCCAATTTATTTACTTCGTTCCCTTCTGTAGTCCTTTGTGAGAATAGTAATGGTATTCATCACCATTATCCTGGCCAATGTCCAGATTTGGTCATTATAATGGAATTTTCTTGCCCTTCAATTCTGCCTTCAGGATTTTTCACTTCTTTTAAATGGTCTGAAAATCAGACTCATTGATGGAACTGTGTTTCCAACTTCCTTTTTCACAGAATATGTACCTGAACTTTGCTGAGATTGGTAGCAATATAAAGAATCTCATGGAAGACTTTCAGAAGAAGAAACCAAAAGAACAGCAAAAACTAGAATCAATAGCAGACATGAAGGTAAATTGAACATGTTCATGGATGACTAACATGCAAGACTTTGGAACTATTCATGTAAGCAACATTTCTGGAATATTCTCAGTCTTATTTCTGCCTTGATTCATTTTGTTTGGTTTGAGATAATTTTCTATACTATTTCTCTTTAGGAAACGATATAGTGAAAACTTCATAACAAGCCATGTACTTCTTTCCATTCTTCATTCACGTTTGGATTACTTAAAGAGTCAGTCTACTGACATGTACCAGTTCTTCTCTTTTTAAACAGAAACAAAATGCCATGGGATTGAAAGTTATAGATGCCTTAGTCTGGGCGGAACCGTTCCTGCTTATTTTTTCCATTCATGCATGTCTGTCCTCAGTGAAGAAATAACAGAACCCCCCAATTACTGTTTTTCCCATGGCAGGCCTTTGTTGAGAATTACCCGCAGTTTAAGAAGATGTCTGGGACTGTCTCAAAGCATGTGACAGTGGTTGGAGAGCTGTCTCGGTTGGTCAGTGAGCGGAATCTGCTGGAGGTTTCAGAAGTTGAGCAAGAACTGGCCTGTCAAAATGACCATTCTAGTGCTCTCCAGGTATCTATTCAGTCCAATTTGATGAGCACCTACTATGTGTAAGGCACTGTGCCAGGCAGAGCAAGAGATACAAAGGCAAGTAATCCTTCTTCACCAACATGGAATTTATAATCTAACAAGGAGTTGAGACAAAGAGCACAGATTAATTTTATTTAAGATAGATACAGGAACCACAGGAGAAGAATAATGTGCATAGCAAAGGTTTCGGGCTGTTAACTGGGTATTTAGGAGGGCATCCTAATCTATTAGGAAGAATACTAGACTAAAATCAGAAGATCTGGATTTTAGCCACTTGCCACCTACTGGCTTTGTGACCTGGAGCTGTTGGCTTAATTTCTGAGCCAGTTTCTTCATCTGTAAAATAGATGTAATGATATTTATCTCACAGTGTTGTAAGGAATATTTTAAAGCTACGATATATGTTAAAATGCATTATCTAAGTTTTTTTATTATTGAACACCTGCTCTTCATTCCGTGAACATGTAAATGCCTGCTACATGTACATTGTGCTGTAAGGATCCAGGTGTATGAAGAAGAAAAAGATACTATCCTTTTCCTCAAAGAGCTCACACTATATAGTAGGGAAGAAAGAAATTTAAACCAGGAATTACTGTGCTGTAAGTGATATGATACTAGAGGTATTTACAAAGGAATATGGAAACACAGAGGAAGGACAACTGTTTCCCCTAAGGATGACACTTCTTGAAGAAGATGACATTAGATTTGGGTCTGGACAAATAAGGAGGAGGGTACCAAATAGAGTAGAAGTGCACCAACCAGAGAGAAGAGAGGAAATTCTTGGCAGAGAGAATGCAGGCATGAAGATGTGGGGGGAGAAAAATTAAGGGAACAGAGAATATTGCAGTGTAGCTAGTGCAGGGTACAAGATGAGGAATGGTCTTAGATAAGCCGGAAAGATAGCCTGGGGCCTGATTATGGCCACTGAAAGGAGTTCGGGCTTTCATCTTAAAATGTTGAGAGCTACCAGAGCATTTTAGAAGAAAAGGGACATAATCAGACTTGCCTCAAGAAATTTATAGCATTGTTGAAGGGACAAAACTAAAGCACAAGAAACACTTAGGTTGTGTTTCAAGATAATAATTAAGTCAAAATTGTGATGCTGACTGTAATTAGATTTGAGGTTATTAGGGACAGTACCTTAGAGAAGGTGATATTAAGGTGGACCATCAAGAATGAATAGAATCTGGGGGAGGATTTCATTCAGGGATAACAGCAAAAGCAAAGAGGCTAAAGTATGCAGAAAATAATAAACAGTGTGACCTGTTCGAGAGTGGGTGTGGAAGAGAAATAGGAGACAAAATTGAATTGGTAAACAGAAACCAGTTTATGAAGAACCTTGTAAGAGGAATTTGCACTTGCTGAGATAAGCAGAGAGATCCATTGTAGGGCCATATGTAGAAAGTTGATATGATGAAAGCAGTATTTAAGGAAATTTAATCTAGTAAGGATGCTTTGGAGGTGAAAAAACTGAAGTTAGGCTAGCAGACTCATAGAGTACTAAAAATGTACAGTAAGGGCAAATCTGAGAGACAGTTCAAAGGGAGAAAACAATTTAGCAACAGATTGGGTATAAGCGTAACAAGCCAGAACAAATCCAATAATTCCAAGGTTCCTGAGAAATGACATCGTGGTATCACTGGGAATAAGTCACTTGGGCATGAGAGTCCTTTGGGAGGTAGCCATTTCTAAAGCACTCACCATAAGAAGTGCATTTCCTTATTAATAGGACCCTGTATTCTACAGCTTAGTCTCTATCTTTCCCTGCTGCAGTTCGACTTGACTTTATAAAATCCAGCCTGGTATCATGGAAACAACATAGGCTTTGGAGCCAGACTGTCCTGATTTTATCCTGTCTCTACATACCAAAGTTTTTTTGAAAAAAAAAAAAAAAACTTACTTTCCCCATGCCTCAGGGATAAAGATTTCAGACTTCTTAATTGTTACCAGGATTCAGTGAGCTATGTAAAATGCTTCACATGTGATAGGTGCTTGGTAAATGTTGGTTCCCTTCCTCTAAGCATAATGCTTTAAATATATGGTACAAGTAAAATAAAGAAATCCACCCACCTGTGGTTGCTCTAGTTATAGTAAGGTCTTTACTGGGATTTAGATTCTGTTACTTTTTAATGTTTATTAAGATTTCCTCTGAAAACACCATCAGCTTGAAAATCATAAAGATTCTATTTGCTTATCTTTATGAAAAGTACTTCTGTCAACACTTTGACTTTTATCCCTGTGTTCTTAAATCCTTTCAAAGAACTTTTAGGCTGGTTTTATTATTTTTTTAATTGTATTAAATTCTAATTCTTAAATGGATGATATAAGTACTTGGTGAAAGACGTATGTAGTAAAAACTTAGTCTGTTAGTAGTCTCACATGCATCCTTACAGTTATTCTGTATATGCGCATGTCTGTGGAAGTGTATCTCCCCCTCTCTCTTTTTTAAATTCAAACGATAACATACTGTACACATAGTTCTGCATTTTGCTTTTCCACTTAACCATGTATCTCAGAGACTGTTCCAGATCAGAACCTAAACACTCATTCTTTTTCATCACTAAGTAGTATTCCTTTGTAAAGATCACAATCTGTTTAACTTGACCAACTTACTTGAAACAGTACTTATTAATAACAGTTTGCAGTTTTGTGGGCCTAATAGAAGTATTCCTATGACAACTTTTTTTTCCCAAGAAAATTAATTTTCTTTTCTAATTTATTAAATGAAAACAAAATTTTGTCCTGTAATTAAATATAAATTTCCTTCTGTTTCTTTATCTTTTATTTTTCCCTTTCAAACAATAGAACCAAACTTAACTGCTAGCCTGTTTTAGTATCTTTATTTGTATCTCTCTACCATACAAAAAGCAGTTTGACAAGGTTACTATAATTCCTTGCCTGAAACCTTATTTCTTATTCACTTTAAAAGAAAAAAATACTTTAAAATATGAATTCCATTTGTGATCCACTTTATATTTTAAAAAGTTGTTCTTTGAGGGTTTTCTTGCCCGTGTTATTAGGGTTTTACAGTGAGCAGTTGATTTGGACTCCCCCACCATAAAGGATTTCTTTGGCAACATGATTTAAATAGTCTATAAAGGGAGCTTTTGTTTGATAATGAGTACATGCCAGGGGCCTGACCCCTAGATGGGTTATAGCATTCCTTGGCTTGACCTTAGATGGTAATATGTCATGAAGTAATGAATTGAGGTTTTTGAGTAGATATGGCATTGGCTTTATTGAATAGTAACTGTATCATGATGAAGGAGAAAAAAAATTCATATATTGCTAAAAGTTAACTTATAAATTGCTGCCACTTCTACCTAGTTATCCTACAGGCTAACAAAAATTTGATTTAGAAGAACTTTCACTAGAACCAAACTGCAACATACTATCATTAAAACCTATCTATAGCCTTGGAAAAGACTCATTTGATTAGTGAGGAAGATTTTTTTTTCATGGCCTGAAGAGAAATATCTCCAGAAAGTAAGCAGTTTTCCCCCATTGTGTGTCATATCATAGCTTTTCATTTAGAAGGAAGAACTATTTTTACATCCTTCTTTCCTGACCTTGGGTAAAAAACCTCAAATCATCCTATTCAAGATACAAAGGAAAGACTCAATAAATACTTGTTAGAAAAATGAAGAGGAAGGGTTCTATTTGAAGCAGTATAGAGCAGTGGCTAAGAGCTTGGGACTTTGATGGCTTGGGTTTGAAAATCTTAGTCTTTTTGTCTGTAAAATGGGGAAAAATCACAGTACTTAAAGATTTTTGTGAGGGTGCAGTAAGTTAGTACATGTAAAGCACTTAACATGGCACCTGGTTCTTACATCATTCAATAAGTAATAACTGTCACATTGTCCATATTATTACTTGATGATACATTCTATTTTCTTTATGACATCCAGGACATTGTTTTCTAATCTACTCATCGAGGGAAGCCTGCTTCTCCCTCTCCCTCTGCCCCTGCTTGTGTTCCCTCTCTTGCTGTCTCTCTCTGTCAAATAAACAAATAAAATCTTTTAAAAAAAAAGAATAAAAATGATCATTTTCTCTCTAAACCAACATTTAGCCAGTGTTTCAGACAGTGTTGACCAACAGAAGACCTACAGCAAAGCTAAATTTTATGTTGACTAGTAATTAAGGAAAAGAATACTGACTCAGATGTATTTACCAGTCAGTGGAATTGGGTCCTGCCTACTTCTATCATTTTTCCTAGAAGCTCTTTATAGTCCTACAACACGGTTCTCTCAAACTGTTAGACTCATTTTTTTTTATCATATCATCATGTTGAAGGCTTCTGCCAATGTCATCTTGCTATTCTAATCTGCTGGCTTATAATGTTATTCATTGATGATTTTACTACATTAATGTGATAGTAGATAACAAGGTACAGTTCCTATTCTCTGGTCAAATTAAAACAAAAAATAAAGACTTTTTTGTTGCTGACTTCATCTTTAATTTATACAGTGGTGTAACGAAGTCATTATAAAAATTTGTTCTTGTTCTACGTCATCATAGTTTTGGTAGAAGATAACAGAGAAGTAGCCCAAAATAATGGAAGGATCTTTATATGTCAGAAAAGAATTGTTTTTTAATTGATGTTTTTTAACATTAGCTCCTTTTTGAAACTTGACCTTCAGAGAGAGAGTTTTTGCTTTTCTTTTCCTATTCCTTGATTAGGCGTATATGAGTGTTAGAATTCAGTGAATTCTATGTTTGAATCCTATCTTCTTAAGAAAATAGTTTTCTTTCATTCTTTACTTGGCCACTGTGTTGTGAAGTATACTTTTCTCTCTTGAAAATCTCAAGGCTTATGGAAAATTTAATAAGAAAAGAGAAACCAGAAGTTCATTATGTAATTCACTCATGTTTTCAATATATAAATACCACCATGTAGCAGATACCTGCTGTGTAATTAGAAGTCTCTCAGACTGTTTTCTCCTATTCTCTGGTTAGTACCCTGGAATCTCAATATAACGTATGCCACTGTCAGTCAAGTTGATGAGTCAAGGAGCCATGAGTGAAATGTGCAGAATTAAGTCAGAGGATAACATGGAATCCAGGCAGACAAAAATGCCCTTCTTCTTCAAGGACTTACATAGCTGAAAGAGGAGAAAGAACTCAGCTTGTACCTACATGTTTCCTTTCATGAGAAAATAGATAAGCCTAGCTCGAACACTGACCTGAGTCATGGGTTGGATCCTAAGGGATCAAAAGTAGCAAAGTAATCTATTCAAAGTAATCTTGGATCAGATCCAGCCACATCCTCAAGGGAGAGCTAAGAATCAAGCCAGGGACTCTAAATATAAGCACCGATCTCAAGGAAGACAACTGGATTCTTCAATGGGAAAGAGCCAAGAGTCAAGATACAAGTGAAAGTAGTTAGAAAGGGAACAAGTAGGAAGGGTACACATTGCTTGGGGCAGTCTTTGTTCCTATACCAGTTTTGTGGTTTTATAGCTACTTGAAAGTCTCAGATTTGCTGAAAAATATAGAATTTGAGTAGATTTAAGGTAAAAAGACAGTGACTCCAAGGGCAGGTATTGAAACATTGTGCATATAAAAAAAAAATGGCGACAGAGATCCCAGATGGATATTTTCAACTTAGGCTAAGTTGATTGAGAGACATAAAAAATATGGTATTCTTGATAATAATTTGTACTCTGAAATTTCTTCATATTATGGTAGAAACTAGTGGCAAATTTGAACAGATATTCTAAATAGTCTGTATTCTGTGATTGCTCTGGAAAGGGTACCGCAAAAGAAAAAAAAAAAAAGTAAGGAAATTCTTATGACTACAGGGTTTAAATCTAAAGAAGAGAAATGTCTTTCCTTTTGATTCCTTAAAGATAATGCTAGTGAAATATTCACCCAGAAAAGCAAAAATAGAAATCCTACCCAGAGAACTTCCTACTTGAGAGCCACCTGGGAGGTTCCCCATGTCATCATACCCCTCTTTGGTGTGAACAGAAGAGTTACTAAACATTAGGCCTGGTTCTTGTGAATATTAAAAAGATAAGGTATATGAAAGCATCTCATAAGCTGTAAAGTTCCATTTGGATTTATATCCTCAGACTCTAGTGCCCTCCGAGGCTCTTGCCAGTCTTTCAACCCAACCCTTCTCTTTCTCTGATTTCCATATTCCTGTTAAGAGCATCTCCTCTTTTAGTCTCCCAGACTAATTCTAACACTTACTGATTCTTTTGGGCCTTTTGCAAATGTCACCTTCTTCATGAAGTCTTTCTTGATTCCTCAGCAACCAGATGTACTTTTCTTTACTCTGTGTCCCCTTCCCCTCATTGCGCTGATTCTCAGTTTCTGTTTCTTGGGGGTTTTTTTGCATATATATGTTTCTGTTATAATACTATGTATGTTTTCCTGAAAAACCTCCCATTCTGCAAAGTTATGTACTAAAAATAAAAACAAGTGTTATGGGAAAAATAGGGTTATAAACAGGTCACTTAAAATCCATGTAACTAAAAAAAGCTATATAACTTTGTAATCAAAGCCCTAATAAAAGTAATGACAACCCTCACAAAAATATTAGCACAATTAAATCTCCACAGGCATTTGCACCTAGAAATATACTCCATCATTTGTAGCCTTCCTTATTCCTGGGACTTACATTTTATTCGTCAAGATGTAAGGTCAGAAAAACTTATGCTTCTCATTCAAACTAGTTTTACCAAGATTAAAAATACAATATGGGGTGGGTGCCTGGGTGGCTCAGTCAGTTGGGCGGCTGCCTTCAGCTCGGGTCATGATCTCAGGGTCCTGGGATCGAGTCCCACATCGGGATCCCTGCTCAACAGGGAGTCTGCTTCTCCCTCTGCATCTGCTGCTTGTATTCTCTCTCTCTCTCTCTCTCTCTCTCTCTCTCTCTCTGTCAAATAAATAAATAAAATATGTTTTAAAAAATACCATTTAAAAATACAGTATGAGGTATCAGTCAGTTTTTGGCTGTCATTTTGTTTCTTTTTAGTTCAGAGAAATATCTTTGCATCCATTTCATTTGCACTTGCCCTTTCCCCAGATAGCTTAATACGGAAAATACAACAGTTCTTCAAGCTACAAAACCAGCTACTTCTTGCAGAAAACTCTCATGTAGGATTTACATCCTTTTCTCTTAACATAATGTTAAAGCTTCCTCTTAAAGAGGAAGCTTGACCCTCTTCCCTTCTTAATACTAACATGCTGAAAAAACTACATATAAACCATTATACCTTCTGTGTTAAACTGACACCATTCCCACATTTAATGATCTCATAGAGTTAAAGTGTGTTCAAGAAGTGTGCTTTGTAGCCAAATAGGCTGTAATTGTTTCATTCCCCTTCACCTCCTTGTCCGTGAACTCACTGAGGAGAGACTGTCTAACTCACCTCTCTGTCCCCTCCAGTGCCTGGCATAGTGCCTTATGCTTAGAAGGGGATAACAAAGTAGTTCTTGGCTTGAATTAATTTGTTCTGCTGCATAATAAACATAAATATTATACTATGGGGAGGGTCCTTAATATGAGAATTGACAAACCTAAATGATTTTGTCTAGCTTCCTTTGCTGTCAATACCTGCCCTGTTAACATCACAAGTGTTCAGTTTAGAGATTACTTGCTTTACATACTCATATCTCTGAAAGCCACATGGAGACATATTGTTACATCAGATGCTTCTTGGAGATTAAGCCCCGTTCTCCTACATAAAATTCTACCAACTTGTCTCCATTTCACTAGTCAGTCACTAATGCTAAGCAATAGTTTTGCAAGGCAATGGATCAGTTCTGTTGTGTGCTGTGTTGATTGAAATGGTGGAAATAGTGTATGTTCCTTGTTTCAGCGAGGAAACTGCAGCCTTTCCCACATGAGACCATAGACCATCTCATCAAAGGAAAGAAAGAAGGAACTATCCATAGTTAAATTCACTTTTGTCCTAAAGCAATTGCAATGGGAACTTTTTTTCCCTTGTTTAATTCTTGTCTTAGGCAAAGGCATTTAATTTTCTGTAGTTGAAACAATTGCTAAATCTATAACCTGTACATTACCATAGTCGTAATCTTAATCATGAACTCAGATGCATCACTGCCATTCAATAATTATTAGACCTAAGGTCTTATACATCACTCAGGTGAAGGGGGATAAATATCAGCTCTTTCTTTTTTCAGAATGTAAAGAGGCTCCTGCAGAACCCCAAAGTGACAGAGTTTGATGCTGCCCGCCTGGTGATGCTTTATGCTCTACATTATGAGCGACACAGCAGCAATAGCCTACCAGGACTAATGATGGATCTCAGGAATAAAGGTGTTTCCGAGAAGTATCGAAAGGTAACATTTGCATATTAATCCCCACCAAACAGCTACCAACTCGATTATTATATTCATGGCTCTGACAAATGAGAAATCATACTGCTTTTACTTCCAGAAATATATAACTCTGTCCTCTCATGTCTGCATTTCCTTAATAAAGGTATTTTCTTATGAAGTGAGTTTCCTGATCCCCAAGCAATAAGAAGTGGTTTCTCTTTTTTCCTAATAGCTTGTGTCTGCAGTAGTTGAATATGGTGGTAAACGGGTCAGAGGAAGTGACCTCTTCAGCCCCAAAGATGCTGTGGCTATTACCAAGCAGTTCCTCAAAGGATTGAAGGTATGGCATGTTTTCTGTACTTTCCTAAATCAGAAACAGCGGAGGCCCCTCCAGCTAAGAGTGAATAAATAAGATCTTCAAAGTAACTTCAGGATTGCTGCTGATTTAGTACTATGTCAGTTAAATGAAATTAAAGCAGACATCCTCCCAAATGCTTTCTGTATTGGAACAATATCAGCATTGGACCAAACAGCTGAACAGGGAATAATAGAATATTTCCAGGAAATATCCCAGAGTAAAATACAGACAGTTCTGTTAGTTATAGCTGTTTTACTCCATTTGTTTATCGTTTAAGATTTGTTTGGTAGTTTTCTTTGAAGGAAATTAAAGATGAATCAAACAACTGGAGATCTTTCAAAATTACTATTTTTTTAAATGGTTAAAAAATTAGTTTTAATCTGCAAGCCTTTCTTATGTTTCCTGAAATGTTTCCATTTTCTTGAGTGTTTCTAGACTCCTTTCCTATGTGGTCTTTTCCTCTTACTTGGCTCTACGTGTCATATAACATTTTCAGAAAAGGATAAGAATGACTGAAAAGATGATAAAGGATTTAAGCAATTCCATTTTTGAAATTCTTTTATATAATAGCTAGGCTTTAATTTCAAAGTATTTTTATGAGATTAGAACATTCCTAATTGATGAAAAGAAATTTTTAAATTTAACCATAAAATTCCCATTTGAATCCATCCCGTGAAATCCCTCTTGAGTGCCTTTCCTTCTCTAATGAGTATCATTACCTGTTATATTCCACGTTTCCCAAAAATGATATAAAAATCATCTTCCCCTGTCTTAGGGAGTAGAAAATGTGTATACTCAACATCAGCCTTTCCTACATGAGACCTTGGACCATCTCATCAAAGGAAAGCTTAAGGAAAACGTGTACCCTTATCTAGGCCCCAGCACACTCAGAGACAGGTAAGATAACCAAGATATTAATAATAAAAACCAGAAACACTAAGAAAATAGGAAATGTGGAGTGTGGTAAGAGACAACTAAGATGATACTGCTCTACTCCTCCTTTCCCTGTTGTTTCAGTTCTGAGTCTTCTGGTTTTACGTGTGTCAGGGTTGGATATAAATTAACCTGCTAAGCCTGTAAGATTATTTCTTTTGGAATGAAGAAACAGGTGTTTTGAAGTATCCCAAATACTTGTATTCTGTCCTTTGGTATCAGATGAGTTTACTTATGCCATTTAAGGTTCAGTTCCATGGCATTTAACATTTGGAGTTTCAAACATTAAAGCCAAAAATAGATTTGCTGCTTGGTTGCCATCCAGAGCAGGTTGTTACTATTTTTGGTGAGGACTGGACTTTGCCAAATGTGGCCAGCATACAAACTGAGACCTAATTAACAGAGGCCATTTGTTATACAGAAGCAAAGGATGGCTTGCTTTGGGGGTATTAACTGAAGGAAGCAATTAATTGTCATTTTAATCCAGTGGTCTGTCAGGTTTTTTTTGTTTTAAAGATTTTATTTATTTGACAGAGTGACACTGAGAGAGGGAACACAAGCAGGGGGAGTGGGAGAGGGAGAAGCACACTTCCCGCTGATCAGGGAGCCTGATGTGGGGCTCGATCCCACAGTCCTGGGATCATGACCTGAGCCAAAGGCAGAAGCTTAACCGACTGAGCCACCCAGGTTGCCCCAGTCTGTCAGTTTTAATAAAAACAAAACTCGTCCAGATCAACTTACTTAACCAACCTGAAATTTTCAATATGCACAAAGTCTACTTTGTTACAAATCATATTGTGTATTTTTTTTTAACTAGGACCACATATTATTAAAGAGCCTAATATATGTAATGGAACCCTATCTGATAGATTGATGTGTGAATTGTTACTATTGGTAGAATTCTTCTATTATTTCAGCTAATTATAACCTAAGAGTCTTGGAAGAATAGTGTTTTACAAATAAACTTCTGAAAGTAAAAGATGACTCTTTTATATGATAAAATGTATTTTTTTTAAATATTTTATTTATTTATTTGACAGAGATCACAAGTAGGCAGAGAGAAAAGGGGGAGCAAGTTCCCTACTGAGCAGAGAGCTCGATGCGGGGCTCTATCCCAGGACCCTGATATCATGACCTGAGCCGAAGGCAGATGCTTAACCGACTGAGCCACCCAGACGCCCCTAAAATGTATTTTTTTCCCCATTCTTTTCCTTTAAAAAAAAAAAACTATTTAGGTAACAGAACAGAAGAGAAAGATCTTTTCAAAAATCCAAAGTTGAGAGGCAGAATATCTGGAGTTAAATTCAGACAGTACATTCATTCAGATAAAGTGTTTAAGGACCTTGGTGTCAAGATTCACAAATATCAGCTAAGTGAAAAGTATGCAAACCAGCCTAAAGCTATTTACCTATGATAGAGGCTTTTCAAGAAACAGTATCACTCTATTAAATGGCCTTCCAATTAGTATGATAAAAGTAAAAATATTACTTTTTTAATGAATTTCATATAAGAATTATCAAACAAGAAATTAGCTATGTATTGCTAAAGAGACATCATAGACCACCAGAAAAGTGTATTGTGTATGTTAGTTCATAACAGCAAACCTTTCTGATTTGGGTGATTTATTTCCAAATAAAACTCAAAATTATGCTTTTCCTACCAAATGCACATTTATCAGTTGTCAGCATCTGTTAGCATTTGTCACTATTACCTAAACACAAATATAGTTAATAATTTAATTGCTCTGTCCTTTTATATAACAAATATTTATTGAGTGTCTTCAATATGTCAAAAACTGTTGTAAATGCTGGGGAAATAGAACAGGAAAGACAAGTTACCTGCCTTTAAGGAGCTTACTGAAGGAGACAATAAGCTAGTATATAAATAAAGAATATAATTTGAATGAGATAAGTGCTCTTGAGATAAATAGGGTAATAAACTACAAAGTAACTTTATAGAGGTGAAGGGGGCTGCTTTAAATGGAGAGAACCTCTCGGAGGAAATGCTGTTTAAGATGAGCGTTGAATTACATCCCAAGCAGAGGGAACCCCGGAGCAAAGGCCTTGAAGATAGAATTTGGCAAATTCATGGAACAGAAAGAAACCCAGTGTGGTTGGGGCATAGTGAGTAAGAAGGAAATAAATTGATAAAATAAGTAGGGGCTGGATTACATAGGGTCTTAAGAAGGGTTTTAAATTTTAAATGAAGAGCTTAACATGTAAGTGAGATGAACTGAATTACTTATTAAAGGATCACCTTCAAGGGAGAATTGGGTTGTTTTGTTTTGTTTTGTTTGGGGGGGGATTTTGTTTGTTTTTTGTTTTTGAGAATGGATTTTTGAAGACAAAAATAGAGGCAGGGAGACTACTTAGGAAGCAATAGTCCAGGTAAGGAATGAAAGAGGTTTGGATAAGGAGGCTGGGAGAGAAAGAATTAATAGACTTATTTAATGGAGTCATCTCCACTAAAGAGGGTATCTACTCTTACCCTCTTATCATAGAGTAAGAGAGAAGTCAAGAATAACTCTCAGGTTTGGGGGTTGGGGGGTGGGAATCAAGTTGTTAAGTTGTAGATGTCTATTAGATAACCAAGTAGAAATGTTAGATAATAAATTGGGAGTCAACAAGATTTTGGTGATATTTAAAGCTATAGGATATAAGATATATAAGATCACTTTGGGAGAGAGCAAAGAAAGAGAAAAGAAGAGAGCCCAGGACTGAGCATCGAGTGGAAGACATGGAGCCAGAAATGAAGACTGAGGGGGAGACAGAAAGGTAGAAGGAAAACCAGAAGAGCATAGTGTCATAAAGACCAAGAAGCAAGTGGTAATCTGAATCTGGTCTTCTGTGAGGTAAAGCTGAAAACAGTGAAGAATCCATCAGATACGGCAACACGAAGGTCTTTGGTGACCTATTCCCCAGTTTCCATGAAATTGGAAACCAAATTAGTGTTACGGGATGTAAGATAAAATAGAGCTAACAAATATATGTAACACTTTTAAAGAAATTTTGCATGAAGGTGTCAGAGAAATGGGATGGTAGCTAGGAGAGAGTGTGTGCTCAAAGGAAAGAGATTCAAGAGCATATCCGATTGGACTGTAATCTAATGAGAATTACCCTAAAGAAAGAAAAGTCGAAAATGCAGAAGAGAAAGAGGAACTGCACAAGGGAAGTCTGTCTATAGGGGATCCAGAGCATAAGCAGAGGAGCCTTTGACAGAAACAGAGGTACTTTTTTCTTTTTAACAATTTTGATGGTGAGAATATGGGACTATCTAAGCGGATTGCTTCTATTTTCTCAGTAAAATATGATGTCAACTTACCAACTGAAGTAGTGAGTAAAAAGAGGAAATGTTGTGAAACTGTCATCTTGCAGGTCAGGAATTCAATTTACTAAGGAAATGTAAGTAGGACTTCTAGCCAAATTGAGTGCCCATTAGAGTTTTATGGTCATTAATTTAAAATAGAGGGGTGCCTGGGTGGATCAATCAGTTAAGTGACAGACTCTTTATTTCATGCTAAGTCATGATCTCAGGGTCTTGAGATCAAGTCCCAAGTGGGCTGTACGCTCAGTGCAGAGTCTGCTTGACCCTCTCCCTCTGTCCCTCCCCCCCTCAAATCAATCAATAAATAAACAAAATCTTTAAAATAGAGCGCATGAGGGCACCTGGGTGGCTCAGTGGGTTAAAGCCTCTGCCTTCGGCTCAGGTCATGATCTCAGGGTCCTGGGATCGAGGCCCGCATCGGGCTCCCTGCTCAGCGGGGAGCCTGCTTCCTCCTCTCTCTCTGCCTGCCTCTCTGCCTTGTGATCTGATCTCTCTCTGTGTCAAATAAATAAATAAAATCTTTAAAAATAAAATAAAATAGAGCGCATGAACCCCATGTGTGGTTTTCTCCAGCAACTTTTGGCTGTTCTAGATTAAATGAGGATAAGGCTGGTAGCTAGGCCCAACCTGGATTTGGGGAATTGAAAACAGAAGGCGGGTATTGGATGGTAAATAAAGTATTGTTGAGTGAATTAGTGGCCTTGATGAGGTCAAAGAATTATAATAGAAGTATTAGTGTAGGTGAATTAGAAGTTGACGGGGTGGTTATTGGAGGAAGAGATCTTGAATTCAGGATTTCACAGTGTGGATACTTGCAGTGAAAGAGTTTATGTTATAATCATG
Organism: Ailurus styani; assembly: GCA_002007465.1. Lineage (NCBI taxonomy): Eukaryota > Metazoa > Chordata > Mammalia > Carnivora > Ailuridae > Ailurus > Ailurus styani. The sequence continues at coordinate 1,684,318 of LNAC01000309.1, read as the reverse complement.
GATGTTGGTTATGAGGGATGGAAGAACAAATCATCGTGGGTGAGAAGACCAGGATGTGAGATGAGTAATCCACATCACAATTTCTCATCACATTGATGTGAAAGTCACTGAAAATCCTGAAAGGAACAGCAGTGAAAAGGAGGACAGTAAACCAGAGCTAAAGTCTTCAGGGAATAAGAGAGTGACCAGGAAAGGAGGTCAGGAGAAAAGAGTGCAACCGCATCATGAGCTTCTAACATAATGGAGACATTGAAGAAGGCAGAGAATTTGGTTATGAAACAACAGGAGAGGACACAGAAGATACCTGTGCCACCTTCTGGCCCTGCTTAACAAGCAGGTAGACTGCAGAGGCCTTGAAAAGACCTACTGAACAATTCTGCTTCTAAAAGTTTGGTGTTTAGATATATTGTGCAAGTACACAAAGACATATAAACAAGGATAGTTACTGAAACATTATTTGTAACAGTTAAAAAAAAAAAGCCAGAAACAAGCTAAATATCCATCAAAAGAGGACTGGTTACCTAAATTACGGTACAGTGCTATACATTCTTTAAAAATGACATAACTCTTCATGGGTGATATAAAAACTTTCTAAGATACGTTGGATAGAAAAGCAAAATGCTATAATATCCCTTTTGTGTACAAAAAGAACTGTTTATCTAAGTATAAATATTATTAAATACATGTGTATATAAGCAAGTCTGCTCAACTATACATATATACTTTGTAATATATATGCAAGTACACATATGTTTATGTATACTATAAATATTTTGGAAAGAATTAACAAGAAAGTGTTAATAGTGGCTACCTCTGGATCTTGAGGCAGTAGTTAGTTGTATACATATCTTTTTCCCATTAGGTATTAGATTTCCCATTAGATATTGATATTGTACTAAGTATCATAATCTTGAAGTAAGAACTATTTGGGGTTTTCACAATATTTAACACAGTGCTTTACAAATAGGTGTTTAATAGGTCTTGTCAAATCTCTCAGGTAGGCATCTATAACAGTTGCTATGACAAGATTTACAGTTGGAAAATTTATAGAGAATAAATTTGGTGGATGTTACCAGAAAATTTAGATTTTTACAGTTTGCCAGTGATGCCCTACAGTGTTTGGCTCTACATCCACTTGGCCTCACTCTCAGTTCTAGCCACTGTCTTGGATCATCACATTTAGAAGAGTCATTGATTTTAGTCATCTTTGTGATAATTTAAGTCTCATCATGATAGAATTCCTTGGTTTTGTTGTGATTAGGAAGTATCAAAGGAGGTGTGGCAAAAATACAACTTTGGAATCAGAAATGCCTGTAGAATTGTTTAAGCCCTTAGCTATTAAATATGTGGTTCACCTGTTTGGCAGGATAGCCATATCTACAAATTGAGTTTTGATCTTTCTTCTGCAGAAGGGGCTCCCACATATCCTATTTAGCAGACTTATTTTTCTTGCTCACTCCAGAATTGCTCCTTGTCCCTCATAAGAACAAGTGCCTTAAACATTTGGTGAGAAAATAGAGCTATCTGGTCATGCATTCCACAGTCAATTTAAAAAGGAAGTACTTTTTTACGTTTACACAAATTTAGCAGAATCTTGTTGCAGCAGTTCATTTTGTTTCCATAAAGGCAGTAGTCCTTTTCCAGCAGCCTGTTTTCTCACAGTAAATGCTCATAAGATCTTTATTATCTCTAAGAACTCAAAAATTTTGGGGCGCCTGGATGGCTCAGTGGGTTAAAGCCTATGCCTTCGGCTCAGGTCATGATCTCAGGGTCCTGGGATCAAGCCCCATATCGGGCTCCCTGCTCAGCATGGAGCCTGCTTCCTCCTCTCTCTGCCTGCCTCTCTGCCTACTTGTGATCTGTCTCATCTCCCTCACTCTGTCAAATAATAAATAAATAAAATCTTTAAAAAAAAAACTCAAAAATTTGAATTTTAGCCATAAGTGTAGTAGTCCACAAAATAAATAAAATATTGCCTCTTAAAAGCTTAAGTTTTTCTACTTAGTTTATTCATGTATAGAAGTAATGATTTCCAAAAATTCTATATGTGAAAAATGTTTATTTTTCTAATAAAACAAGATGTAAATTGATTGAGTTCTCAAGGTGTCCTTGTATATCTATATGCAGCATGAACTGGCTGCTGTTTTCTATCTAATGTTTGCTGCCTGCATTAATTAATGCTTTTGGTTGCTATAAGGAATTACAGAGCACAGGAAGATGTGTACAAAGAATTGAACTTGGTTGTTCCACTTAGCTTCAGTCCTCGTATAAAAATGATTTGTTGTGTATTTCGCCATTGGCCTCATCAGAACATCTACTTTTAAAATTCACCAGGGAAAGGAAAGAAAAGGAAAAATGTCAGGGTTGCCCCCCACCATCAATGTTCCTCCTTAAGCCAGCTTGAATAAGTAGTAGGAGGTTCAGGAAAACATTTATTAATGTTTTCATAACCAAATGTGACATAGTCATCTTTGTTAGGTACACAATTAAATCAAGCTGTAAGAGTCTATCCCAGCACCTAAGTTTTGTCCTTATATTAATATAACCTACACCCACATTTACCATCTGTGACATTTTTCTTCCCTCTCCAGTAATATGAAAATACTCTGGCACCCTGAAATGATCAGACTAAAGGATAGAGTTCTTGCACTCTTCTAGGAGCCTGCTTGAGTTTCTTCCTTCCCAGTTTTTGCCTTTCTTTTACACAAGAGACAGACGTACTCTTCCAGCAGATGATGGGCAGAGGGCAGCTATAGAGAAGCAACATCTCTTTTCTTTTTTTTTTTTTTTTTTTTTT
>LNAC01000309.1:1641405-1681435 GCA_002007465.1 Ailurus styani | reverse complement strand
TTATTTGACAGAGAGAGAGATCACAAGTAGGCAGAGAGGCAGGCAGAGAGAGAGGAGAGAGGAGGAAGCAGGCTCCCTGCTGAGCAGAGAGCCTGACGCGGGCGTCGATCCCAGGACCCTGAGATCATGACCTGAGCCGAAGGCAGAGGCTTTAACCCACTGAGCCACCCAGGTGCCCGCAACATCTCTTTTCCAGGATGATCCTTGTTCATCTCAGTTTCTTTTTAAATTGACTTACCCCATCAGGAGCTCAAAAATGTTACTGTCTGGTTCCTCTCATCAGTCCCTGTACCCCTGCAAGGGAGACACTCCCTTCCCCTCTTCTTAATGAAATAATCTCTGCAATTCATGAGTATTTACTCAAGATAAACTGCATAATGAGTGTCAGCCTAGGGTTGCCCCTCAACATAAAGAGTATTGCATATGGAATCTCACTGTAAAAAAAAAATACTCATTTTCTGAGAACAGAATTTCATTTCAGCTTTGAGGATTTTATTGCTCCTGACCACTGCAACTGCTTTTTTTTTCCCCCCGTTTCCACCTAGGCTGACACCCAGATAGTAACAACATAGACCAAACGATTGGCAGAATGTCTTCTGTCTCTTCTATGGCACATTCTTGCAACATTGGATTTTTTTTTTCTCCACAGAACCCATTCTTCACATCCTTTAATGACTGTTAAAACAGTTACGACTACATTTCAGAAGCCGTTATTATCAGCTCATTGGTACCTCTAGAACCAATATAGTGGGAAGAATTAAAAATTTACATTCTTTGAAATTTGCTGTTGAAAAGAAATCATATCTATCCATGAGGGACATACTATGATAAAGGTTACAGAGACTCATGTCAGTATTTAAAATTATAGCCAACTATAGCTTAGTTGATCCCCTTGTGAAGTCTATCCCTAAAGAGTCTGACAAGAGCCACACTTGTTTTAGTTGTTCATATTCCCTTTCCCCTTCTCTAGAAAGATTAGTCAGAACTGAAACAATACCTATCAGTTGGAGAAAAAGAACCTGTATTTTGCCTGAGTATTCAGTCCCTGAGTAATTAAGAGTTCATCATACTTGGTAGAAAAATATTACTATCATAATCATGCAACATTTCCTAAGCATATGATCTTTCTCAGCAAGAGAAAGCTGGCTAGTAACTGGAGGCAAGGATTTGAAGGGAAAAAACCTTGATGGTGTAGAGTATTTTAGTTATTCAGGCAATGCTTTCCTGTAAGCTACAAAGAACTTCTGTCCCTGCAGCCCGAAGCACTAGATTAATATTGGATTAATAACAGCCTTAAGGCTGGTACCTACTTCTCTATGATACTAGAGGAAATCACACAAGCTATAGATTAGTGCCACTACAAATTCATTATTTCTAAACTCACTTGGGCTCTCCCAGATACTCAAACTTTTATGCCTCCTTAATTCTTTCTCTTTGCCTCTTTCTCCACATCAGTTTTGAATGTTTTCCATTTTCTCCAAATCACCTAACCCTCCCCAGCCCATAGCAGTCTTTCCTAGAGAAAAAAAAAATTAAATCTCTCAGACATTAACTCTCTCAGTGTCTAGCCCCCATATTTATAAACTTATTTACATATACCTACCTTTATGTCCTTCCTCCATTCTAAAGGAAATACATCCTTTTTTCCTATTTAGAGCTGATCATTCTGTCAGCACTCTAGTTTTAGACTCCTGCCATCTCTTCTGAAGCCTTCCTGTATTATTTGCTTGCTCCCTCTCTCTCCCAGCCTCCTGTATTTTCAACTTCTCATCTAACTACTTTCCCACAGACTACAAGCATACTTGGGTTTTTTTTACTAAATAAGCAATAAGTATAAAGCCTTTGAACCGGGCTTTTCCTCTAACCTGTCTCCTTTCTTTAACAGTCAAGCTTCATGGATAAAGTCACTGTCTTCTTCAATCCATGCACCCTGGCTTCTTACTCCACTACAATACACTAAGACTTTTCTTACAAATTCATATACAACAGCATGTGCAGTGATCTCTTTCAGTCCTCACCTTATTTACTCCACTGTTTATTTCACTCTGTTAACCATTCTGTTCTTCTTGAAAGTCACTTGTCCCTTGGCCTGTCCCTTCTGGTTCTCCTCCTACCTTTCTGACAATTTCCTTCTCAGTTGCCTTTGCTGGCTCTTCATCGTGCTTGTCCTGTAGCTGTTGAAGCCTCTCCGAAGCTCTTTCTCTTCTCACTCTACACGATCTCCCTAGGTCAGACTCATCTATTTCCATGGCTTCAGCTGCCACCTGTATTCAGGAAAATCATTAGGCCTTATTGTCCAGATATATGTTTAGTGGACATCTCTGCTGAGATGTTCCACAAGTATCTCCAACATATGTTTTTGTCTTACTTTCAGGAAATCAGTCTTGCTTTTTTTCCCCTCAAACCTAAACTACTACAGCTAGTCACCAAAACCAGAAAACTTAAAGTTATCGTGGACTATTCCTTTATCCTCATCCTCCACTTTTAATCACTGACCAAATGATAAAGAGTCCTCGTTTTTTTGTTTTTGTTTGTTTGTTTGTTTGTTTTGTCTCCTATATCCAGTCCCTCCTCTCCACTCATGGTATTCCTTTAGTCCGATTTTTCATATCTTTCTAGAAGTATTACAGTGGCCTTTTGTTCTCCAGCATTTCCCACCTGCTTCTCCCAACTCATTCTCACACAGCTGCCAAAATTGTCCTTCAAAAAAGAAAATTTGATCACAGTAACCTGTTAAAACCCTTCAGTGACTCCTCCATGACATATAAGACTCAAGACCTTCCATGGTCTGGCCACTGCTTTCTTTCTCCCTCTCTTCTTCTCCCTATGTTTCTGATTTATCTGCTTCAATTCCACAGGAGTTAGGACAACTCCAAAGTTTTTATTCTAAGCAACTGAAAAGATAGACTGGCAATCAACTAAGATGGGGAAAGCTATAGATGATGAAACAAGCTTGGGGGAGATTAGGAATTTGAACATTTTAGTTGAGATATTTATTAAACATCCAAGTAGAAGTGTCTAGTGCATAGATATTTAAGCCTGGCATTTAGGAGACCGTTCTCTCTCCTAATGAGACAGAGATAGAAATTTGGGTGTCATCAGCAGAGAGATTTATTTAAAACCATACAACTTGAGTGTGATCATCTAGGGATAATCAATAAGTTAAATAGAATTTTCTACAATGATGGAAATGTGCTCTATCTGTGCTATCTTATAAGGTAGTCATTAGCCACATCTGACTCTTGAGCACTTGAAATGTGGCTAGTTCTGCTGAGGAACTGAATATTTTATTTTAATTAATTTAAATTTAAATAGCCATATGTGACTAATGGTAACTACATTGGGCAAAGTAGATCTAGAAAGTAAGTGTAGATGAAGAAGAAAGGAAGACCAATGACTCCACCATTAAGATGTCAGGGAGATGAGATAAAGCCATCAAGGAACACCAAAAAAGAACAACTAATGAAGTAAGAAATCTAAGAATGTGATATCTTGGAAACCAAGTGAAGAAAGTATATCCAGGAGAAACAAGTGATCAACTTAATCATCTTAGAAGGACCAAAAGCCTTGATAATACATGGTGCTGAAAGGATGTGGAGAAATAGGCAGTTTCCTGAGTTGCTGGTGGAATGACATCTGTGGAGCAACTTGGTGATATCTACCAAAATTTAAAATGTACACTAGACCCAAGATAAGGGCAAGAGCAGAACAGTGCACATAAAATGCTTTTATTTGTGTATATGTATATGTGTGTTATATATATGTATATATGTGTGTGGTGTGTATATATGTATGTGAATATGTATTTATGCATATATTTACTTTTATATACACATAGATAATACCTCTGAAAGGACAGAAAAGAGACAAGTAGTAGTGTTTTCCTCTACATTGAAACCGAGGTGCAAGAGCACCACAGTGGGAGGGAAACTCACTTTTTTTATAGGTATACCCTTTTGTATTTTATATTATATTCAAACATTTATCTAATCAAAAGAGTGTATTTTAAAATAATAGGGTGGCTCAGTCAGTTAAGTGTCTGTCTTCAGCTCAGGTCATGATCCCAGGGTCCTCAGATCAAGCCCCGCATCAGGCTCCCTACTAAGTGGGGAGCCTGCTTCTCCTCTGCCTCTTCCACTCCCCCTGCTTGTGTTCTGTCTCTTGCTCACTCTGAAATAAATAAATAAAATATTTTTTAAAAATAAAATAGTAAAAATGATTATAGAATATATAACAGTAGGTAACTCCCAAGCATTGTAGTACTAAATACATTGTTTCAGATGAGTAGTCTTAAAAAAGTAAATTTGTGGGATGCCTGGGTGGCTTGGTCAGTTGGGCATCTGACTCTTGATTTCAGCTCAGGTCATGATCTCAGGGTTGCGGGATTGAGCTCCGTATTGGGCTCCATGCTGAGCTTGAGCCTGCTTGGGATTCTCTCTCTCCCTCCTCCCCCCACCCTGCTCATGCTCTGTCTTTTTCTCTCTCTCTCTTTCAAAAAAAAAAAGTAAGTTTAGTGTTTAAAGGCATGATTATAAGTTCCAGGCATTTCACAGAGAAATGCCATGACTGATTCTCTACCTAATTAATTGCAAAGTAACCACCTTTTCATCATTGGGAGCCTTTTATTGGGTATCTCTGCAGTTCAGAGATTATCTGAACACTTGTAATTTTGGCCATAATATCTGATTCTGTTTCTATGAAGTGCCATAAGAATAAATACTCTCTCAGTTAATCCCTTCAAGGTGTTTTAGACAAACAGGAAGGAAATGAAGAGGGGGTGTCCATGATTTATGCATAAACCTGTATGATTTAAGAGGTTTCTGTTTAATTTTGCGCTATAACCTCGAAAATGGATGCTTCTACTTGATAATGTAGTTTTAAATAATGTCCAGTAAGTCATTTAACAAAATTACTTGCTTGCTAAGATTAAGTAACTTTATCTTCTTCTGATCGCATGAGAAAAGAAAAACAAGGCAAACTTCCAACAGTTTTGAAATGATATGGTCTCTTTCTTGTTGATATCTGCAGAAGGGGCCAATAGGAGGCCCTTACTTTTGTTGTTATGAAGCCGTTTTTGATAAAGATTGGAATACAGTAAAACTACACAGTGCTACCCAAATGAGGCAAGTGACTGAGCTGATGTGTCAGGATGTCCAGTATCAAAACTATACCCAAGAGTTTTTTGTTTGTTTGTTTGTTTTCACAGGTTTTTTGTTGTTGTTGGTTTATCAAAGGATTTGAGAACAAAGATTTTAAGTAGAGGTGGAGTCCTCAGAAGTGCCCTTAATTTATGTATCCTACTCTCTTTTTACACTCAAAATACTAAATGTTTCTAGTTTCCATCTTATGGGAACATCCTAATATACTGGTACTTTCCAAAATACTTTGAAGTCCTTGGACAGAGGCCATTGTAATGACACTGTACTAAGTATTTGACAGAGGGCTTATATACGAAAGGAGTTGTGTAGTACAAGTATAAATTACTGCTATATTGATATCATGGCACAGTGAAGTACTCTGTAGCCTCTTGAATATAAAAGAATATTTCTACATTTGGTTCCAGCAAACACTATTGTGCTATTCTGAAATCCACAGCACAGAAATTATAAGACATCCGCTCATAAACAGAAAGCAAATCGCTATTCAGCATTTCCTGCTCTGTTTCCTGCCAATTTCAGATAATTAAAACTTTTTTAAGCCTTTTATTCTATTCTGCTTTAATTCTGCTTCCTCTACCAAAAATGAAAGATTTAGAAATTAAAACTGTGCATATAATAGTAACACCAAATCGTTGCCTTTTTCCCCTCTTATCCTATGATGTTAACTTTCTTCATTATTGCAGACCTCAGGATATCATTGTGTTTATAATTGGAGGAGCCACCTACGAAGAGGCTCTAACAGTTTACAACCTGAACCGTACCACTCCTGGAGTGAGGATTGTCCTGGGAGGAACCACAGTGCATAACACGAAAAGGTAAGGGAGAACATTCAGTCCTACAACTCCGTTCCCTTTCCTAGAGAGTAAAGCTTAAATTTATAAAGCTGAATAAACTGCTGTTAGACCAAAATGCATCAATTCATAGTGTAATAGAGATGAAGGATCTAACTCCGTTAGCTTCATAAATCACCTAGTGAGGTCAAAGACCAAAAGAGTGAGGACCAGCCTGTACCGTTAACAGTTTGTATTTCCTGTGTTCAAAGGAGAAATCTTATAGTCACAGACTGTCACTTTGAAAATACTGAAACATAAGGGTATTGAATTCTGTGAATTTTCTCTTTTTGTTGACTAATTACATTCATTCAATAAGTATTTAGTAAGAAGAATACAAAGATGAATAAGATAAAGGCCCTCAAGAAAATCATTGTCTATTAGGAAAGATAGAACATAAAATATAACAAAATAAGGGCCTAGAGAGATGGACCAAAGAGCCATGCATTATCAGAGTGACTAAGAAAAATTAGCAAATGTTTCATGGATAAGATAGTGCATAAGCAGAACCTTGGGAAGAAAGTGGACATGAGGGAGAGAACATACCAGGCAGAGCTAACCACATGAACAAGGTACGGAAGCTGTAGGCTACAAGCATAGAAAAAGAACAGCAAATAGTCAACCAGCCGGAATGTGCATAATAAGTGAGAAGGTTGACTGAACGCCATAATTGTGAAAGGCCTTGAATTCCAGGCTGAGGAATTTTTACTTTCTTGTGTGGAAAATGAAGAATCATTGAAAGTTATTTAAGGAGTAAAATTAAAGAGGGTCACAGTATTTTAAGAAGATTAATTTGGAAATTAAGGGAAGGAAACACAGAGGGAGGAGACTGGAGAAGCGTGGCGTGATAGTTGAATTTAACAATTAGAGATCCTGAGAGATCCATGCTGAGCCATGTACATACACATGGATATATTGGGAGTCATTAGAGGTGTTTGTGTACTTTTTCCTTTTGTATTATTATTTGGCTTTTTAACATAACTTTTCCTCTTTACTATAGAAGTAATACACGTTTATTCTGAAATTCTCTTAATTCAGAAAATAAAAAGCTCCCATAATCTCACCACTGTTACACTTTGATCTTTTCAGACCTTTTTTTTCTAAGCCTGTATAAACATTTATGTGAGTGTATCAGAAAAGGGGTCTCTTCTACATTCTGTTTTATGACCTGAGTTTTGTAGTCTATGATGTAAATATAAACATCTTCTGGTATTAAATATATAATCATTCATTCATTAAACAAATATTAACTGAAAAGTAAGATTACCTGGTTTTGAATCCTGACTTTCCCTCTTACTATTTTTGAATTTAGGCAAATTACTTAAACTCTTTGTAAGTTTCCAAAGCTTACTGGCCATTTATATATTTCTTTTTGAATTGCCAGTTCATAATCTTTGCCCATTTTGCAATGGGGGTATTCTTTTTTTTCCAGTAATTTTTATTATATCCATATAATAAAGGATATTGACCATTTGTTACATATTTTTGCCAATCGTTTTCCTTGTTTGATGTTTTTGTTTTATATTATTCACAGTATTTTGTTGCATAAAAGTTTTATTTTATTATATTTTATTTTTTACTTTATGTAGTCAGAACTACCAGTGATTTCTGCCTTTGGTGTCATGCTTACTTCTTTCCCAGCCAAAATTATATAAATACTAACCTCTATTTTTTGCTACCATTTTTAGGACTTGCATTTAAAGTTATAGCTTTATAATCTATCAAAATTTTATTTTGTAATAAACTGTGTGGTCGTTTCCTTTTATAATTTATAGAAATATTACATATACTTACATACTTCATTGCATACAGGGAAATGTACAAATGATAAGCAGACCACTCAATAAAATATGGCAAAGTGAATTTAACTATGTAACCACCACCCAAACCAAGTAGTAGAATGTTACCAGCACCTCCAGAAGTCTCCCTTATGCCTCATGTCCCCTCCTTGTCACAACTCCCACAAAGTAATCACTGTTATGACTTTTTTTTTTAAAGATTTTATTTATTTATTTGACACAGAGAGAGAGATTACAAGTAGGCAGAGAGGCAAGCAGAGAGACAGGGAGAGGAGGAAGCAGGCTCCCTGCTGAGCAGAGAGCCCGATGCAGGCCTCGATCCCAGGATGCTGAGATCATGACCTGAGCCGAAGGCAGAGGCTTTAACCCACTGAGCCACCCAGGCGCCCACTGTTATGACTTCTATCACTGTAGATTAGTTTTACTTGCCTTTAAAGGATGCTTGCTGGATGAATGAAGAAACAGGTTAAAAGTAATCTATTTCTGCCTTTCTCACAAAAAATGAGGATCTTGGAAAGATCCTATGAGGGATCTCTAATCAGCTTCCTCCCAACTGTCAAGATTTCATTGTCCAGCATTTTGGTTCCATCTTGTTTTTATAATCCCCAAATTAATCATCATTATTTTCAATTATTATTTGTTTAGATTTACCCATGTGTTTGCCCCCCCCCCCCCCATTTTTTCACCCTGGTCCTTTCTGGTCCAATCTTCTTCTCACTAAAAACATCCTTTAGTAGTTCTTTCAGCTCCTGGTCAACTTGATTTTTTTTTTCCTAAAAATATCTTAGTGTATTAAGTTTATAAATCCAGAGTGATAATTTATTCTCAGCACTTAAAAGTTAGAAGACAATGGAATATTATTTTTAATTGTTGCTGTTAAGAAGTCTACTCTTAATATAATTGTTTTTAGGGTTTTTGTTTTTTGTTTTTAATATTTTATTTTTTTATTTATTTGACAGAGAGAGAGAGAGATCACAAGTAGGCAGAGAGGCAGGCAGACAGGGGGAAGCAGGCTCTCCGCTGAGCAGAGAGCCCAATGTGGGGCTCAATCCCAGGACCCTGAGACCATGACCTGAGCCGAAGGCAGAGGCTTTAACCCACTGAGCCACCTAGCTGCCCTGTTTTTAGGGTTGTAGGCAATATATTCTTCTCTGGTTCTCTTTAAGGTTATCTTTTTGTCTTTGGTGTTCTTGTTTCAGTATTATGTATCTAAATGTGGATTTATTTTTATTTATGCTACTTGGTATGAAAATTCATGTTTGGCATAATTCCTGGAAATTTTCCAGTCATTATTTCTTTGAACATTGCTGTTTTTTCTCTTTCCCCTGTTGTCTTTTGGAACTCTTATGAGATATATGTTTGGCCTCCACTCGTTCTTCGTGTCTCTTAACTTCTCGTGTATACATCTATATCTTTCTGTGCTGCCTTCTGTGTAATTTTTTCAGATCAGTATTCCAGTTTAATAATTCTGTCTTTAACTGTGTTTAATTTGACCACTGTTTTTAACTTCAAAGATTATATTTCTATTCTTATAAGTTCATTTTGCCTCTTTTTCAAGTTTGCCTGATGTTTTTGTTAATTTCTTCTTTCCTCATGTTTTCAAATCCTTCATTTTTCTTTAATCACATTAATTCTATAACCCTAAATACTTTCCAGTTCTTGAACAATTAAACTTTTATGTAAAGGTAAGATAGTGAGGCAGCTTTGCAAAGCTTTAGACTAGATTTTTCCAACTAGCCAGCTTTGGTATTTCTTTGTCTGATGTAACAGTATGCTAAGCAGTACATTGAATTATGTTTGAGCCAATAGCCTTAGCAATAGAAAGTTTGATAAAATCTTGAACAGGATTGTTCACTGGCTCTAACCAATAAAACTTTTTAAGAAGGAGGGAGTTACTATGGTAATTGCCAACCTGGAAAAAAATTAGTTAATGTTTAAAGTTACATAAATGATCCAAAATCAGGCGTTTACCACTTATATTTATAAAGATACAACCTATAGTTAATAGACTAGCAGTGAAATTTATCACTATGAGTAAAAAAAAATAGGGTCACATGGGTGGCTCAGTCGGTTAAGCATCTGCCTTCAGCTCAGATCATTATCTCAGGGTCCTGGGATCAATCCCTGCATCAGCTCCCTGCTCACAGGGATCCTGCTTCTCCCTCTCCCTGTGCCGCTTCCCCTGCTTGTGCTCTCTGGCTCTTTCTCTCTTTCAAATAAATAAAATATTTAAAAATAATGATAATGGAATTTTATTTCAGAGATCATTTATTGTAAAGGCTTAAGTAATCGAAAGCAACTAGCTTCAGCTTTTAGGGAAAAGGCTCCATTTTCATGATGAATGTGGTCTACCTTGGATATTACTAGCATATTGAGTAAGATCACAACTCTTAATATATTTTGAAATCTTAGACTCTGAGTAAGTGGAAAGGTTAATATTTTTTTAATTCGTTTTATAACTGGATATAGTGGGGCTAGTGTGAGCTAACAAGAACCTTGATTTAGGGGAGAGAAAGTTTGATAATTTGTTTCTGTGAATTGTTAGGGTTTAATTTTTGTGCAGGGGGCTTATTGTACAATTCCCTATGTAATATGTGGGTTATTTCTTAAGGAAAAGTCCACAAAGGAGTAGGTGACAGCATTGACCCCAACAGCTCTACAGCACAGAAGTAATATTTTAAGAGACTGTGATCAGAAAACAGTATACTTTTAGATGTGAGTGATGAGTGTCCTCCTTTAATACTTGGAATCATGTAAAACGTGATATGGGCTGCCCCACAAGGATTTGGATTAGTGGGGATATTGGATTTCCCAATAAACAGGAAAAAAAATCACATCTTGTAGCTAGGAGTGTGATGTGCTGAAATAGAAACTACTATCCCTCCAGAGTGGGAAATGCCTGTTGCAGGGTATTTCTGGGATACGGGTCATTTGATTTCCCTGATTTCTTAAGTAAAATTTGAGATCACTACAGGTTTATTCTGTAGTCAGATCCCAGTGCCACCACTTACTCGTTTATGATTTGGGACTTAATGTAATGGCAGATAGGTCAAAATTGATCTCTTGTATCCTAGAAACTTACATGTACCCTTACCTCTCATGTAGAAATTTGAGTAACCTTCATCCTGGGATACCTTCTGTTTCTAAAATACATCAAGATCCTCTGGTTTCTCTTCAGATCGTATAAATCTTTCGCCTTAAAATACATCAAGATTGGAGGTGCCTGGTTGGCACAATTGGTAAAGCGTGCAATTCTTGATCTTGGGGTCATATGTTTGAGCCCCACATTAGACAAAGAGTTTACTTTAAAAAAAATTTTTTTTACTAAATAAAATATATCAGGATTACTGTGTATTGAAACAAAATCTTAGTTGTAGACAAAAAATAAAGAACAGAAGGCAATTCTTTCCTCTCTCCCTTGTATATTTCCAGAAATTAATTTAATTTTTGGTGAGATTGGGGCCCGTATATAAATAAGCTTCATCTTAAGCCAAAAGGTGTCTGAAGATATCGCTTCAATTTCAAAAGATATACATTAGTTGAATCTGAAATTCAATTTGCCATTCAATGTTATTTGAATTTAAGCTGCTCTTTCTTAAGTGCCTTCTTTTTTTAATTGAGGTATATTAGTTTCAGGTGTACAGCATAATAATTTGATATTTATATATATTGCAAAATGATTACACACTAGTGTGTTAATCATGTTAACTAAGTCTAGTTAACATCCATCACCACATAGTTAAAAAAATTTTTTTCTTATGACGGGAACATTTAAGGTTCACTCTCTTAGCAAGTTTCAAATTATACAATGCAGTATTACTAACTATACTTGCCAGGCTTTACTACATTATATCTCCATGACTTATTTTATAAATGGAAGTTTGCACCTTTTGACTCCCTTCACCCATTTCATCCACCCCTCCATCCGTTGCCTCTGGCAAGTGCCAATCTGTTCTCTGTGTCTGTGAGCTTGATTTTGTTTTATTTTGTTGTGCTTTGTTTTAAAGTCCACGTATAAGTGAGATCATACAATATTTGTCTTTCTCTGTCTGATTTATTTCACTTAACATAATGCCCGCAAGGTCCATCTGTGTTTTTACAAATAACAAGATTCTCTCCTTTTTAATGGCTGAATATTATTTCATGCGCTTGTGTGTACACACACACACACACACACACACACACACACACACACATAGAGATACACCACATTTTTTTAACCATCCAAATGTTGATGGGCCCTTAGGTTGTTTCCTTATCTTGACTTTGAAAATAATTCCTCAGGACACCTGGGTGGCTCAGTCGGTTAAGCATCTGCCTTTGGCTCCGGTCATGATCCCAGGGTCCTGGGATGGAGTATCAACCACATCAGGCTCCTTACTCAGCAGGGAGCTGGTTTCTCCCTCTGCCTGCCACTCCCCCTGCTTGTGCTCAACCTCTCTCTCTCCCTCTCGCTGACAAATAAATAAATAAATAATAAAATAAAATAAAAAAGAAAAGAATTCTTCAATGAACATGGAGGTGTGTATATTTTTTTTGAACTAGTGTTTTTGTTTTCTTTGGATAAATACCCAGAAGTCAAGTTGCTGGATCATATGGTAGCTCTATTTTGATTTTTTTTTTTTTTTGAGGAACCTCGATACTCTTTTCCATAGTGGCTGCACCAATTTACATTCCCTCAACAGTACACAAGAATTCCCTTTTCTCCACATCCTTGACAACACTTGTTATTTCTTGTCTTTTTGATAATAGCCATTCTAATAGATATGAGGTGATAGCTCATCTTGATTTTGATTTTCATTTCCCTGATGATTACTGATGTTGGACATCTTTTCATCTACCTGTTGGCTTCCTGTATGTCTTCTTTGGAAACATGTCTATTCAAATCCTCTGCCCATTTTTTAATCGGATTGTTTGGGGTATTTTTGCTATTGAGTTGTATGAGTTCTTTATGTATTTTGGATATTAACTCCTTATTGGGTATATAATTTGCAAGTATTTTCTCCCATTTAGTAGGTTTTTCATTTTGTTTATTATTTCCTTTGCTGTGCAGAAGCTTTTTTAGCTTGATATAGTCCTACTTGTTTATTTTTGCTTTTGTTGCCTTTGCTTTTGGTATTAAATCCAAAAAATGATTGGGTGCCTGGGTGGCTCAGTGGGTTAAAGCCTCTGCCTTCAGCTCAGGTCATGATCTCAGGGTCCTGGGATCGAGGCCCGCATCGGGCTCTCTGCTCTGCAGAGAGCCTGCTTCCTCCTCTCTCTCTGCCTGCCTTTGTGCCTACTTGTGACCTCTCTCTCTCTCTCTCTCTGTCAAATAAATAAATAAAAATCTTTAAAATAAATAAATAAATAAATGAATAAATGAATAAATAAATAAATCCAAAAAATGATCGCCAAGACCAGTGTCAAGGAGCTTACTACTTACATGTTCTTCTAGGAGTTGTACAGCTTCAGATCTTACATTCAAGTCTTTAATCCATTTTGAATTTATTTTTGTGTATAAGATAGTGGTCTAATTTCATCCTTTTTCATGTGGCTGTCTAATTTTCCTAATACTGTTTACTGAAGAGACTGGCCTTTCCCCATTGTATATTCTTGCCTCCTTTGTCATAAATGAATTGGCCTTACATGCATGAGTTTATCTCCACGATCTCTATTCTGTTCCACTGATCTGTCTTTATGCTAATGCTGTACTGTTTTGGTTACTACAGCGTTGTGATATAGTTTGAAATCAGGGAGCATAATCTCTCCAACTCTTTTCTTTCTCAAGTTTGCTTTGGCTCTTAGAGTCTTTTGTGGTTCCATACAAATTTTAGGATTATTTCTACAAAAAAATGCCTTTGGAGGTTTTTTGTTTTGTTTTTGTTTTTTTAAGAGAGAGTGCCCGCTTATGAGTTGGGGAAGGGGCAGAGGGAGAGGGAGAAGCAAACTCCTTGCTAAGCAAGGACCTCAATGCAGGGCTCAATCCCAGGACCCCGAGATCATGACCCAAGCCAAAGACAGACGCTTAACCAACTGAGCTACCCAGGCATCCTGCCATTGGAGTTTTGATATAGATATCAATAGTATAGATATTTTAACAGTACTAATTCTTCTAATCCATGAGCATGGAATAGTTTTCCATCTATTTATGTCTTCATTTTCTCTCATCAATAATAAGACCATGTCTTATAGTTTTCAGTGTATAGGTCTTTTCACCTCCTTCATTAAATTTATTCCTAGGTTTTTTGTGTTTTTTTTTTTTTGATGCAGTTGTAAATGGGATTGTTTTCTCAATTTCTCTTTCTGATAGTTCATTATTAGTGTATAGATATGCAATAGATTTCTGTATATTGATTTTGTATCCAACTTTACTGAATTTGTTCTAATATTTTTTGGGTGGAGTCTTTATGGTTTTCTATACATAATATCATGTCATCTGCAAATAGTTTTACTTTTGACTTTCCAGTTTGAATGCTTTTTGTTTTTTCTTGCTTAATTGTTCTGGCTAGGACTTCCAATACTACGTTGAATAAAAGTGGTAAAAGTGTACATACTTGTCTTGTTCCTGCGCTTAGAGGAAAAGCTCTCAGCTTTTCACCATTGAGTATGATGTTAGGTTTGGGCTTGTCATAGTGACCTTTATTTTGTTGAAGTACTTTCCCTCCGTACTCACGTTATTGAGAATTTTTATCCAAAGTGGTCGCTGAATTCTGTCAAGTGTTTTTTCTGCATCTCATGAGGCAGTTGATGGTAGGATTTTTACCATTCATTTTGTTAATGTAGCTATATAAGTATCTTCTTTCTTTAAAACAGTTTTTTTTGTGACAATATTATTCAGTGATTCAAGTACTCGTTACAAAGAAGCAAAGTTCTACAGGCCTTCTCTGTAGCTATATGATTTGTTTCTATAGGGCCTGCTCTGATTAGGTATAACTGTGATTATCTTTGTTTAGATTTAAACACCATTTAAAATAGAAGGCATGTGTGTGCTGCTAAGACACCAAGGAATTTTGCAGAAGCTAATTACCTCCTTAGCAACATTCTTAATAAAATTGCATTCTGGATAAAGAGAGACAGTCAATATTTTCTTCTCTCTATAGCCATATGAAGTTTAATATGAATTTTGTATTGCTTTCCCCTCTCCTTTTGTACATAATGAAACACAGAGAAAAAAAAATACTAACCAATCACAGGGACCTCTTTAAAGGCATAATTTTCATGCTTTTTTGAAGGCAGAGAACCTGCCCCCAAAAAGGATCTGGGTAGCGGATTTCACAGGGCTCTGAACACATCCGGCAGGTGCCTGCCCTAAGTGGTTAGGCCATTGTGCTTCTGGGGTCCATGCAGGTTTGCAGTGTGCGCACCATGGTCTCGTCTCAGTGCTTGCCCTTCTTATGGAATTACCCACCCCCAACTTCCTTCTTCATTCGTCTTGTTAGTCATACTGCCCCTCAGTTGCAGGGGAGGGGGGAGGAATACATCAAATTTCAACTTCTAGGAATTATATATATGACGCGAGTTACTCTGTAGCATGACAGATACTTTCACCAACATCTATGTGGAACAGTCAGAAGTCATTTTGCCCGAGTTACGAGTTCTAGAATACATAAATGTATATTGAACACACGAGAACAGCATAAAGTTAACAGTTCAGCGAATATTTACTGAGCATGGGATACCTCCGTGAATAAAACAAAGATCCTAACCCTCGTGAAGCTTATACTTTAATGCAGAGGGAGACAAAAATAAACAATAAACTTAATAAATAAGTAAACTTAATAGTAATTCAGAAGGTGATAAATACTGTGGAAGAAAATATCGGAGCAAGGTAAAGGGAAATTAGTTTTCATGGGGGCTGTGGGAATAAGTTACATGACTCCGTGTGGTGTCAGGAAGGCCTCGTTAAAGATTTGAGGAAAGACTTGAAGGAGGTGAGGAAGTGAACCAAACAGATGGAGGGAAGACATCCCAGGCACAGCAGAACTGTGTCCTAAGGCACAATCATGCAGTGTGTCTAAGGAGACTGGAGAGGCTGGGAAAAGGAGAGATGCAGTCAGAGAGGTGTCTGGGGCCTCACAGCAGAGGGACCTGTCGACTGTTGCGAGGGTTGGTTTTCACAATGAGTTAGAGAGCTCTGTCAGGTGTGTGTGGGGGGGTTTGTTAACAGTTTTATCGAAATACAACTTCTGTTATGTTACATACAATTCATCCTTTTAAGGTATACAATTCAGTGGTTTGGAGTATGTTCACAGATGTGTACAACCATTACCACAGTCAATTTCAGAATATTTTCAACACCTCAGAAAGAATTTCCCTCACACCAGGCCTAAGCAACCACTAATCTATTTTCTGTTTCTGTAGATTTCCCTGTTCTGAACTTTTCATGTAAATGGAACCATATAATATATAGTCTTTTGTAAGTGGTTTCTTTTAATATAATGTTCTCCAGGTACAACCATGCTATATCCTGTATCTATACTTCATTCCTTTTTCATGCTGAATATATTTCATTGTATGCACTTACCGTATTTTGTTTATCCATTTGTCAGTGATGGACATTTGACCTATTTCACCTTTTGGCTATTATAAATAATGCTGCTCTAAACATTTATGTACAAGTTTTTGTGTGTGTTGTAGATTTTTTTAGCAGAATCTTGCAGTCTGACATATCTTATCAGGATCACGCTGGCTATCAAAGCTAATATGCTTAAAGAAGTATTCTTTCTCTTGAAGTTCAAAATAAATGTATTATTATAAAAATGAAAATTCCTAGGTGTATTTAAATGAACAACACCCATTATTTATTCACCTACAACAGACTGGTCTGTTATTCTAGTTGTTTCTGATGCACATGGTCCTACCCTGCAAATAAATAAGCATCTTGGTTAGGGATTTGAGCTGGCTTGCCTTATCACCTCACAAGTCAATCAATATTAAAGAGTTCTAGTCCCTGCTGGCCACAGTTGACACTTAAAGTTAGCTACGTGAGCTGAGAGGCCAAGAACAGGATCCATATGGAGGGCCATTGTTCTCCCAGTAGAAGAAATCTCTCTGTCTTCTTGGAATTCAGGATAGAAGTGGAGGGGAAGAGGGAAGCTAGGTAGATGGATTAGCCAACAGTACTGTCATTGCCTGAACCCTGCCTAAACCTAGATGATCTAAGAGAGCATTTCAGTCTCCAATGCTATCAGTTCAGTTACTTAAGAATTTGACAGGGAGAAAGACATACCCTGCTAGAAGATGACCCCAGATCAACAATCCTCTTACTGCCAGATTCCCTTTCAAACCAGTAATAATGACTACACATAGTGGGTTCTGTGTAATAACTCCTGGGTTCAATTAAACTCTCTATATGCCTGCAAAATAATTAATGGTCCCATTTTTCAGTTATTTTCTGAAAGCAAAGACAAATGAAGGAAAACGGGCTTTCTTTCCCTCCAAGTAATGCATTGTCATTATAATAAAAAATTAAATATTAAAGTAAAAATCTTTCATAACAGTACAACTACAGTTAACCACTGTAAATATTTTGGCATGTTCCTTCCTGTTCTTTCTTTACCTAAAGTTTTTTGAGTTTTTTCTTTTGTGTTTGGTTTGACTTGGTTTTTATGTTTTTTTCTGAGTGTGGAGCCCAACACAGTGCTTGAACTCACGAACCTTAGATCAAAACCTGAACTGAGATCAAGAGTTGGATGCTTAACCAGCTGAGCCACCCAGGGGCCCCAGGTTTTATTTGGTTTTTGATATAATTAGGATCATATTGCCTATATAGTTTTCTACTTGTTTTCTTACTTGTAATTATATTGAGAACACTTTCCCATGTTATTAAAAATTATTTAAAATAATCTTAATAGCTTATACAGCTATTTCAATTTTAAGAATGTATCTTTAGGGGCATCTAGGGGGCTCAGTTGGTTAAGCATCCAACTCTTGATTTTGGCTCAGGTCATGATCTCAGGGTCATGAGATTGAGTCCCACTTCAGGCCCCACTCTGGGCACAGAGCCTGCTTAGGATTCTCTCTCTCTCCCTCTGCCTCTCCCCCACCACTCGCTAGTGCTCTGTTTCTCTCTCAAAAAAAAAAATGTGTCTATAGCCATTACTATTAGATATTTAGATTATTTACAATTTTTGTTTGATAATATCTTGTATATTGATAAGCCCTTGTTCCATCTCTGATTATTTCCTTGAGACCAAAGTGCAGTGAGGCCATCTCAAATACTACTACTAGAAGTATAAATTGGTATAACTTTTCTGGAAATCAATTTGACTTTATGTATTCAAAGATATGGGGTTGACTGCAGGGCTCTTGATGTTGAGGCAGTGCTAGTTTCCTGATTTTTTAGAATCTCTGGTTCAGGCAGTGGAAATGTTCTATGTCTTGATTACGGAAATGGTTATACAATTGTATAAATATGTCAAAACCATCAAATGATGCCCTTAAAACTGGTAAATTTTATATCAACAAGAAGTTAAAATTTTAAAAAACAAAGTATTGTTGTATCAAACTGACGCTTTTTTCTTGATATAGTCAGAAAGATAAAAAAACTAATTTAAAAAGGAATAGTTTTCTTACTGTGTAACTCAATGTTTTTAAATGCCATTGCTCTAGAACCACCTGATGATACTGGCTAGTGTTATGAGTCATGTACTTGGAGAAACACTTATCCATAGCAATTCCTCAAAGGGGTTCATGATGATACCAAGAACTAAAATTTATTTAGTACATAGTATGTGCTAGACAATATTTTAACATGTTATACCTGTGCTATCCAGTAAGGTAGCCATGAGTCACGTGTAGCAATTGAGCACCTGAAAAATTTGAGGTGTGCTACAGGTATAAAATATATATCAAATTGCAAAGACTTAGTACCAAAAAAAGAGGTGTAAAATATCTCATTAATAAGTTTTAGAAGTTGATAATGTTTGGGATATATGGGCTAAGTCAAATATGCTATTAAAATTAATTTTACCTTTCTTTTTTACCTTTCTAATATAGTTAGAACATTTAGAATTACACGGCAACTCACATTTGTAATTTGCATTACATTTCTATTGGATTGTACTGCCTTACCCATTCAGTTTTGAGTCTCATGATGACCCAACAAAGTAGATATTTTTATCATTATCATCAACTTTGTTTTTCAGATGAGAAAATTGAGGTTTTAGGGAAGTGAAAACCTTGTCCAAAGTCATAGAGCTAAATAAGTGACAAAGCTGGACTTGAACTCTTCGTTTCCAGTCTAGGCACCTAAGCACTCTGTTGAAATAATATTTTACGAAGATTTATCTAGCTATGATTATTTTAATCTCTTACGTATAAATGTCACTTATAAGGTGGGCAAAATTTGTTTTTACCAAATGGACAATATGTGAAGTTTTCTGCCTGCTAAGAAATATTGTAAACAAAACCAGGGGGGAAATAGTACAAAAGTGAGGAATCATTTAGTGTTTTGTAAGATTTTTGTCATCCAAATGTAATTAAGAATGAGATTTAAGACAGTGTTGCTCTTTGAATAAAAATGGTTAACTTGAATAACTAGTTGGAGCTGTTAGTTTCATCACTACCTAAGATGATGACTAAGTGTTGGTGTTAATACAGTCCTGACAGAGTAAGTCAGTAACAATGTAGAAAGTACAGGGTTTTCTTTGTAGAGATTACAGTTTAGGGCTTAGAAAACAGTTGGCATTTTGAATCTCTGTAAATAAATTTCAAGGTGGAAGGGGGTTACTTCATATCATCCACAGGTACTTTATAGATTTCTACTTAAACAAGTAACACTAGAAACTTGGACCTTCTCCTGTAACCACGAGTTGGTTCGATCTCTGAATTATTTACAGAAAAATTAGGATCCTGTAACAGAATTTGCATTTTAAAGGAAGAGGAATCCAGAGGACACTCCTGTTCACTTATGGGCATTTCAGGATCGGTTTTGAAACTGTCGGAATCCTTACCATCTCTGTAGAGATGCTGGGGGCGTTTACTTTCCTGCTGGGACCAGAGCGTTAGCCACCACTGTGATGGAGTGATATTGCCTGTCACTGATGAGCATTTATTGAGTGCCGATTATGTGTAAAGTTTAGTGCAAGGTACTAGAAAGACGAAGGCGTGTTCTGTATTTTTAGGGATTTCAGTGTCTAATGGGAAAATAGACATATAAATGAATAACTCTAACAAGATGCTTTTTTAAAAAAACTGGATTTGGGGCGCCTGGGCGGTTCAGTTGTTAAGCGTCTGCCTTCGGCTCAGGTAATGATCCCAGGGCCCTGGGATCGAGCCCCACGTCTAGCCCCACATCAGGCTCCCTGCTCCACGGGGATCCTGTTTCTCCTTTTGCCTGCCACTCCCCTTGCTTGTGCGCTCTCTCTCTCTCTCTCTCTCTCTCTCTCTCTGTCAAATAAATAAATAAAATCTGTAAAAAAAACAAAACTGGATTTAACCCAAGAGTCAAATCTAGGTCTGTCTCTTGACTCCAGTTTATTTGTGCATTTAGAACATATATTTTTAAAATTAAAACTCACTTTTCATTGCAAAATCAATACATAATACTTGTAGGAAAAAAATTTTAATACAGCTGAGCAAAAAGCAGATAATAGAAATATCCACACTGCCACCATCCCACCATGGGAAGTGTCAACATCTTGATGAATACATAGCCTTTGAGACCTTTTTCTATTAATGTGCACTCATATATTTTTAAATAAAAGGGAATATACTATACATACACTTTCAATGAAAATATATATGCCATTTTTTATAGTGACTTCTTAGCATTCTGTTGTCTGATTGTGCCCCAGTTTATTCAACTAATTCATGTTTTTTGTTCATTCAATGCTTATTGAGCATCCACTGTATTCTAGGAGCTATTGTAAGACTGGATATACAGGGGTGAACAAAATTGTTTGGTATTAATTGTTTATAATTTTCACTCTTATAAATAGTGCTGCAATAAACATTATTTTATATATATCCTTACATACCTGTCCAGTTGTTCACTTGGGATAATAACAGTTGAGTATATACTATATATGCCGGACAGTCTGGTGACTTCATTACATATATTTTCTCATTTAATCGTGATCCAAGAGGTAATATTATGGCTCTGCTTTTCAAATGAAGAAACTGGAATATGGAGAAGTGAAGTAATTTGTCTTAGGTCATTCAGCAAGGAAGTGCAAAGCTGGACTTCAAGTTTGTGTGATCCTAGATTCATGCACTGCTAGCCATGTTGAGATGAAATTACTGCCTCGGAGAGCATAAACATTTTTTTAAGATTTTATTTATTTATTTGATAGAGACAGAGACACAGCAAGAGAGGGAACACAAGCAGGGGGAGTGGAAGAGGGGAAGCAGGCTCCCCGCTGAGTAGGGAGCCCGATGTGGGACTCGATCCCAGGACCCTGGAATCATGATTTGCCTGAGCCAAAGGCAGACACTTAACAACTGAGCCACCCAGGCGTCTCATAAACATTTTTTTAAAGTAGGCTCTACACCCAACATGGGGCTTGAACTCACCACCCCGAGATCAAGAGTCACAGCATAACATTTTTAAGATGCTAAATTACTAATTTGCCAGCCGGCAAGTTTTTACCAGTTTAAACCTTTACACCATACCCTTGCAACACTGAGGTCAGTTGCTCCTGATTCTTAAAAATAAACCTAAAAATCATCAATGTGGGGGGTGCCTGGGTGGCTCAGTCGGTTAAGGGGCTGCCTTCTGCTCAGGTCGGGATGCATCAGGCTCCCTGCTCAGCGGGGAGTCTGCTTCTCCCTCTCCCCCTGCCTCATGCTCACCCTCTCTTTTTCTCAAATAAATAAATAAAATCTTTTTTTTAAATCATTAATGTGTATGGAGAAGGTTGGTTAAAAAAAAAAGTTTATTTCAACTCAAATGCAGGGAAAGAAGAAAGAAGCAGATAAACAGTGTGAAGCTGAGAGACCAGTAAATGAGAAAGACACAGAGGCAAGAGAATCAAAGCTAGATACTGTCTGGTCACAGAGCCGCCCTCATCCCCTTCCCACATCCCTCCATCTCACCCCCAGCCCAGTGCCATCCAGTACACCTTTCTTCTTTGCGTAAACTTGGTTGAATAGTTTGTTTCTTGTAGCCAGAATGTTGTGTCTTAGGAAGATGTTCTCATCTCTTACAAGTTTATAGGATGTGCCTTTTTGTGTAGTATGTAAGACCCAATACATATTTGCTTATTTGTTTCGGGCTTTGTTGGGTGAAACAGTAAAAGGTTGGAAATGGAAGGAAAGTTCAACATTGTTAACTCTGTGGAGTGACACAAAAGTGATTTGTTTCCTTTCTATATTATCTATATTTGTGTGTTTTTTATGATAAAAATACTAAATTGTTCTGCAGATTTTTAAAAGTCAACAATTTGATGTCAGTGGGATTATTAGGTACTAAAGTAGTTGGTTGTCCTCGGCACAGCCCCAAGCTGTCATTCCCCCACCAAAGCTGTATTACCTTCCGCAGCTGAAAGATTCATCTGTCAGGACACCTGTTCTTTCACTGGGATTATCATTAGAGCTGAATAGGACCTGTGATTTACAGATCACCTTTGGTACTGCTTGGTGTTTTATTTTTTTAATATCTTTTTTTAAATTTAAATGTAATTAACATATATTATTAGTGTCGGAGATAGAGTTTAGTGATTCATCAGTTGTGTTTAACACCCAGTGACCCAGTGCTCATTACATCACGTGCCTTCCTTCATGCCCATCACCCAGTAACCCCATCCCCCTACCCAGCGCCCCTCCAGCAACCCTGTTTGTTTCCCATGATTAAGAGCCTCTTATGGTTTCTCTCCCTCTCTGATTTCATCTTGTTTTATTCTTCTTTCTCTTCCCCTATGGTCCTCTGTCTTGTTCCCTAACTTTCACATATGAGTGAAATCATATGATAATTGTTTTTCTCTGACTGATTTCACTTAGCATAATACCCTCTAGTTCCACCCATGTCATTGTAAATGGCAAGATTTCATTTTTTGGTGGCTGAGTAATATTCCATTGTGCATATAAACCACATCTTCT
The DNA here is from genome assembly GCA_002007465.1 of Ailurus styani. Taxonomy (NCBI): domain Eukaryota; kingdom Metazoa; phylum Chordata; class Mammalia; order Carnivora; family Ailuridae; genus Ailurus; species Ailurus styani. Next base: position 1,658,626 of record LNAC01000309.1, on the reverse strand, counting down.
TTATCAATTCATCTGTTGAAGGACAGCTAGGCTCTTTCTGTATTTTGACTATTGTGGACATTGCTACTATATTGGCAAAGAAGTCAAACTTTCACTCTTGCAGATGACATGATACACTTTGGTCTTTTTTTTTTTTTTAAGATTTCATTTACTTGTTTGACAGAGAGCACACAAGTAGGGGGAGCAGCAGGCAGAGGGAGAAGGAGAAGCAGGCTCCCTGCTAAGCAGGGAGCCCAATGTGGAGCTCGATCCGAGGACTCTGGCATCATGACCTGAGCCGAAGGCAGATGCTTAAGGACTGAGCCACCCTGGCGCCCCCACTTTGGTCTTTTAAAAGGCAGTGTAGCATAGCAGTTAAGAGCATGGGTTCCAGTACCAGATTACCTTTTCTAAATCTCACTTTTGCCGTGTGTCAAGTTATAGGACTTTACCCAAACTACTTAACCTTTTTCTAACCTCAGTTTCCCAGCTGTAAAAGGGAGGTCATAACAGCTCTCTCATATCACTGTTGTGATGACTGGATAATAGAATATATATAGAAAATGCTTGGAGGAGAATCTAGTACAGGGTAAGCACTCTTACTGGCTGCCACTGCTACTGTTACAACTCTTCTGTTTAGGGGACACAGAGTAAAAGGGACTTTGGATGTGATTCATCATCACCACCTCTGTCATCACCCTTACCTCCAAATCCCTTGTTTTGAACACCTTTACTTGAACATAATTCAAGAGCTGAATTATATTATCGCGAGTAGGAATATATTGGGGCGGTGATGAAATTTACTAGGAAGGTAGCCCCGTTGCCGGATGACCTTTGTGGTCGATGAGGACAGAAATTTTTAGTAGCTCAAGTTCCATTTGTGCTCACTTCCAGTGTCCCCTTTGAGGCTGCCAGAGTCAGCACCTCTGTAATTAATAGGTGTGCAGAGTCTCCAGCAGCCATGCTTGCTACAGGCAGGTTCTTTGGGGGCTTCGTTTCTTGTCTTTTTTATGCTGGTCACCGTTCTACTATAGTTGTGGTGGCTCTGATGGATTGATGTGGTCTTGAGTGTTCCCAGTGGTGGGAAAATACTTCTCTAGCTCTTTTTGTTTTCAGATGATATTTCAGACCCCTTTCGGACCTCTGTGTAAATGATATTACAGGCAATTCTGTCCCTGAGGGGTCCATCTCTTGCCCTGTGGACTAAGAGGGTAGCCCCTTCTCCTTGCACGACACTCCAGTGCGTGATACCTGTAGCATCCCATTGGTTGCCTTTTTGTCCTATTTCTTCTCAGTGGGAGAAGAAATAAACCCAGGGGCTCCTTTTTATTTGTTTTCTTTTGCTTTGTGTTTTGTTTTGTTTGTTTTGTTTTGTTTTTATAAGTCACGTGTCCAGTACTGAGGTGGGATCTGGGAAGGAGAGCTACACTTTTTAAAAGGCAGTTATATTGTTTGTAAGAAAGTGTCATAGGATAAAGTAACCTCCGTGGAATTGGTTGTAATCAAGGAAATATTTTATGTCTTAACTCAGTGTTTCCTAAGGTCTGTCCTAGAGAAAATGTTTGGTATTTATTGGGTATTGATACGTATTGCCTTAAAAAAGAGTTCTATAGCCAACTAAGTTTAGAAAATATTGCATCCTTCTCTTGGAAAGTCACAATTCATGTTAGTATGTTAAAGATTCTGAGACACTCCAGAGTAAAGAAACCCATTCAGTGTTTTTTTTTCCCTTTATTGTATTTTAATATAATTTTTAATATTTATAAATAAATATGTGGAACATACAAGTTAGAAAGTATAATAATATAATGAACACCCTGGAATCCTTCACCAAACCAAAGAACTAGAGAATTGCCAATAACATGGATCTGTTTGTATTCCTCTCCAATTATATCCCTTACCTCCCTACAACAGGTAAGCACTATGCTACATTTTGTGTTTATTTTTTTTAATATTTTATTTATTTACTTATTTGAGAGCAAGAGATGGGGAAAGTCAGAGGGAGAAGCGGACTCCCTGTCGAGCAGGGAGCCCAATGCAGGACTCGAGCCCAGGACTCTGGAATCATGACCTGAGCCCAAAGCAGTCACTTAACCAACTGAGCCACCCAGGCACCCCTACATTTTGTGTTTAGTTCCCTTGCTTTGGTGGGAGATTTTTATCACTTATCTATGTATTTCTAAACAATGCCTTATTTAGCTTTGCTTATTTTTGAACTTTATAAAAAATGGTTTCATATTTTTTTCATTCAACATTGCCTCTAAGATTCATCTATATTGTACCATGTAAACTTAGTTCACTCATTTTTCAGTACTATGTAACATTTTATTGTGTGAACATACCACAGTTTACTTCTCCATTCACCTATCCATCTACATTTGAGTTGTTGGCTTTTTGTTTAGTTTAGTCTTGTCTTGTTTACTATTATTGCTTCTATCAAAGAGCAGCAAGAAGAAATGTGAGCCAAGGATACTGACAGATTAGGTATGATTATATTGTTTGGGAGCAAGAGGGAAAATATTTGTTGAGTAGCTGCTTTATACAAGACATTATTCAAGTCAGGTTCTAAAATACAAAAAACATGAGATGTCCTTCTCTTTGATGATTGTGTGGTCCAGTGGAGGGGGATCAAAAAATTTTGTATTTCTCATATCAGGAAATAATTAGTCCCAGGGACATAAAAAGGCACAAAATAAACATGACGCACCTTTTGGAGAGTCAGTCCATTTTCTTATAATCTGGAGAGATGTTCAGTGGTAGAATTAAATAATTTAACTGATTAGTACCTTAAAATATGTTTACATCAAAATTTAAGAGGTCTTTTTATGAAAAATAACAAAATTTTTATGGAGTTTTAAAACAAAATATCAGACCTCAAAGAAAGGTATATGGTCGTAAACCGGGGCGCCTGGGTGGCTCAGTGGGTTAAAGCCTCTGCCTTCGGCATGATCTCAGGGTCCTGGGATCGAGCCCCGCATCGGGCTCCCTGCTCAGTAGGGAGCCTGCTTCCTCCTCTCTCTGCCTGCTTCTCTGCCTACTTGTAATCTCTCACTGTCAAATAAATAAATAAAATCTTTAAAAAAAAAAAAGGTTGTAAACCAATTTGGACTGTACCCTTAAGACTAATAAATTCAGGGGCACCTGCCTGGCTCAGTTGGTAGAGCATGTGGCTCTTGATCCCAGGATCATGAGTTCAAGCCTCACATTGGGCATGGAGCCTACTTAAAAAATAATAATAAATTCATTCTCTTCTGTTGTTAGGGGTTTTCAGGTACAAAAATTTGAGAAGTGTTCTGAGTATTTACTCCAAAGATACAAATGTAGTGATCCAAAGGGGCACATGTACCCCAATGTTTATAGCAGCGATGTCTACAATAGCCAAACTATGGATAGAGCCCAGATGTCCATCAACAGATGAATCGATAAAGAAGATGTGGTGTGTGTGTGTGTGTGTGTGTGTGTGTATACATTTGTACATATATATACATACACACACACATATATATATATACAGTGGAATACTACTCAGCCATCAGAAAAATGAAATCTTGCCATTTACAACGTGGTTAGAACTAGAGAGTGCTAAAGGTGCTTATGGTAAGTGAAATAAGTCGATCAGAGAAAGACAGTTATGATCTCACTCATATGTGGAATTTAAGAAACAAAACAGAGGATCATAGGGGAAGAGAGGGAAGAATAAAACAAGATGAAATCAGGGAGAGAAACCATAAGAGACTCTTAGTCATAGGAAACAAACTAAGGGTTGCTGGAGACGAGGTGGGTGGGGGATGGGGTGACTGAGTGATGGACATTAAGTAGGGCACGTGATGTGATGAGCACTGGGTGTTATATAAGACTGATGAATCACTGACTGCTACCTCTGAAACTAATAATATGTTATATGTTAATTGGATTTAAATAATTTTTTTAATTTTGAGAAGTGTTCATGCATGTAACTTAAGTAAAATATGTCCTAAATGAGAAATAATTCAGGCAAAGTAATTGGGAAATACTTCACAGAGGAGATAGCATTTGAGCTAGAGCTTAAAGAATAAGTTGTATTTCCATAGGAAGAGCAGTCACGCCTGAGGAACAGCAAAATTAAGAACAGGAGCTTAAAAAAAAAAAAAAGAGGAACAGCACATTTGTGGAATAAGGAGAAGTTCCTTGTGGGTAAATCATATATCCGGTGAAGAGCTGTATATAAGATTCCTGCTATTTTCAGACATCAGTGCTGAATGCCAACGGTTTTCCTTGCTCCTGATAAAATTGCTGTTGGATATTTAGAAAATGTTTAGTATGACAGATGACATTAAGATGAGGTCTTAAACGTAGTGTAACATATGCTAGTTATAAAAATTGAAATAACCTAGTAAAAAAAAAAAGATGAGGTCTTAACTTTTTTAAAAAATAGGAGTCTGGGGGTGCCTGGATGGCTCAGTCGGTTAAGCATCTGTCTTTAGCTCAGGTCATGATCCTGAAGTCCCAGGATCATGTCCCGCCTCGGGCTCCCTGCTCAGTGGGGAGCCTGCTTCTCCCTCTCCCTCTGCTGCTCCCCCTGCTTGTGCTCACTCATTCATGCACTCTCTCAAATACATAAAATAAAATAAAATGGAAATACGAATCTGATTCAAGTGTTCACTCAGCAAATTCTAAATTTAGCATCTATTTTTTATTGTGGATACACAGATCAAAAAGATATTACTCAAGATGCACATTAACTGGTAAGTGGAGCCATTAGAAAAGAACTCCCCAAGCTCTCACTGCCACCACGCCCTCTGCCATTTGTCCCATCCACTAGAACCAGTGTTCCTAGCCTAGCTCAGCTCCCACCCCTCCGCCCCACATAGACCCCAGGACTCATCCCTCACCTACTCCAGGATATCACTCTCCACTGACTCCTCTCTCTTCAGTAAGTTTTTCCCATGCTAGTGGATCATTCCTAGAAGCATAGAAACATACTGACTCCCCCCTGCCCCCGTCTTTAAAAACCTTCTATTAGCTTCCTAGCTCTTTCCAGATTCTGTATTATTTCTCTGTTCTCTTTTCTGGCAAAAATTCTTGAAGAACTCTATCTCATCATTGTCTGATTCCTCGCCTTACATATTCTCTTGAACCCACATATTCTTTTAAGCCTCGATCTGCTCAGGCTTTCACCCCCATTGCTGTCGGGAATTATTCTTACTGTGGCCCCCAGGGACCTCCACATGGCTAAACCCAGTGTCAACTTTAAGCGCTCATTTTACTTGACCTGTCAATAGCACTTGATCAGTCTCTTCCCTAGGAAATACCATTATCTCTCAGCTTCCAGAAACAATAGTCTCCTGGTCTTCCTACCTCACTGGCCATTCCTTCTCTGTCACTTTTTTTCACCTCGCCTATCTTTGGAATCCCTGGAACTCTATCCTTAGACCACCTCTCTTCTTCTCTATGTATACCCACTTCCTTGGCAATCTCATCCAGGCTCATGGCTTTCAAATCTGTCTGCTACTGACTCTTAAATTTATATCTCTCATCCAGAGTTTTTCAGCCTCAGCACTATTAGCGTTCAGGACCAGATCATTCTTTGTTGTGGTGAACTGTCGTGTGCATTGTAGGATGTTCAGCAACATCCCTGGCCTCTACGCAGTGGATGTCAGTGGAATTCCATGAGTTCCAGCAACCCAAAATATGTCCAGACCTTTCCAGATGTCCCCTGGGGATAAAATCACATCTCTCTCACACCCCTCCCCATTAAGAACCACTGTTTCTAGTCTGAACTTCTTCCCCAAACTCCAGATTTGTATATTCAGCTGTCTACTTGACACTTCTATTTGAATGTCTAATTATCCATATTTAACATGGTCAAGACCAAGCTTCTGATACATCTTTCTAAACATGATCCTCCCTCAGACTTTCCATCTTAGTTCATTGCGTATCCATCCTAGTTGTTTAGGACAAAAACCTTGGTGTTTTCTTGACTCCCCTCTTTCTCTCACACCTACATCCTGATTCATCAGTAAATCTTATGATCCTTTCCTTCAAAATATGGCTAGAATCTGACACCCTCTCACTACTGCTGTCCTGGTCCATGACACCACCATTTCCCACTTGGACTGTTAACAGCTGCCTCACCCTTAACCCTACAGTCTGTTCTCTATATCACTAGAGTGACCCTATGGAAATTCGTGATTCAGGCATGTCTCATCTCTGCACAAAAGCCTCCAAGTATTACCCGTCTTACTCAAAGTAAAAATCAAAATCCTTCCAATAAGCTACCAGGCCTCATGTGATCTCATCTTCCTGCTCCCCTCCATCCCCTTCCTTAACATCTCCAGCCTTATCTCTTACTACCCAGTACCTTCACTCCAGCCACACTAGCCTCCTCTCTTTTCCCTGAACACACCAGGCCTCAGTGCCTTTGCACTTGCCCTTCCCCCAGATATCTTCCCCCTGCCCCATTCAGGTCTTGGCTCAGATGTCAGTTTCTCAATGAGGGCTTCCTTGACCACAGGATTTAAAATCTCACACCACCACCACCACCTCCAACTCTCTTTTAAACCTGCTGTATTTTTCTGCGTAGCACTTACTTCATCTCACATGCTGTAGAGAGGCAGTGCTGCATCGTGCTTAGGAGAACAAATTATGAAGGCAGATTGCCTCGGTTTGTATCTCGACTCTGTCACTTTCAAGATGTAAGACCTTGGCGTCTCTGAGCCTCACTTTCTTTGTAAAGTGGAATAGTTTTTATCTCATGAGAACCTCACATACAGTGATATGAGCTCACCATTATTATTGCCGTTGTGTTATTATTACATTTTACTTATTAATTTCATTTATCTTCCCCGTCTCCCACTGGAATATAAATCCCATGAGGGAAGAATTTTTATTTTTCTACTTATAGCTGTATTCACAGCTTCTAGAACAGGGCCTGGTACATAATAGGCAGGCAGTTAATAAATACTTGTTAATCAAATTGTTACCTCTGGAAAGAGCAATGGGGAGAAGAAAGATCCAGGAGACTTGAGCTCTATGTGTACTATTTAAAACTTTTCCCAAAACAATGTATTCATGTGTAACTTGTGTCCTCAAAAAGCTTGTAGACTGATGCAGAAAAAAGACATTTAGACAAATGAATTCCTAGAGGATTGATAATATGATAGTTGAGTTATAACAGATGCACAGTTCAGATGAAGTATGAAGTATGTGGGGCAGCCTTCTGTGCAAAAGCAAAGAGGTATGAGACACAGTAGCAGCCCTGACAGCTGTAAGCAGTGGAAATCGAGAGGACTTGTCAGTGTTCTGGGCTATTAAATGCTCCATCGTATCCTTCTCTCTCACCCACTCCTATCTTCCAGCATCTCCAGCTAAGTGTTTGGCTGTAATTAGAAGATTATTACTCCATTAAGGCAAATATTTGGGGCAGGGGGGGTTCTCATTCTTTTCTAGAGATCTTTTTCTAGGTTCCTGCTTCCTATAAATTCCATCCATTTTGTTTCATTATACCACTTCACATTTGACTCTAGCTTCCTTTGGTGTCTTTGGTTTTTTTATTATTAAGAAACTATCATATACCTTCTATCTGTGGAATATAGTGAAAAAAGAGGAATATACAGATGATAGATCGATAGTCTTATTTTATAGCTTTGTTTAGGAGCACATTGTTCAACTCAATTACTTTAGTAATTAGAATCTAAAATGCTTTAAGTGTTAGTCTGTAGTCCCTTACCAAAGACAGAAAAGTGAAAAAACTCTTTTTCCAACGCACAATGCAAGAGTTTTTGAGGTTGACTTTTTTTTTAAGATTTATTTATATATTTGAGTGTGTGTGTGCGTGCATGGGCACAAGTTGGGAGAGGGGGAGAAGGAGGGGGAGAGAATCTCAAACAGACTATCCTGCTGAGTGCGGGGCCAGACCAGGATGAATCTCATGACGCGCGTGAGATCATGACCTGAGCCAAAATCATGAGTCACCTTCACCTACTCGCTTCACCTACTGAGCCACCCAGTCGCCCCATGAGGTTGACTTTTTAAAATCAGGGCTTTATGGGGCGCCTGGGTGGCTCAGTTGGTAGAGTGTCAGACTCTGGATTTCAGCTCAGGACATGATCTCAGGGTTGTGAGATCAAGCCCCACCTCAGGCTCCATGGTGAGCACCTGCTTAAGAATCTCTCCCTTTCCTTCTGCTTCTCCCCACCTCTAAATAAATAAGTTAATAAAATAAAATAAAATCAGGGCTTTTTTTTCTGCCCACATTGCTTCTCTCCATAAAGTTGGGAATGATGACAGCACAACCAAGACAAACAGTAGCATTAATCCCCTCACTTAGCTCCTGGCACCATCTTCGTTTATATGTTGTCTCACATTGAGTTGTGATTGTGTGTCTGTCTCTAAGAGTCCCTTAAAGGTGGGAATCGGAGAAGGGAGGGAAAACCGAATGGGAAGAAATCAGAGAGGGAGAAAAACTATGAGTGACTCTTGACTCTGGGAAACAAACTGAGGGCTGTGGAAGGGGAGGGGGTGGGAGGATGGGGTAGCTGGGTGATGGGCAGGAGGGAGGGCGTGTGATGTGATGAGCACTGGGTGTTTTATGCAATTAATGAATCAGCTAACACTACATCAAAAACTAATGATCTACAATATGTTGGCTAATTGAATTTAAGTTAAATAAATCTCTATATGCAAAAAAAAGCTAGAAAACAAAATCATTCTTTTGTTGTTGTGTTTTTAAACATAGTCTAAATTTGGGGTATAGATACCAATATGTTCATCACCCATAATTTTTAAAGCATTCTGCAGTGACTCATCAAAGTCCTCAAATAGATACTTTTTAAAAAGTCACAATGGCCCTAGGAAACAGAATTAGACTTGGCAAATATAAATAGTATTTTCTTTGCCGTCAAGAATGTGGGGTCTTGTTGATACACAGAGGAGGATCTTGAAGTATAATTTCAGTGAAGTTACTTCTTTTCTTTGCGCTGGTGGCAGAGTCTGAAGTGAAGCAAAGATCACCTGATAAATTCCTGTAGCGTTTCCCAGCGCATTTGTTTCAGTCTTACTGTAAGTCACCAATCAAAGACTTCTTGTGTTATCTTTCAAAAAAGCAACATTACCTCATTTCCTGACACTTGTCTTCTGCCATCCAAGTGTCTCCAGTCCAACTGGCCAAAAAACCAGGCCACACAGAGGTGCCGGGATTTCAGTAGGGGAATAAAGAAATTTAGCTTCTACTCCTTTCCCTCTACTTCATCACTTTTTTTTTCTTTTGCAAAGGAGTTTGGAATTTAAATCCTCCAAGTCCAGAATCTGCCAGGTCTAAAACTGCAAAACAATGGCAATGTTAAGGTACCTGGTCATCCCTCCAACCCTCTGCTACAGATCTGTCTCCCGAGGGTGACACTGACCACACTGTCCCCAGACTCCTATGTCATAGCGAAGGCTCTCTTGCCAACACGTAGCTGTTTTATCTTTTTTTTTTTTTTAAGATTTTATTTATTTGAGAGAGAGAGAGAGAGTGAGCAGGAAGGAGAGAGAATCTGAAGCGGACTCCAAGCTGAGCGCAGAGCCCAACTCGGGGCTCAGTCCCACAACCTCGAGATCACAACCCCAGCCAAAACCAAGAGTTGGGATGCTTAACTGTAGCTATTTTAAGGAGTTCATTTATTCAATATACCGTTCGTTATTGGGGCCCTACTAGATATCAGCCTATGTGCTAAGCCCTGGAGATCCAAGCTGAAAAAGTCCTAGACCCGCCCTAAGCAGCTCACAGTCCAGTGTGGTGGCAGTAACGGAGAGGATCTGATGAGTAAGAACACAGCTAAAATAGCAGGAGAACAAAGAGTTACAGCGATGGGAGGGATCCGTCCAGCCTGAAGGAGTTTGAGAAGGCTTCACAGAAAAGGTGACTTTTAATCCTCAGCCTTAGAGGATAAAAAGGATTTCATCAGACAGAAAAGGGCTGTCTGTTGTTTCAGACACAGGACATAAGAGCACAGCATGGGTGGATGGGGGGAGCTCAGGAGGCGTTTGGGGGAAGGAAGTGGCTGGGCACTGCTGGCGGCCTGGTGGAAGTGGAGCCAGATGAGCGAGCAGCACTCTGTGTGGTGCCCAGGGGCGCGGGTTCCAGAGCCTGGGCTTGAAGCCCAGCTGAGCCACTTACTGGCTGCGGTGAACTTGGCAAGGCACCTCACCCCTACAGCTTGGTTCCGTCATCTTTCAAATGAGGATAATAGCATCTCGTTCACACATACATATACACATACACATGTGGCTTAAAACGGTTCTCAGAACAAAATAAATACAAGTATTAGTTAATTATGAGGATACATTATGAAGAGCCTTGAATTTTAATCTGTACATTGTTCCATAAGCAAAAGAAAGGTTTTCAAGCTGACAAGGTGAAAGTATGCAGTAGGATATCATCTGTGTTTTAGAAAATAAACTCTGGTGCCACTTTGCAGAGTCCCCTGGCTAAGGAGGAGACTAGAGGCGCAGTCCACGTTCTGAGGCCATTTTAAGCGTCAAATAAGAGGTGCTGATGTAACGTGGTTCTCAGTTAATACGGTAGCCTTGCCCTTAAAAATTATGGGTTCCGGGGCACCTGGGGGGCTCAGTTGGTTAAGCGTCTGACTTTTGATTTCAGCTCAAGTCATGGTCTCCAGGTCGTGAGATCCAGCCCTGCCTCAGGCCCCATGCTCAGCGTGGAGTCTGAGATTTTTCCCCCTCCCTCTTCTTCCCTTCTACTCTTCTCCCCGCTTGTGCTCTCTCTCTCTAAGATAGATAGATAGATAGATAGATAGATAGATAGATAGATAGATAGATAGATAGATAAAATTTTTCAAAAATTGGGTTCCTGACTAGAAATTTCAAACCAGAAATCTCAGTCTTAATAGATCTTAGAGGTTTAGTGCTAAAAAACACAGGGAGGACCCTGGGGGAGAACACTAAGGGCTGTTCCTTCTAGTCCAGATGTTTGAGGGTTCAACTGATGCTCGTCTTCTGCACCCAAATATCAGACCAGTATTTCTTGCATACTAATCATGATATCCTTTATGCAGTTACATGTCATGGGCAAGATATTCTATTTTTGGAGATGCTTTTTTTTTTCCTTTGAGTAACCTCAAATCTACTGTTCAGTTTCCTAGAGGAAGTTCTGGCTTCTGGACTGCACAGCCGAAGCAGGGAGAGCTCTCAGGTGACATCGAGGTCAGCAAGCAGAAGATGAAACCGTGATGGCGAGGTGAAGAGAATGGAGTGACTTCTCTGGCGTCGCTGCAGGCTTTCCCCGCTGACCAGAGGTGTTGGAGAAGAGCCTTGGGTTTTGTGCTTGTCGTTATAACCCATCTCCAAGTAGCCTGCTAATTCCTGAACTGTTGGCACAGACACCAAGACTCCCAGCGATGAGTTGAGAATAAGTCTGCACCCATCCCAACCCACTTTTCTCGTGGTTTCCTTATCAAATAAACAAAGGTATTCCTTGTATTTGACAGCACAATCACTTCAGTTTCTGATGAATTTCGTTGGGCTCTTACTTGAGAAAAGGGTTATCAGAGCTCAGAGGAGTTTAAAAAGTAATTGTTTGATGCTCGAGCTACACAGCCTCTTCTCTTAACCCCTTTTACTTTTCATTAACCACATTCCTGCACACTTCATTTTTCGAAAACTCATCATGTTTCTGTAAAGAACCATCCAAAAATTGTTCCTACATTTTTTCTGTGGCAGTTTTCTGTGGCATTGAGAAACCATGTATGACTACAATAAAAATCCGTTTTGTGAAAAGATACAAGTTTTTATTTCTTTGGGGTTAATAACTATTTATGGGAATTCATGAGATGAGGCATGAGTTGGCTTTACACCAAACATAGAGAAGGCATCGCTTCTATCCAAAGGATATTTAAAGTATGTCAAGGCAGATGATAAATTCTGGTGTCAATTTCGATTCTCTTGAAAGCCGAGGAAAGTGGGGATGTCACTAATACCAGGAAGTTATGGCATCCTCAATTCATAGCAAAAACAGCACAGCACAATCCCTTCTTTTTATGTTGAACATAAAATATTCTCTAGCCACAAATAGCCTAAGTTTGTATCTGTCCCAGTTCTCAGGCTTTGGGAATGCTATTTACTCCCCTTGTGGCTCAGTGTCCTCATCTGTAAAAGAAGAGTAATAGGCCTAGAAGGCTCAGTCAGTTAAGCACCCAACTCTTGATTTCAGCTCAAGTCATGATCCCAGGGTCTTGAAATGGAGCCCCACATTGGGCTCCATGCTCAGTGGGGAGTCTGATTCCCTCTCTCCCTCTCTCCTCCCTCTGCCCCTCTCCCCGCTTCCCCACTCTCTCTCTCTCTAAAATAAATCTTTTTAAAAAACGAGAGTAATAAAGTACCTTCCTCATAGGGTTATAAGGATTAGATAATACATATAAAGCACTTAGAACATTGCAAACACTAATAATAGACAATAAGATTGTTTCCTGTCTCCAGCCTGGGGATACAAAATCAGGATACATAAAGATCAGATTCCCATCAATTCTCCCACTGCACTAGTCAGCAGCTCAAGAAATAAGGGAAAGCATAAAGGTCTTTCTATCCATCTCCCTTATTCCCCTCCCTTTTCTCCATGGTTTGTTTAACTCACACTCATGTGAAGCCCTAAAACTATGTCATATTATAGCTAAGAGGTAAGATCTAAATTCCTGTGATCTAAATTCCTTTTTGTGTGTGCGTGGATCACTTAAGGTACATTTAAAAAAATTTTTCCCTTTTTTATAATAAAAAAGTGAGACTGCCTTCATTTGGGGAGACATTATTTTAATTGCAGCATTTTATGAGTTACATAGTTTTTTCAATTAAACAGAAACCTCCCTCCAAGCAGGATTACCTGTGCTTCCCTTCCTCTTGGCAAGATAACTCTTTGGAATAAGAATAGGAACAGAGACTTCTCAGGATCCTTGGGTGGCTCAGTCAGTTAAGCAACCAACTCTTGATTTCAGCTCAGGTCATGATCTCAGGATGGAGGCATCAAGCCCTGCCTTGGGTTCCCCACGTGGGGACTCTGCTTGAGGTTCTCTGCCTCTTCCCCTCCCTCTGCCCCTCTGCCCACATGCGCTGTCTCTTGCTGTCTAAAATAAATCTTAAAAAAAAAAAGGAACAGAGACTTTTCTTATACCATTCCTCCTATTATTTGCCTGCTGCCATTGTGCCTACTCAACTAAGAATACCAAGAAGTCTAAAATGTGATCCTTACCCTCAGGATGTTTGATACCAGAACTTGGCATCTCTGGGGCACCTGGGTGACTCAGTCAATTAAGCAGCTGCCTTTGGCTCAGGTCGTGATCCCAGGGTCCTGGGATTGAGCGCCGCATTGGGCTCCCTGCTCAGCGGAGAATCTGATTCTTCCTCTCCCTCTGCCTGTTGCTCCCCTACTTGTGCTCTCTTTCAAATAAATAAATAAAATCTTAAAAAAAATTAGCATTTCTTTAAGGATCAGAGACTTACATACTTTTTTTTTTTTAAGATTTTATTTATGGGCGCCTGGGTGGCTCAGTGGGTTAAAGCCTCTGCTTTTGGCTCAGGTCATGATCTCAGTGTCCTGGGATCGAGGCCCGCATCGGGCTCTCTGCTCGGCAGGGAGCCTGCTTCCTCCTCTCCCTGTCTCTCTGCCTGCCTCTCTGCCTACTTGTGGTCTCTCTGTGTCAAATAAATAAATAAAATCTTAAAAAAAAAAAAAAAAGATTTTGTTTATTTGACAGAGATGTGGCAAGAGAGGGAACACAAGCAGGGGGAGTGGGAGAGGGAGAATCAGGCTTCCTGCTGAGCAGGGAGCCCCATATGAGGCTCCATCCCAGGCCCCCCGGGATCGAGACCTGAGCCGAAGGCAGATGCTTAATCACTGAGCCACCCAGGTACCACTTACATAGATTTTTTAATATTTATATATGTGTGTGTGTGTATTTTTTTTTTTTTTGAGACAACTCGTCATGCTCACAAGTGAGATGCGGGGGGTGGGGGTGGGGGGAAGGGTAGTGAATCCCAAGCAGGCTCCACGCCCAGTGCACAGAGCCCAACTCAGGGCACAATTTCATGACCCTGAGATCGTCGCCTGAGTCACAGTCAAGAGTCCAGTGCTTTAAACCAACTGAGCCACCCACATACCCCAGAGGCACATTTTTAAGATTTACAGAGCTGATCACATTATTAGTGGCCCTTTATTTTTACCCTTTAAAAACAGCATTTTTCCTGAAGTCTCATGTGCTTGTGATGACCTCTCTTTCGTAGATTGAAATGCTTTAGTCAAATGTCCCATTTACTCTACAAAACCGAGGCACTGTTTTTAGCTAACCAACTGTTTGGACAGCAGTTTTTTCCCAGTAAACTTGCAGGCAGCAACTCACAATCCTTACCGCTGGTAGCTCCTTTCTTCCTCCCTTTCGTGGAGTGGCTTATAAAACAGTTAAGTGAGGACAAAGTTGCTGGCAGTTGTCTCTAATCCACGGTGATGCCGTTAGGGAGGTAACCCCATCACGAGTCCTCCCCGTATCTTCTGTCCACCAAAGAGAGAAATTGGCTTGAGTCGTCTTTGTGGCTTGTGCATATGATGGTGTCAAGCTCACTGAGGAGACAGTGCCGTGACAATGTGTAAAAACACCTGTAAATTCTCACTCTGAGATTTCTCACTTAAGAATCGGGCCTTGGAAACAGTCCCAAGTCAAAGATCCCAATTCAGGTGCCATGAGGTTCACCTGGTGAGAGAGAAGACAGCTGAAGAACAGGCCCGGAAGGAGTGTAGCCCAGGAAAAGGGGTGGAAGTAACAAGACCACAGGAGGCAAAGCGAGGGGAGGTAGGGGCAGGACAGTAAGAGGAGACAGAGCAGCAGGACAGGTTAGTGAGAGAAAAATCCAGAGATTTATGTAACATCTTCAGGAGCAAATAAGCAGGAAAGGTTCTCCAGCCCACATGCATCTGTTCTGGAATCTGAAAATTACTTGGGAGGGTTCTGGTATTTTAGCAGTCCCTTTGCCTGATGTTCCACAAAGCTCCAGCACAAGGACCCCACTACACTGCATACAGCAGACACAAATATTCGATGACTTTTAAAAGGAGGAGAAAGGGGCGCCTGGGTGGCTCAGTTGGTTAATCGGCTGCCTTTGGCTCAGGTCATGATCAGGTCATGATCCCGGAGTCCCAGAATCGAGTCCCACATCAGGCTCCCAGCTCCATTGGTAGTCTGCTTCTTCCTCTGATCTTCTCCCCTCTCATGCTCTCTCTCAAATAAATAAATAAAATCTTTAAAGAAAAAAAAAAAGGAGGAAGATGGGGCAAATCATGAATCACTCGTCTCCCATAAGCCAGAGTCTATTTAAACTATAAATCCAAACAGCTCTCATCCACCTGGCCAGCAAGCCCTCAAGAGAGCATGCCCGCTACTTTTTCCTCCCTAGTACAGTGGGACATTTTGCTTTCTCATTTATGAAGATACCCTGGATTTTCTGATTCCTTTTAAAGCACTTTTTAAACAGGGAGCAAGAAATAGAGATGGTGGAAGGCGTGTGTGTGTGTGTGTGTGTGTGTGTGTGTGTGTGTGTGTGTGTACAAAGCCTCAGCAGTGGACTGGGGTCAGAACACCTGGATTCTAATCCATTCAGCCAGTAACTTGCTGTGTAAACTTGGGCAAGTGGATTGATCTGCCATGCAGTTTCCTCATTTTCCAAGTGGGAATAATATTTATTCTATATACCTCACAAGGTGGCACTAAAGATTTAAAGAAATGATGTATAAGAGCATTTTGAAAGGATAAATTTCTGTATCCATCTAAAATAGAGGAATTAATTACTATGGTAAATGAAAAGAGGTTAAGAGAAATATTGTTGGGATTAGGAGGAAAGGGGGTGGCTGGGAAAAGAGAAAAGCCCCTCCCTCATTTGACAGATGCCAGAAAAAGCCAAGACCACCCCATTCTTGAAACCACAAAATTGGTCAATATTTTCTTTCATCTTGAGATATCTCCAGAAGAGTTCTTCCTTTTCCCTGGTCTTGTGTGCCAGGAATTTGTGTTCATTTTGTGGTTATTGCATGTCTCCGATATGGCAGGCAATGTGTTTGTTAGCTTATTATTGTTCAATAATTAGTCCCAGAGGGCAATACTTGCGGATTTTCATAGGACTTCCACAGGTCATCTCCTATATTCCAATAACTTTCCTTGTTGATGGAACTGGCAATTCCTCCCTCACTGTTTAATATGTTGAGGAACAGAGTCCTGATGAAATTCAGTGACTTGGGGCGCCTGGGCAGCTCAGTGGGTTAAGCCCCAAACTCTGGGTTTGGGCTCAGGTGAGGATCTCAGGGCTGTGAGATGGAGCCTCGCATGGGGCTCTGTGCTTAGTGTGGTGTCTGCTTATCCCTCTCCCTCTGCTCTTCTCTCTCTCTCTCTCAAATAAATAAAATCTAAAATTAAAATTTTTAAAAAAATTCAGTGACTTGACCAAAGGCCACAAAGTAGTGATGATGAAACTGGTACCCAAACCTGGGTTTCCTGGGTTTCCTGACTCCCCACCTTGAATATGTACTGGAAAGAAATGAAGTTACCAAGATGTTGGTCTGTCAGCTGCGAGGCGGAGCTGGTGAAGGAGGCATCAGCAGAGGTCTCCTAGTCAGGGCATCCTCGGGGCACGGAGCCTTTCCCCCCACCGGACTCGGATGGGATGCTTCCAGGTGAGGGCAGCAAGAAGAGACTGATACACAGGAAGTTTAAGCCTCACCTGGAGCTTATATTTAAAGCCACACGGTACTCTGGCCAATGGCTTTGGGGACGGAGACATGTACTCCTGCCAGCACTTACCGTGTGTGTCTGCACATCCCTCGGTCATCCTGAGTCTCACTTTATGTGCAGTGGAGATCACACGTATATCCACTTCGTACTTAGGAGGCTCAAAGGCCCGAGGCTTTGTGAACGGGTAGCAGTGGGGATTAATATGAACTGCCCTCGCCCCGCGTGCCCCCACGCATCCATACCCCCCTCCTCGGGGGACAAAAAACTTTTCCCCAGCACCTGACCTCCCAGGCCACTCTCTCTCCCACCCGGGGAGTGTGAATCCCAGATGCCGGTTCTCGGGAAGGCGGGCGCCCTCCCACCTCCCGCTCTTGTTTTTGTTTCGCGTTTGGGAGGGAGACGGTCTCGATGTGGGTTATCGCGGTCTTCCCCGACCTCTCTCCATTATCCGCTGCAGCCGCCTCCGCGGGCTGTCTGGGCAGGGCCCGCCGGTCGCGGGC
>LNAC01000309.1:1616734-1640601 GCA_002007465.1 Ailurus styani | reverse complement strand
CTGCCCGGAGTGAAGACCTTCCGAGAAGTGGGGAGCGGACGCCGGGCGCCCGGAGTGCAGCCTCTGGGGGGCTGGGGGGGCGGTCACGGGAAAGCCGGCGCCGGGGGGCCGAGGGGCCGAGGGGCGTCGTGAGGGCCGGAGGGGGACGAGGAGAAAGCGACAGGCACCTAACCGGCAGGTTCTGCTCTCGGCCCGGGCCAGGGGCTTCAGGATGGCAGCCATCCGTCCGCACCGCCTGAGAAGGTCGGCTGGGTCCGGAAATTCTGCGGGAAAGGGATTTTCAGGGAGATTTGGAAAAACCGTTATGTGGTGCTGAAGGGGGACCAGCTGTACGTCTCTGACAAGGAGGTAGGTGTCCTTTGCCTCCTCTGTCGCTGTTTCCTCACATCCCCCGTTTTGTCCCCCCACTGGGGACTCACCTACCCTCCGTCTCCCCCACCCTCCGTCTTCCCCTTCCCTCGCCCCCCATTTTGTTCCAAAAGCAAGTTCAGCAATTCGGTTGGTCTCTACCCCTATCAGATCTGCAGAGGAAGGCCACCCTTTCTCCAGAAGCCCCGAGTAAGAATTCAAAAGTTGAGCGTGCATCTTAACTTAATGATTTTTCTTTGCAAACACCTTTCTGACAAGGACGATAATCCCTCTTCCAAGGTGTCCCAAAAGTTCTAAGTGTCCCCTGCTGCCCCTACCCTATCCTGGTAGCTAGCTGAAGGTAGGATTTTTCTTTTTCTTTGCCCCAGCTGCTGAAAAACTCTGTTCAGCTTCTTCTTCACCCTTTCCTGTCCCCCTATCCCAAGCCGGCTAACCTCGTCTTTCTTGCTGGGGAGGAGGGGGGCATATGCAATCATATCACAAGTGCAGCTGCCCCAGTCACAGAAAACACGTGCACAACACTGGGTCAGTCTCATATGACCTCAGGCAGAGTATCTATGAGTGGTAGTTATTTCTGTTGAAGCCAACATTCCTAACCAGTATGCTTCCCACTCCATTTAAAAAAAAAAAAATAGCAAAGAGCTCATTCTCCACCCTCTTCCTAACTTCCCCCATTTGTATCAGAAAGCAGACAAATGGAGTCAGGAACCCCTGTCTGTCCCGGGGTAGTTAAAATGAAGACCAGAGTCCACCTTCAGAACCTGAGCCCAGATCATTGAATCCGCACTCTTCTCCCTTTTATCTCTATTTCTTGAGATCAGTAGCACCTGAGAAACTGACATTACCCTCCATGAGTTGGAAGTCATTCCAGCCCCTCCTTCTGAGACTGTGTCCGCATTAGGCTAGGAGACTGTGCTGTGCTCCCCTGGTTGGGTGGCCCTTCCTCCCCCAATCCTGTGTCCGCCCCCCCCAACCGGGCCTAACTGGGAAGTCCACCCTGAGTTCTAACCTCTTCTGCTTTCTGCAGGAGACTATATTTAGGTAAATAAATCCTTTTATGGTATTGAAACAGACACATGCGCAGTCCTGGAGAAAAAGTATTCATCTGAACAGAATGTGTACCTAGGCGAGTAGGGGAGAACTGAGCTGTGCTTGGGCCAGAGCTATCTCCCTTCTGGGTATTTCGACCTGACTGCTTATGCTGGGCTGCGAACTTGGTGATGGAGGGCGGTGAGAGAAGGCTTTGATAGCAGGATTTCTTTTTAAGGGTCACCTCCAGCCCATCCCAAATCCTATAGGTTTTTCCACAATTTGCTGGCTTTCTAGTTTAAAAAATAATAATAATGAGCAAGTGTCAAAATGTATCTCCTGTCTTCCCGAACTTCATAATGGCAGGAAACTCTGGTGAGCAATCAGGGAGAACTTCCCACACGTCAAAGGGGAACCATGAGGACAGTGAAAGGGGAGAAGGAACAAGACCTCTTTTCTTGTTTGTGTTTGTCCAAAGAACAGAGTCGGAGTGAAAGAGCGTGCTTGCTCCCTGTTTGTGGAGGAAGGAGTACAGAGACAGGGGAAAGGATGGAATGACCTCAGCCTCCAAGGCTCGGTGTCCTGTGAATCAGGAGCATCTGACCGGTCATGGGGCCCACTGCCCCCTGCTGAGAAGGGCGCAGGAGAAGTGGGAACAAGCCTACCATTACTGCTCTTCTTTGGAGCCCATTTCTGTGCCATGGTGGGCCTGGACTTAGGGTGAAGCAGACGGAGGACTCTAGGCTCTATTCTGTCCATTTCCCACAAGCTCCAGAGCTAATAGATTCAAGATTTTTTTTTAACGCAAAGTATAATGTTTGTAATTTAGGAGTTAACACAAGAATATTCCTAACCCTTTCCCGTCGAATTTTCAATAATCTTCTTTGTTACTTCTTCTCAAAAAGGCAGGGTCTCCCACCACCACCCCCATCAAAGAAATCCTTCTGTATTTGTTGTTATGAATCCTTTTCCTCAAAGGGCACCTTATGATCACGAGGTTGATGTATAGGAACACAAACTAGATCTTTGGGAGATCTCCTGGTAGAGGAAACTGGGCTCAGGGCATCTTTTTTGGCGAGGGAAAATCCCTTTCTGTGGCCCGGGGGAAAGGAAGGGTTAGCTTTGGAAGATCGGTGAATGAGACTTTGGGCGTTTGGTGGAGGAAAGGACAAGGGTCTCGGAGTTGTCCATCTTTGGTGGGAGCTGGAATCTTCTCGTCCTGGGCTTTGTCTTGCCCCTTCTCCTACTGCTGCCTATGAAGGCCTAACCTCTGTCACTGTCTCCTTCCTGGAGCTCCTTGTCAGCCGTGTCCAGGGCAGAATAGCCCCCCTCCCTTCCCTTCCCTTCTCCTTTCCCTTCCCTTCCTGTAAGGAAAACAGAACAAGTAACCCTCGTCCCCTGGCTCCATACACACACCCAGCACTTCCCTCTCTAGGAGTTCTGGCGGCTGCTGATAGGCTCATGTCTGAGGAAGAAGGACGGGAGGACTGAGGCCCCATCCTCCCTCCCTGCTCCACATTTCTGGGAATTGTCTTCAGATACCCCTTGCCGACAGCTTCTCCACTGCCACCCACAATCCTCCTGGGCCTCTGGTCACTTACCAGCCCAACGCCGGGAGCCCTGGAAAGAGGAAAGCCGTGGAGGAGGCACGCCAGGCCAAGGTGTATGGGCAGCCGTTGACCCCAGCGAGGCTATGGGACGAGCCCTCCCCCTCTGGGTCAGCCCCTGGCCCCCGAGGCGAGTCCCAGTCCGAAGGACAGGCAGAGAGGCAAGACCAGAGACGGGCCGGGAGCGGAAGAGAGAATTGCTCCCCCACTGCAAAGCTGAAGTAGATAGATGAAGTCCCCTTTGTGCACACAGTTCCCAGTTCAGCGCTGGAGAGAGAATTCCAGTCGGGGAGGGTGGGTATCTTCCAGGAGAATTACAAGACTACTTTTACCTGTTTGTGTAGTCTTAACGGGACGAGCACTGGGGCTTCCCTCTCGCATCCCAGGAAAACACAAGCAGCTCATTCCAGGGTCTTCCGAACCCAGGCTCAAATGGCAGATGGCGAAAGGGCTTTTTAATCCCAGGCTGCTCATCTGGGCCGGTGACTGAGTCCCGCTCCTCTTGCAAGCCAGAACAGTCCATGAGCCACAGCTTCAGAGTCCCAGGCCTACGGGGAACACCTTAGCGGAGGGGGAAAACATCGGAGAGGTTTCAAACAGACGTTGGCAGAAATATTTATACTGGCATTTGCTTCGGGCTCTCTCCAGAGGCTGGTTGGGGTCAGAGGATGTTGAGAGAAGTGTGGGACACTTCAGGGACAGCGTGGTTCATCTTTGTCCACAGAGAGATGGATGACTTCAATGGCTCTCGAAGCTTGCTGGCCAGGTTGTCTCATAGCTCGGAGGACAAACTGCAGGTGTATTTTTCGGCTTGTGTGAACGAACTCAACACAAGGGACTGTTGTTCTATGGCTCTGAAGGTTCTGAAATGAAGGAAGTCGATGACTCTCTTTAGAATAGTATATATTTGAGGAAGGAGTCAGGTCAGGTAAGAAAACCTGGCTGGCTCAGTCGGGGGAGCATGCGACTCATGATCTTGGGGTTCTGAGTTCGACCCCCTTTTTGGGTGTAGAGATTACTTAAAAAAATAATAAAATCTTAAAAAAAAAAAGCGACAGTGTAAACATTTAATAAGATGGGGGAGACCAGAGGTAGCCTTTGCCTTGAGACACCCAGTGATGCTGACCCTGATTTTAACTCCTCCCTCCAAGCGATCAACTCTCATCCAGGTCTTGCTTTCTTCAGGATGATAGGATTAACCTATTAGCAGCCACATAAGCCGTATCTTTTGAAGGACATAACGGGGGTCATAGTGAAGAGAAACATCCTGGGGCTCTGGAAACAGGAGCTTAGCTGAAGAGAGTGAGGCTAAGGGGTAAGGGGTTTGCATGGAAACCCACCTGAGGAGTCGGGGCTTGAGGGCTGCCCTAGGGTCATGCCCACTGTCAGGCCTGTGTGGGCCTTGGGTCAGACAACTCCTACCCTGTCCTCCCCCACCCTCCTTAGGCTTATCCTGCTTCCCAGCACCCATCTAAATGAACAGTCCGGGGAAAGGCATGAGGTCATTTTATCCTCAGCACCTCACCTCTAACCCTCCCCTAGGTAAAAGATGAGAAAAATATTCAAGAGGTGTTTGACCTGAGCGACTACGAGAAGTGTGAAGAACTCCGGAAATCCAAGAGCAGGAGCAAGAAAAACCATAGCAAGTTTACTCTTGGCCACTCCAAACAGCCCGGCAACACGGTATGTCGCTCCTGCGTTCCGGGCCCGGAACAGAGAACAGCTTGGCCCTTTAGGTTCTTTGCCTCCACTTTGGGCTCAGAGGACTTGGACCTGCCCTCTTGCCAGCTTTTGTTATTTTACCCGAGAATATCGTGGCCATTTCCTTCCCTCCAGGCAAGCCAGTCTTTGAACTGTCCAACCACAAAGATCATCTCTCTCTCTCTCTCTTTCTCACACGTACATCGGACATCTGTCCAAAGAAAATCACTTTTCCCTGTACCCTGATAGGTGAAGTTCTATATCAAATCTCTCTTGTCTAAGGGGACTCAGGGAAGTTCCTGTCACTTTCTGTTTACTCAGACATTTAAAGATCTTTATTTTAGTTCCTGTCCTTTATTATTTATCATACCTCCTGTAATTATCTCCAATGACATGTTAATATCCATTACCCTTCCTAGCTCTTCCTTGGTCATTTCTAAAACAACCTCTAAGCTGTGGCACCTTTTAGGAATAGAGGCTGGTTTCCTCAGGTTATGGATGACTCCAGAAGCAGAATCTTTCTCCTTCTAGGAGCTGGGTCTAAGAGAATGAGATGCTAATTCCTTATTTCTTCACTGTCATAGTGAGGCACCAACCCTAAAATGCTGGCTGAACCAAAAATCTTCCCCCCACAGGCTCCCAACCTGATCTTTCTGGCCGTGAGTCCAGAAGAGAAGGAATCATGGATCAATGCCCTCAACTCTGCTATCACCCGAGCCAAGAACCGCATCTTGGATGAGGTCAGGGGGGCTCGTCTGGAAGGGAGGAACACCGGGGCAGAGGCAGCGACCATGACTTACTTAAAGGGGAAGCTTTTGGGGTGGACCACACTTCACTTGCTACCCCTCATGAGCTACACTTCTTTAGCTCCCTCCGCAAACCCCACTCTCCCACCTTCCAACTCCTCTTTCCAGGCTTTGTGAGGCCCGGGGCCAGCCCTGGGGCCCCCGCATGTGCAGTAGAGGCCTTGCCCTTGGATCTTCTCAGAAGCAGTTAATGGGGTGGGTTGATTTTCCAGTCTAGGCACGTTCAGGCCACAGGGGCTGGGGGTGGGACCGTCTCTGAAGAGGACCCGTGACTCACAGTGCATCTCCTCAGGTCACCGTTGAGGAGGACAGCTATCTCGCCCACCCCACTCGAGACAGGGCAAAAATCCAACACTCCCGCCGCCCCCCAACTCGGGGACACCTGATGGCCGTGGTACGTAAGACTGTAAGAAAGTAAAACTCGTTGAAGGGCCGACTCCATGTCGGTCCGTCTCAGACAAGACTGCCCTGCCCACCAGAGGCATCTGTGGTACCAAGGACAAAGGCTAGGGAAGCCCCTTCACCCCCATCTCCCTGCCAGATTCCTCCAAATCAGAAATATTTATTTAGCATCTACTATGAGTTCAAAAGTCCTTGCCTTCTATAAATTGATCATTCTTTGTGGAAAATCAGATCTACCGCAAGGAAAGGGAACGTAGAAGAGGTGAGCGCTGTACCACAGAGTAGAAGTTACTAGACAGTGGCGGCCGGCCTGACAGGGAGTAGCGTCGGGCCCTGCAGCCGCTTCCAGAAGCGAGGCTCCCCGTGAACCCCCGTAACCCCAGAGTGCTGCTTCCTCTCACTGAGCACTCGGTCTCTAGGGAGAGAGGCAGTTGGGTGTAGCAGGAAGAATACAGGCTTTGGAATCGCACAGAACCAGGTTAGAACCTAGCTTTGCAATTTACTCTCTGTCTGTGACTCCCCGAAGCAGCCCGTCTTCAACAGAAACGGGGGGCAGTCACCGTGCCTGCCCTGAAGGGCTGCTGGGAGGAACGAATGATTGAAACAACACGTATGTCGATATACAGAGGTGCTGGATGGTACCTGCGTAATTTTGTATGGTATTCTGGAACTAGAACTAGTTTGACTTTAAGGCGAGGGGTGCTGGGCTCTGAAGGGCAGAGGCGGTTGAGGTGCGCGGCTCCAGGACACAGATGGAGAAGGACAGCGTGTGTGTGGCGCCTCCTGTGTGTGTCCAATCCAGTTTGATGCTTAGAGTCCGCAAAACGGAGGGGAAAAGGCTTCCTCTCCAGGAAGTCTAGAGTGAAGTGGAGAATACGAGAAACAGGCAGGAGAAGTTCCTGTAAATCACAGAAAAATAAGAGAGAAGTTGCAGTCACTGTCAAAAGAATAAGAAACAGTAAGAAAGTCCAAGGGCTCCGTCGGGATGGCGCGCTTCTCACTTAGGGAAGGCACGTTGAGGAGGACAATGGCCGGTTTGCCTCTGACTTTCAGACGGTGCCTCCCGAACCGCCTCCTGATGGCCGTCCCCCCTCACGCCTGCCTCTCCCTCTCCAGGCTTCCACCTCTACCTCCGACGGGATGCTGACGTTGGACCTGATCCAGGAGGAAGAGCCCTCCCCCGAGGAGGCGACGTCTTGCGCCGAGAGCTTCCGGGTGGACCTGGACAAGTCGGTGGCCCAGCTGGCGGGCGGCCGGCGGAGAGCAGACTCAGACCATATCCAGCCGTCCTCGGACCGAGCCAGCGGCCTTCCCCGAGCGTGGGAGAAGCCAGACAGAGGGGCCCCCTACACCCCGCAGGCACCGAAGAAGCTGACCCCCACAGAGAAGGGCCGCTGTGCCTCCCTGGAGGAGATCCTGTCCCAGCGGGACGCCGCCGCAGCCCGCACCCTCCAGCTGCGGCCCGAGGAGCCCCCGGCCCTCCTGCCACCCCACCCGGGCCAGCTGTCCCGGATCCAGGACCTGGTAGCCAGGAAACTGGAGAAGACTCAGGAGCTGCTGGCCGAGGTTCAGGGACTGGGAGATGGGAAGCGAAAGGCCAAGGACCCCCCTCGGTCTCCTCCGGATTCCGAGTCCGAGCAGCTGCTGCTGGAGACGGAGCGGCTGCTGGGAGAGGCATCGTCGAACTGGAGCCAGGCCAAGAGGGTGCTGCAGGAAGTCAGGGAGCTGAGGGACCTGTACAGACAGATGGACCTACAGACCCCCGACTCCCACCTCAGACCAGCCACTCAGCACAGTCAGTACCGGAAGAGCCTGATGTGAGGGCAGGGGATGGCGGCTGGGACTTGGGGGCGTGGGGTACACAGACTCTTTTCTCCAAGTGTTGCAGGATAAAGCTTTTTTATTTACCTCAGTCAAAAAAAGGAGGAAAAAAAACCACAAAACTCGTTGCTCTCGCTGCTGCCCCACCTTCCCCGCACCTCTTTTCCTTCCTTATCCGTGGCTGTTTCTCTGACACCTCAATGGCCTCAGATTTGAGGTGACCCCTACGTTAGTATTAAGAAGCTTTCACCTAGATGAAGTGGGGGGTGGGGGGGGATAAAGGCATAGTCTGGCCGTTGACACACACCTCCCCTCTGAGGCACGGCAGGGAACGTTCTGCTGCTCCCAGTGTATAAGCTGTGTGGCAGGGAGGCCTTTTCTCTTAGGTCCCATTCCAGGTTGTCAATCAGGGGGTGAAATTTCAGCTGTCCAGCTCTAGCCCTGGGGATATGGAAGCCATGGCCAACTGTCTACGCACACAGAAGTGACATCTGTCCGAGCCCTGAGTAGGATTTATGGGATCCCACCAGACACACCAGCTTCTTGCTCGTGTCCTCTGAGGAGACCCGGCGGCCTGGATACCTTGTTTGCCGTGTGTCTTCCTTCATTTCCCACACCTTTCCCAACAGCGACTCAGAGATCCAGTGTCAGACAGTTGGAACAGTGTGGTCCTTTGGTGAGGGGGGCCAGTGCAGGGGAACTAGGGGCAGCTGACTCCACAGAAGAACCGCAGTAAGAACGAAACTGATTTGCAATGCAAGCTGGGCAGGATTGAGGGGAAAACCAAACGTGTGCCCAGGTTCCTCTTTTGGCCAAGCTAGGGTTTCCTGTAGCCTCTCCCTCTCCTTCCTCAAACCTCTCTCCCAACACTCATCAGGCCCCAACTTTAGCGCCCGGACTTCAGCAAAAACGTCTCTGTGCTCACACCCCCACCCTCCTGTCCAGGCTCCGAGTTCTTGTCAACGGGAGATCTCACACACTCATCCTGTTTAGTTCACTTCTTCCCTCTGCCGTTCCTTAGATCAGGTTAGCAACAGTGTCGAGGGCCAGAGAAGAGTTGTTAAGGCAAGAGCTGGGTGGGGTGACAAGAGGGGACAGCCTCATGAATCAGCTAATGGGGTTAGAAACTATTTGGAAGTAGATGCACCCCTTGACCCTCTTCCTAGGTCTCCTCTTGCCTCCAAGACCCAAGACCTAGCACTTCTCTTGGGCTGAGAGGGGAGATGGGGGACAATGTGGGGACAGACTGCCTATTGGCACTGGCAGTGAGGCTGCCCTGATGTGACGGTCAGGAAGATGAGGTAGGAGGGAGAAAAGGAAAATCCCCTGGGTGAAGCACAGACCCTTCAACTCCCATTCTCCTGTTCTGATGTTACTTCCACATCCCAAGGAAGCAAGATGGGGGACATCTTCAAGTTCAATGGTCTCTATGGAAGAGAGGTTCTTGCACCACGCAATCCTGAAGGTTTTCCCTAAATCTAGCTGTGGTTCTCTAAACAAGTCTCTTCCCCAAGGAATATGTATCCTATTTGAGTGAGGGACAGGACACCAGAAAGCCACCTAAATGCCATCCCCAGGGTCTCCTGAGACAGATCTGGGTCTGAGACTTGCCGTCCTGCAGACAGGCCTCGCTCTCCTAAACTCACATGGTCAGTAGACCCACCCACTGTCAAATCATGAAAATCAAGGTTAAAATATTTCCTCGTAGAAGTCCCCACCTTTGTATTAATTTTATTTTGCCAGCACTTTCCCTCTTCTTTTTCTTCCTGGTTACTCCCACATAATGAAGAAAAAGACAAAAGCTAGAAGGACATGTCTAGCCGATGTGCCAATTCCCTGTGGCTGCCAGGGAAGCCAGAGGACACAGGGAGGCACTGGGAGGAGAATGACAGGTCAGGGGAGCAGAAAAGAAAGATAAGACCCCCCTGAGACTAAGGCCCAGGCTCCAGAACCGGACCACAGGGGAGCGAAAACAGCCCAGGTTTGGAACCAGACAGATCTGGGTTCAGATTCTTTTTCATCATGAGGCCCCGGGCGAGGCACCAGCTGCCTGAGTGTCTGTTTTCTCATCTGCAAAATGAAGAGTTCTTGCCAGGCAGGCAAAGAGGGGAAATGCCTGCCAGCCGGCCTGTAAGTAACCACTAGCACTCAGCAAAGGGCCACACCGGCCACCTGCCCACCCGCCGTGGCTGCTGTGCTCAGGGAAATGACGTGGTGGGCTGGGGACAGCGAGGGCTAGAAGACCCAGGTTCTGGGGTTGATCACTGCCGCTTTGTCCTAGTACAAGAGCGGACTGAGTCCACACCCCACACAGTGGCCACGCCCCTTCTTCAAGCAGAGACAGTACCAGGGACGGGTGCTAAGGCTGGAGATAGAGAGGGGGAACCCCAACTCTCCTGTCTTCCGGAGCTGGGAGGTGAGCACCCAGCCAACCTTCCCACTGGGACCCTGAAGGTCTGCCGACGGGAGGACAAGAGCACCGGAGCCCAGCTTCCCCTCTTCAGACCTCTCTCCCGCATTCCATCAGCTCCCTTCCTTCACCTGCCATATTGCCTCCACACCCTCCCAGTTGCTGGGTTCTGGAGAAACGGGTAGATGCGAGCAGGGGGCTGTGAGCCAACCTGCTTATCACACAGTTGCCAGGGGACCTGCTTCAGGATGCGTAGTTTTTCTTCCTCCCCTTCCCTCTCCCACCAATTGTGCTATATTCTTTTCTTACACAAGGAACTGGAAAAGGGAGAATCTTTGGGGAGGCCCTAGAATGGGGAGATGAGGAAATCCAGGACACAGAGTTGAAGCGGGGTAGGGAGTGGAGACAGGTGAAGAACTCAAAGCCATTTCCTAGTTCAGTGACCTTTTCCTCAACTTTGCCTGTTCTTCCACACTCACTTGTGAAGTAGGGGTTTGGGGAACAGGAGGAAAATGTCTCAGGTGCTGTGACCTGAAGAGCTGATGGGCTTCTGTGCGCGAAGAGCTGTAGGCTGTTTAGGATGAGAAGGGGAGAACCCCACAAGTTTCACGAACTCCTGCTCCCACCTTTGGTTCAGAAAGCATGCTGTGCCGAGCCTGGAAGGCTGGCCCCAGCTCCCAGCCCCTCTGTCAACAGTACATTTTACCTCATTCTCCCCAAAAACCAGCCCCCCCAAATCTCTCTCTTTTCTGCATCTCACAGGCAAGCTGACCCAGCCCCACTCCACAGCCCTAGAAGCTCGGCTCCAGCCCCCTCCCCTTCTCACTCCCAGCCCCAGCTCGCCTCATTTCTCTTCCTCCTTTCTTCCAAGCTCCCAGGCTCCCAACCACAGCAGCCAATCCCCAGCCTGCTCCGGAGCCACACCATATAAGGAGAGGTTGGAAAGAAACCCGAGTAAATGCGGGAGCAAACACAACACACACACACACACACACACGCGCGCGCGCGCACGCACGCACGCACACACACGCTCCAGCACACTCACACACCCACGAGTTTGAGCGCCTTTCTGCACGCGACCCTGTGTCTACCCATCTGTGTCCGACACCCGTCTCACCGGTCCCCGTCCCTGGCTCACCCCACCCACAGACCCAGGAACCTGTTTGCTATTCCCCGCCTTTATTCACGCCCCCCTGAGACCATCACTCCAACCAGTTGCCTCTGACCTAGATTTTCTGCACTAATTACAAGCCTAACGAGATCTAACAAACACCCAACTTAGCACAGCTGAGACCCTTGAGGTCAATTAGTACAACCCATCTCACTCAGCTCAGGAAATGAGAGATGGAGCCAGAAACTCTTGTACATGCCTCACCCTAGCCCCAGCCCAACCCCGGCCTTGGAAGCAGGCAGGGGGAGAATGCAAAAATTAGCAGAACCAGTTTAAAAATAGGATCTTGGAGAGTTAACAAATGTGCGGAAAACTGCATTAAGGTTGGAAAGAATACAGATTCCCAGCTCCTCTGAAGTTATCAGGAGGGTAGAGGTTGGTGCAGCGACAGGAAGGAGGAACATAAGCCCATTTTCTTTTTCTTAAGGCCAATTTGGAGAAGAGTAACTCCTAGAAGAGTGGGTAGCACTGGAATCTTGATCTGCACCCCAGTCTCCGACTCTTAACCCCTCTTCCTCTTTGCTTCCTGCTTTGGACAAGTTGGGGTGGTCTCCCCTTTCTTTCCTGCTGGTTTGGAATAACTCTGAAATCACCTCCTTCTTTCAGAAATGCTAGATTCAGCCTTGCCCTTGCTTTTCCTTCTTTTAGATATTAAAGCAATGAAAGTGAAGAGCCCTTTCTTCCCAAGAAACACAGAAAAGTTAACATAAAGGTGATCAGGTTGGGGTTAACAAGGTACTACCTCGATGATGCCCAATTACTGTCTCCGAGATGAAGGCTGAGAAGAGACAGTCAGTAGTGGTAGAACCAGGTGACTTGTGCAACTTTCCCACCTGGAAGGACTGAGACACAAGGGCAAGATGATGGAGCAGGGCAGTGTGGTCCTTGGTGTCCTGGGTTCCTTTCTATAGGTGGCAAACCAAGCCAATAGACCAGCTATCCTAACGTCATCCCTAACACTGGTGGCTCTGTTGAGGTGGGAAGGGAAAGAGAAGGCTAGCAAAGGAGAAGACGAGCAAAGTACTCTCTGCCCAAGTTGGGAGGGGAAGTTGGAGCCACCTACCTCCGGAACAGGTTTCTCTCCCCCAGCCTCCCCCCAGCTCTGGCTGCAGTGGGTGGCACTCTGCTCTCGGCCTGTCCCATCCCCAGAAGTCTCAACTCTCTCTGTAGACGACACCCAAATTCACTTTTCAGGCCCCAACCTGCCTCTGAGATCAAGGTACTTACAGCCATGTCCCCATCTGAGGTCTCTACTTCAGTGTCTAACAGGTGGCTTAAACTTCAATAAATGTGGGCAATCCTTACGTAATGGCCCTTGCTGAATCAGCCTCCTTCCATGCTCTCTTGCGGTGTGAGTTTACTGTTCCTCTGCTCGAGAGGCATTGCTGTTTCTCCAACCGCCTTTTGAATCTGGGTTTGCCTTGTAACTTGCTTTGGCCAGTAGAATGTGCCATTGTGTAGGTCCCAGAGTTTAGACCCTAAAAGGTCTTGCAGTCCCCTCACTGCATGGAAGAAGACAGGGTTTCTTAAAATTCAGTTGCATATGAGGAGCTTGGGCAAGCATTCTTGAGGATGTGAGACCACCTGGGGAAAGAGGTCCTGAAACCACATAGAATCATCCCAACCTCCAAGCCTACACACACACACACACACACACACACACACAGGCTAAATGTAGCACATCGTGCAAGACCCAAAGACCAACTGGTCAACCCACAGCATTTTGAGAAATTAATAAATCGTTGTTGTCTTAGGCCACTAAGGTTGGGGGTGATTTGCAATTCAGCAGTAGATACTGAAGCAGAAATTGGTACACAGAAGTCAGATACTACCATAATTAAAACCTAAAACACTGGCATTAGCCCTGGGCCTGGGGAGCAGATAGGGGGGAAAAGGGTAGAAAGCAAGATGACTATTAGTACAGTCTGGATGGGTAGGGAGGAAACTGCTATTGGATGCTTAGAGAAAGGGTCATCCGTGCTATATAGCAGTGGAATAATTTATGAAATCATCACCAGTGGTACTTGGTAAATAGAAAATGAATCTAATAAACTTGCTGGAGGTGGCCAAGGGGATTTCCAAGAAGAACACTAACAAGACCAGTATGTTTTTCATAGCTGTAAATGATAAGGTACTGGAAGAGAGAGGAACTAAAGAAGGAAATCAGTTTGCAAGCAAAAGTTGAGGGAGAAATAATAGAGAGGGGAATGATTTCCAGCCAGAAGAAACTGGAGAAATTGAAACCTCTGGGCACTATTGGTGAGAATGTAATATCGTGCATCCACTGTGGAAAACAATATGGTGGTTCCTCCAAAAAATAAACACAGAATTACCACATGATCCAGCAAGCCCACTCCTAGCATATACCCAAAAGAATTGAAAGCAAGATCTTGAAGAGATCTCTGCTCACCCATGTCTATGGCCACATTGTTCACAGTGGGCCAGAGATGGAAGTAACTCAAGTGTCCATCAAAGGATGAATAGATAAACCAAGCGTGCTACATACATATAATGAAATAGTATTCAGCCTTTAAAAGGAAGGGAATCTGTCATATACTACAACATGAATGCACCTTGAGAATATTTTGTTTTATTTTATTCTTATTTTTAAGTAGGCTCCACGCCCAGTGTAGAGCCCAATGCAGGCAACTTAAGGACATTGTGCTAAGTGAACTAAGCCAGACACAAAAAAACAAACACTGTATGATTCCACTTACGTGAGGTATCTAAAGTAGTCAGACTCACAGAAACAGAAAGTAGAATGGCGGTTTCCAGGGGCCAGGGGAAGGGGGAAATGGGAAATGGGGAGTTGTTGTATAATGGGTACAGAGTTTCTGTATTGCAAGATGAGAAAGTTCTAGAGCTGGACTGCACGACATTGTGTATATGCTTAACACTGCTGAATTGCACACTTAAAAATGGATGAGATGATACATTTTATTATAGGTCTTTTAACCACAGTTAAATATAAAATTTTTAAGACACTTACAAAATGTCATGATCCCTTGCCCAGTTCCTATACCTGAAATTGTTTTCAGACCTGAAATCTACTGAATGAAAATGTGGATGAGTCCCCAGGAGGAAGGCCCCTACAGCAAGTACATATTGTAATAATTCCACCAGTCCTTCTCCCAAAGGGACTTAACAGCCATTTACTTGGGCAACTGTAAACTAGAGGAGGGGGAATATCCAGTATGACATAGAGTCTGAAATGAGCCTGATATTCAGAGACCTGAAATGTCACTGTGGACATGGACTAATTTGTGGACTTGACTGAAGGACTCCTGGCTCAACAAAATGGAGTCCTGGCTGAAGTCCATCTTAAGAAGCTCCATGGGTCCACAGGTCCACGGCCCCACCTGGTGGTCGTTGCCCCATTCCTGAAGGTGTAACTGGAACTGATTTGGGCTGCTGGGAAAGCCCCTGCGTTGGGTCTGGGTCACTGGCTTGTGTGATAGGAGCTATCACAGTGGGGAAGCTTCTGAAGTTGTGCTTTTCTCCCCATTCTCACACCTCTAAGGCAAAGATGGTACATAAAAAACAATACCTCAGGGAGCCTGGGTGGCTCAGTGGGTTAAGCCTCTGCCTTCGGCTCAGGTCATGATCTCAGCATCCTGGGATCGAGGCCCGCATCGGGCTCTCTGCTCAGCAGGGAGCCTGCTTCCTCCTTTCTCTCTGCCTGCCTCTCTGCCTACTTGTAATCTCTCTCTCTCTGTCATATAAATAAATAAAATCTTTGAAAAAAAACAAAAAACAATACCTCAGAACAAACTTGTGGTTGCCAGAGAGGAGTAGAGTTGGAGGGATGGGCAAAAAAGGTGGAGGGGAGTTGGGGGGCGGGGGTAGTGTAGGCTTCCAATTACGGAATAAGTCATGGGGATGAAAGGGACGGCGTAGAGAATACAGTCAGTGGTACTGTAATAGTGTTGTGTGGGTGACGGACGCCAGCTACACTCGTGGTGAACACAGCATGCCTAGAGAGTTGTGGAATCACTATGTGGTATACTGAAACTCATTTAACATTGTGTCAACTCTACTTCAATTTAAAATATGGGCTCCTCCATGGCTCCCCATGGTGGCTCCAAGCAGCAGTCTGAGGAGAATCTGCTCCTGCAGGATTTCGGCTGCATCCTCCCAGCCAAGCCCTCTGCACTTTTCCTCAGGAAAGCCTTCATCGTCTCCACCATCCCCCATCTTGTTGCACAAAAGAAGGAGGAGGCCGTTTAAAGAAGTGACTTGAAAACTTTCTGAAGCTGGTGACAGAAAGATGTCTCGAAAGGAAAAAGATGAAAGAATCTTGTAGAAGACGAACGAAGGTGCTGATTATGAAGCTACAACATTTTCCATCTTTGATAACAACACCCTATTCCAGGTCTTGGTCATTATTGCTTCCTTCTTTATATTGACGCACTTCAACCCCACAGTGAACTGTATTTTGTCTGTAAGTGTTTCATCCGGCCTCATCGCCTTCCTGTCTACTGGCTCCAAGTAGACCGTCCTGGCTTTGCCTCCTGGCTTTGTATCCATGGGTGGCCTGTGGCATATGGAAAAGTGGTGGGGGGGTCAGTGTGAGAGACACACAGATGTTTGTACAGTCTGCAGTTGGAGGGTTTGAAAAACCCAACAAAATGTAATTCAGTGTTTGTTTATTGGCTCTTTTTGACAGATTGTTGAAATTAAATGAATTGAAAGGGGAAAAAATTCAGGACGCCTGGGTAGCTCAGTTGCTTAAGTGTCTGCCTTCGGCTCAGGTCATGATCCCAGCGTCCTGGGATCCAGCCCTGCATCGGGCTCCCTGCCCAGTGGGGAGCCTGCTTCTCCCTCTCCCTCTGCCTGCTTCTCCCCCTGCTTGTGCTCTCTTTCTCTCTGTGTCTGACAAATCAATAAATAATCTTTTAAAAATGGGGAGGGGGAGTTAATTTAAAATATATATGTGTATGTATGTATGTACACAGGATGGACTATGGTAGCCATGGGGGCGCCCTGCTTGGATCTGTCTTCAGGACAAGAAGAGCACTGAGCTGTCAGCCTCCAGCTGGTAGAAAGTTCAGGATCTGTCTCAGGTTGCAAGCCGGGGCACACTCCTCCCAGGAAGCCCCCCACTAATGACTGAGAGCAGCATAAGAGGTTACTAAGGCCCAACGGGACATTTCTGCCCAACGGGACCTCCTCTCACAAGACACCTTTGTGCTGGGGTTCCCCAACCGGTTGCCCAAGATTTTATCTGCATTTCAGACTGAGGCTCACCCCAACCAATCCTGTTTCCTCTCCTCTTTCCTTTCCTAGACATACCCCACCTCTGATACCTCTTACACTCCCCACTCCTCAGAATCTGCTTCCCAGAGGACCCAACCCAACTTCCTTCCTCTTGCCCTCCCCAGTGCCACTGGCTACTCCATCTGCAAGGCGTTTGCCTCTACCTTAAAAGCATATCTGGTATCCAACCATTTCTCTATCTGTCCTCTGCCAGGCCCTCACCTGAATAATGGCATGGCCTCCTGATAATCTCTCTCTCTCTGCTTCAACTCTTCCCCATTCAGCAGCTAGAATGTGTTCTTCTTTTTCTTCTTCTTCTTTTTTTTTTTTTTAGCTGGAATGTCTTCTTAAAGCAATTCATGTAACTTGCCTACTTAAAATCATCTAAGTTTCATATCACTCTTACAATAAAAATCCAGTAAAAATCCAAACTCCTTTTCCTGGAAAATAAGACCTTTTATTATCTGACCCATGAACATCTCCCACCTTATGTTATCCCAATCCAGCCACACAGACCTACTTTCTATTCTTTAAACACACCAACCTCCTTCCCACCTCAGGCCCTTTGACCTTGCTACTCTTCTGCCTAAAAAACCCTCCAGTTCTCTTCCTTAAAATCTTTA
Organism: Ailurus styani; assembly: GCA_002007465.1. Taxonomy (NCBI): domain Eukaryota; kingdom Metazoa; phylum Chordata; class Mammalia; order Carnivora; family Ailuridae; genus Ailurus; species Ailurus styani. The sequence goes on along the minus strand of LNAC01000309.1, from coordinate 1,623,406 downwards.
TTCAAAAATTAAAAAAAAATCATTTACCTTTGCAAAATAAATAAATAAAATAAAGTCTTTATTCAAATGTCAGCTGCTCTGAGAGCTCTTCACTGGTCACTCTGTCTCTTCCAGCGGCAGCACCCCTTCCAATGGAATCACTCCCTGCCATTTCACCATTTGCTTCCCTCAATTCCTTCCAACAATGACTACACCCTAATCATTTGCCACTTTTGCCTTTTCATTGTCTCTCTCTCTCTGAGTAGAATATGGGCCCCACAGGGGTAGGGCCTTGACTCGTTCACTGTTATCTCCCTAGTACTCTACACACAATACAGAAACACAAGAATTATTTGTGGAACAAATGATGGAATAAAGTCTTGTCCATCCCACCCACACCTCTGCTATATTCATCCCCACCATTTACTTCCACTGTGGTACTATTGCTATATCTTGATGGCCATCACAGTTTTTAAATAGCATATTGTTTTACACACAGTAAGAACTAACCCCGTGTGGAAAATAGAACAGGGATGAACCCCAAATTAAGGATTAAAAAAAAACCTGAAGCTGACAGAAGTAACCAAGCTAGAAAGCGCCACAATCTAAATCTAAAATCAGGTTTTGGGAAATGCAATGATGTCCAACTGCAGTGACCACAGGTAGACCAAAGTTCACAAGTTAAAGGCACAGTCCTCACAAGGTTGCCCTCACTTCAGTCACAAGTTCAGGGGTCCCACTACCTCCTCAAGATAATTTGCTGGAGGGCGCCTGGGTGGCTCAGTGGGTTAAAGCTGCTGCCTTCGGCTCAGGTCATGATCCCAGGGTCCTGGGATCGAGGCCCACATCAGGCTCTCTGCTCAGCAGGGAGCCTGCTTCCTCCTCTCTCCTCTCTGCCTGCCTCTCTGCCTACTTGTAATCTCTCTCTCTGTGTCAAATGAATAAATAAAAAAAATCTTTAAAAAAAAAAAAAGATAATTTGCTGGAACTACTCACAGAACCCAGGAATGCACTGTACTTAACAATTAAAGGGTTTGGGGGGCTTTTAAGATTTTATTTATTTATTTATTTGAGAGAGAGCATGAGTGGGGGCAGGGTCACAGGGAGAAGGAGAGGAAGAAGCAGTGGAGCCCCACTAAGTGGGTAGCCCCATGCGGGGCTCGATCTCAGGACCCTGAGATCCTGACCTGAGCCAAAGTGAGACCTTTAACCAACTGAGTCACCCAGGCACCCCACAGTTAAAAGTTTATTATAACAAAAGACTACAAATCAGAACAGCTAAAAGAAGAGACAGATGGGCTGAAATCTGGGAGGGGCCCAAACACAAAGTTTCTGGTCATCTCCTGTGGAGTCCTGGATGGCATTACCTCCTCCTGGTTACAATGCATGACAATCCTTGAGTGTCACCAACCAGGGACGCTTCTCTAAGTCTTTGGCGTCCAGAGTTTTTACTGGGGCTCAATCACATACCACCCACATGGCTGACCCACAGTCTTCAGCTCCTCTGGAGGTTGGAACTGATACAGCATATTCCAAAGCCATCACAAATCACACTATTACACTGTCCAGTGACCAACCCCACCCCAGAACGAAGACACCCTCATGAAGCAGGACATTCTAGATGCCTAGAGATCACCTCCTGGGAGCAGAGGGCAAAAGCCATAGTTCGGCTTCAACTCCTCCTTTTACTTTGGGTAAAGTTAATTCTTCACTATATAGAAGACTTTTGCTCTCCTTTTTTTTTATTCCAAATCTAGTGCTCTAAAGACACTGTTCTGTCTAATCTTTGATCTCTAAGTCATTGTCCCATCTCTCCTCTCTTAGAATCTGCTCCAGGTCACATTCACCCTGGAGAATTAAGAAGGATGAGCAGACCAACAACCAATTATGGCCCTAAGATAGCAAGAAGACTTCTGTAAGCAAAGTCTTCATTATCAAGCAAGAAATATGCTGTTTACAAAGGAAACTATTACAAATTCTCTTTTTTGGGCGCCTGGGTGGCTCAGTGGGTTAAAGCCTTTGCCTTCGGCTCAGGTCATGATCTCAGGGTCCTGGGATCGAGGCCCGCATCGGGCTCCCTGCTCAGCAGGGAGCCTACTTCCTCCTCTCTCTGCCTGCCTCTCTGCCTACTTGTAATCTCTCTCTGTCAAATAAATAAATAAAATCTTTAAAAAAAAAAAAACAAATTCTCTTTTTTCACATGATGTTGTGGTATCTGTTGGCAAGGAAAAGACCAAAACAGTGCCAGGAAAAGACATCAAAGCAACAGAACACCTCAATCCACTTGACCTTCTCTGCTGATACACTACATACAGCACCTCGGCCTGTAATCCCCTCCAGATCAATGTGCCAAGAAAATCCCAGTTCCTCACTGGAATGTAAAATTCAGATGACTTTCACTGTTTGGGAGTGGGGGGGCGTGCATTACACACACGGGTATGTGTGTGTGTGGCTTCCTTCTCCCACTTTTTACAAAAGCCAATTGTGATTATTACCTTTTGAGTAAAAATTGTCACCATGCTGTCATTAAAAACCATTTGTTGGGGCACCTGGGTAGCTCAGTGGGTTAAAGCCTCTGCCTTCGGCCCAGGTCATGATCTCAGGGTCCTGGGATCGAGCCCCACAAGGGGCTCCCTGCTCAGCAGGGAGCTTGCTTCCTCCTCTCTCTCTGCCTGCCTCTCTGCCTACTTGTGATCTCTCTGTCAAATAAAATAAATAAATAAATAAAAATAAAAAGCATTTGTTAAATCTCCAAATTGCAAAGTATGGTTTTTTTTTAAAGATTTTATTTATTTATTTCACAGAGGGAGAGAGATCACAAGGAGGCAGAGAGGCAGGCAGAGAGAGAGAGGGGGAAGCAGGCTCCCCGCTGAGCAGGGAGCCCGATGCGGGCCTCGATCCCAGGACCCTGAGATCATGACCTGAGCCGAAAGCAGGGGCTTTAACCCACTGAGCCACCCAGGCGCCCGCAAAGTATGTTTTATGTTTGATTGTAACTGTTTATTTTCTTTTCTTCCAACTAGATACTGACCAGCTTACAAAAGTACTCAATAAATGGTTTGTAATGAATGTCTACACAAGGTTATCTAATTTGAGTTTTAGAAAAAGAGAGTTACAAATGCACAATAAAAGCATAATAAAAGCCTAATAACAATAATGAAAATATAAAAAAAGCATTGCAGCTGTTGACCAAAGAGCCAGGTTCCCATTCTGGCTCTGCTCCTTATGGCGTATTTAACCTTGGGCGGGTCTCAATGCCTAAATCTATTTCCTCATCTGCAAAGTGGAATTTCTCCTATTTGCTCTGCTTACCTCATAGGGTTATTGTAAGCATCAAATGAGCTGATGGATTATAAAGTGTTTTGCAAACTATAAAATATCTTGCCAATGGTATTTATTTTTTTCAATGAAAAAACATTTTTTTAAGATTATTTATTTATTTCAGAGAGAGAGAGCACGAGTTGGGGAGAGGTGCAGAGAGAAAACCAGACTCCCGGCTGGGTGGCTCAGTCCGTTAAGCGTCTGCCTTCAGCTCAGGTCATGATCCCAGGGTCCTGGAATCGAGCCCCGCACTGGGCTCCCTGCTCAGCTGAGAGCCTGCTTCTCCCTCTGCCTGCCCCTCTGCCTGTTTGTCCTATCTCTGTCAAGTAAATGAATAAAATCTTTAAAAGAAAAATAAAACTGACATGAATTTTACTAAAATGTAAATTATGATTGGGGAAAATTGGGAAAACAGACAGGAGAATAGTAAGCCTAGGCAGACTGAGAGCAGACCTCATCAGTTCTGTAAGGAGTCTAGAGGAGGCCTATTCCTGCCCTCTGCTGTTTATTATTTCTGTGTCTTCTCTGAGTCTCAGTTGCTTTATTTTTTTTTAAGATTTTATTTATTTATTTATTTGACAGAGAGATCACAAGTAGGCAGAGAGGCAGGCAGAGAGAGGAGGAAGCAGGCTCCCTGCTGAGCAGAGAGCCAGATGCAGGGCTTGATCTCAAGACCCTGAGATCATGACCTGAGCCGAAGGCAGAGGCTTAACCCACTGAGCCACCCAAGCGCCCCTCTCAGTTGCTTTATATCAATCTCTCCAAGCCTGTTATACCATCTGCTACCTGGAAATAAAACACACCTTATTCACCTTGGATGGTTTGCTGGGAGGCTTAAATGAGATCACTGTTGCTAAGGTCTCTTTGCCAGCCACAGAGTGATAGACAATTCGGTAGCATTTTCCTAAAGGTGACAGGTGAGAAATTTGGTAATATTTCCCCAAAGGTGAGGAACTTTCAGGAATCGTTTAAATAAAGCGCATAGGCTGAGGGTGTGAGAGGCTTACCCTGGGCACTGGCAGGCATATCCCAGGAAGGAACAGCTATGCTTTACTGTCTTGCATAGGATCACATATTGCCTTTTACATATTCCATTCTGTGAAGGCCTTGGAAAAAGCAAAATAGGCCCTTTCTCATCCATTGGCTTATTTGACCTTCCCAGTACTTGTGCCAACCAGGACTTATTATGGCCATTCTACTGATAGGGGAACTGAGGCTGGAGATTCTCCCAGAATCACGTAGCTGGTAAATGGGTCCATCTGGGATAAATTCTTCCAACAGCAGTGGGAGAGGACACAGGTGCTTAGATGAAAGGACCTGGCCTCACACAGATGGCCCTTTTCTCAGTCTCCCCTGATGTAACTTTCTATTCAACCCACCAAACCTAGCTTCTGTCTTTTACAAATCCTTCATGTTTCTCACTCTGGCAAGGGTGCCCAGAGAAACAACTATGATAGCAGGCAGATTTAGATGCAGTAGGGTGACAGGTGTGGAGGGGCAAGAAGGCATTTCTACAGGAGGGGAATTGAATTGGTCAGTGCTCACACCTCCTCCCCTGAAAGAGCCCTAACTGCTGACGGAGTGGGTACTCCCTGTTAGAAATGCCCGACTCTTAAGTCACATTCCGATTCTACACAGAGACCCAAAGGTCTGCGTAAACACCCACTGCTCTCCCACCTCCGCCCTCATAAATATGTCACCTTCAGGCTAAGGCAAGTCAAGAACACTCCTCCGTCACAAAAATGCTAGGGGTCCCTGTCCACATGTAAACCCCTTTACGCTACCTAGAATTCTTCCTTCGTTAATTCATGTGTCTGCTCTTATAAAATCTATTTCAAATATCAAAAATTATAAACAGTCCTAAAGTCCATCAGTCTGGAGACCAAAATAAATAATGGTAACACATTAATTCAATGGACCATCAAGCAATCATTAAAAACAATAAAGTAAATGTGGCAAAACTGCCAAAATACAATGTTTCAGTGAATTAGTAAAGGGAAGAGCAGGATGCATAGTATGTTCCCGTTTTTATAAAAAGAGAGATATTAAATATTTTAATGTGTATTTTTGGCAAAAATATCATTTTTGCAAAAATATTGAAAATAACAGGCATACCTCATATTATTGTACTTTGCCTTTTTTTTTTTTTTTACAAATTGAAGGTTTGCAGCAACCCTGCACCGAGCAAGTCCATGGGCACCATTTTTCCAATAGCACTTGCTCACTTCATATCTCTATCACATTTTGGTAATCCTCACGATGTTTCAAACTTTTTCATTGTTATTATATTTGTTACAGTGATCTGTGATCAGTGATTACAACGTGCTAAAAGCTCACATGATAGCATTTTTTAGCAATGAAGTATTTTTTAATTAAAGCATGTACAATTTTTGAGACATGATGCTATTGCACATTTAATAGACTACAGTATAGTGGAAACATGACTTTTAAATGCACTGAGAAACCCAAAAATTCATTTGACTCGCTTTACTGCAGTGATCTGGAACCAAATCCACAATATGTCTGAGGTATGTCTGTGTTAAAGAAGGCAGTTAGGGTCTGACAGGATACCTGGAGTGAGCAGTGAGGAAGTCATGGGCAGCTGTCAGGAAGGTCAGAAGCCTGTCCCTACAGCACTGCACAAGAAGCCAGATCAAACCAGACAGGCCCAAGAGAGCCGATGCCATCACAGGAAACCCCTAAGCAAATTAAGAAAAAAAACTAGGAAGCCCTGCCTCCCACCTCAAGTAGTAAATATTTAACCCCCTAGTTAATGACTCTCAATAAAATATAGAAACCCAACCCCCAGGGCACACAGCTCGTGCTCTCTCGCACGTGCTCTCTCTCTCTCTCTCTCTCTCTCTCTCTCTCTCTCTCTCTCGTGCTCCTAGCTCTCCAATCTCCAGAGTGCACTTTTCACTTTTCTGCTTGTGTTATTCATCCAGTTTTATGTGACTGTTCTTGAATTCATTCTCGTGGCAAGACCAAGAACCTTTGGCGACTCCTTTTGGTCTCACTGGTGCAAGGCACTAGGGCCCAGGGTCTCCCCAGTTCACCCAGCAACACCCATATAAGTTTACACTGGCACAAAAAATTTCTAGAAGAGTACATAAGAACTGTTAACACTGGTTGACTTTGGTTAAGGAGACATATTTTCATTGTATATCTTTAGTACTGTTTGAATTTTACCATAGCATATATTAATCTCCTAATTAAAAAACAACTTTAAAAAATAAACTCAACATATTTTTCCCTCGAAAGCTTTCCTTGTCCATCCTACTCCTTGTCCATCCTCCCTCACCCAACTCTGTCCCAGACTAACTGCCAGCGGTTGACTGTGCTTTGTTCCTGGAGACAAAAATCTAGAGGGGG
>LNAC01000309.1:1597524-1616421 GCA_002007465.1 Ailurus styani | reverse complement strand
GTGTGTGTGTGTGTGTGTGTGTGTGTGTGTGTGTGTGTGTGTGTGTGTGTGTGTGTGTAATTATTTTAAAAGAATAGCCCTTTTAGAATAAAATAGCCCTTTTAGAATAGCACTAAGTATCCAAAATGTTTAGTTTAATTGAAAGCTATTGAAAGGCACATTACCGGTCACACTCATTTGCAGGGCGAATCTTGAATTGCAGAGTTGTTGGAGGGTCAGTTTGGGGATGTTTGCCCGAGTGCCAAACTGCGGCTCAGGGTTCTGACCCTCCAGCGTTGATGCCACCAACTAACTCCCCTCTCCTCCACTTCTGGGACAGTTTTGTAATTAGTCTCACTGATTCCATTGTTTCTCTTCCTCCCCTTTCCATCAGCCATCCCCACACTGCAATCTGAACGTTCTAAAATTTAAATGATACTATATTCCCCATTGCCCTTGAGATAAAATCTACTTTCCTTTTTTTTCTTTCTTTTTTTTAACTTTTTTGTTTTATTTCTCTTTGTTTTCTAAAACAGATTTTTTGGGGGCACCTGGGTGGCTCAGTCGTTGAGCCTCTGCCTTTGGCTCAGGTCACGATCCTGGGATGGAGCCCCATATCAGGCTCCCTGTTTCCTCTCTCGCTGTCTCCCTCTGTCATAAATAAATAAATAAATTCATTAATTAATTAATAAGTAAGTAAGTAAAATCTACTTTCTTTAACGTGGCTTACAGGACGCTCCGGATCTGGATTCTTCAGTCTCAGCCTCCCCGCCCCCCTCCCTAGATGCCTCAGGGCCTGCCCCCCCTGCTCTAAACTCCCCGGTGGAGACACTGAACTTCCTGCTCCCTGAACCAGCAGAGTGCTCTCTCTGGCCCTGAACTCTCTGTATCTGCTGTTTACTCTTTGGGGACCCCCCTACCCCACCCACCAAACTTGACTGCAGAGCAGTGACCAAAGTATGCGTTACCACAGGCTTTCCTCTCTGATGATTACTCTTCTCCTGTTGGAACAAGCATCCTTTCTATTAAAAGTGATAAATCTCCTCTTGTTCAAGTGGCAGATGGTTCTGATTGTTACTTTTGCTTTCAGCAATCCTCTAAAAAAGGAAAGGAAACCTATATGGCATAAAGGGCGAGAAGAAATCAAATATTTAAGGCCAAGAACTAACTCCTAGCAGCCAGGCAGAAGTTATCCGGTGGGGGGGACAACTCAAGTTCTTTACAGATTTCTACAACGGACCCTCCTGTCATAAACCCAAAGGTCTAGCAATCTAGGTTCATCTGCAAAGGTGTGATGGTCTTTCCAAGTCTTACTCAGATATCTGTGAATCTCTTGGACTGCACTTCCTCTCCCACCCCTGACCTCCCAACCCAGCCCTGCTTTCATTTTGATCTGCACCACGGCAATTTCATGGGTGCCTGTGCACCAACAGATAGCACTTTTAAAGGCTTTGGCGTTGGACTGAAGAATATAAATTTCTTCATGTATGTCCCCCAACAACACAGAACAGAGTCCAGATTTTTCTGGTTCTTTTGTCATGTCCACACCATACCCATTCCTTAAAATCTGTCCTATACACCCAGATAACAATCCAGTTAACAATGAACTCCCCCCATATTCAATGGCAACTGATTATTCAATTTACACTTAATTATATATTGTCTCGAATTGTTCTCTAACAACTACAAAGCACTTTCAACAATAGGTGAATAGAAAAATACCAAGCTGGGAGTCAAAAGATTTAGCTTCCAGAAAGTCAAGCGTCTGCCAGTAACTCTCTGTGTAATCTTGAGCAAATCACCCTTCTGGGCCTCAGTGCTCCCTGAAGAATAAGGGTGGGGTACTGATCTCTAAGGATCTTCCAGGCTACGTGTCCATGACTCTGAGCTCCTCAAAGTTCAGGAGCACAGGCCACATCCTTTCTCAAGACACATAATGAGAGCTCTATTAAGACCTGAATGAAAGCCATTGATGAAGAGGTTGCCTGGCCCCAGCCCTTCTAGACAAAACCAACATGCTACAGATGACTCTGTCTTCCTTGAAGAGCTCTCTACATTTACAAATGAGTCTACAGCTTCACTGATACAAACCTAATAACTTTTAATATCTTGTTCCACTGGAAAGTTATTTCTTATAATAAACTTAAATCTCTCTACATCAACCTTCAAGAAACCTGGGAAACTATCAATAATGGCTTAAATCATCAGCTTCGATTTGCCCTGTGTCCCCTCACTCCAGTACTCCTTTTTGCTGGCAGCACTAGCTCAGAAACAAACACTAATGCCAGACCACTGATCTGTCAGAGTCTCTGCCTTACTGCCCAGACCCCCACTGCTCTTCCTAGGTAAGTCACATGATTATGTGAATCATTGACCAACACCCAAAGGGGCAAAGATAAACAAAAACAAGTACCTTTTCAGGAATTTCACTTAGAAAACCAAGCACAATGAGAAAAAAAAAGAAAGAAAGAAAGAAAAGAAAAACCCACACACACAAAACAAACAACAAAAAGAAAAAATAAAAACAAAAAACAATTTTTTAAGCTTTGGGGGATGTTGGGAGTGTGGAAGTTTCAAGAGCTGGTTTCCGAAGGGCAGCACATACCAGACAATGCGGTACAAGAGGCTCCCGGCTGTTGTGTCAATGAAGCCTTTCAGACCTTCCACACTACTTCACTTGTTCCCCTAAAGTAGCGCTTTCTGGAAACTCAGCTCTCAGCTGGCGAGAACAGTGAACCTTGTGCCATTTGTCTATCAACTTCTTTAAAAAGAAAAACCTCCTGTACAGCTGTCTTGTTTTGCATTTTCTATTCTGTACTTTAGTATACATAATGACAAACAGTGGAGGCAAGGGGTTCTTTTAAAACTGTGAAGAAAGAAGAAATAAAAAAGCACCCAGAAGTCTCTGTTTTCAGCTATTGGAGAAAAGTTTGCAATTCATAGAAACCAGTACTGATTTAAAAAAAAAAAAAAAGAAGAAGTCAGTCTTGAGCAATGGGAATAAACAATAAGGCACTCTTCAGGCTTTAGAATATCTAAAAAAAAAAAATGGTTCACAGCCCATCCATCCTTTCCAAATCAAACAATACACCTTTCCAAAATTTGAATGTAAAAATCGTTTTGTATGTGAATTGCACCTCAGTGAATTAATTTTTTAAAAAATCTTCACATGCAACCAACTCTATTGGCACTACCATAGGAGAAGTGTTGGTGCAGATAATCCAAAGTAAATATTCCTGAAGGCATTTTTTTCAAAAATATTTTCTCTATTTTTTTTGTAGAAATTAATAAAGCCTACCAAGCCTAAAAGAATTGAAACTAAATGTTTTCTTCAAATAATACTTAAAAAAACACGAGCTCTAGGGGTGCCTGGGTGGCTCAGTCGATTAAGCATCTGCCTTCAGCTCAGGTCATGATCCCAGGGTCCTGGGATCGACCCCCATGTCGGGCTCCGTGCTCAGCGAGAGCCTCCTTCTTTCTCACTTGCCTGCTTGTGCTCTCTTGCTATCTCTGTCACTATCTCTCTCAAATAAAATCTTTTAAATTAAAAAAAAAAAGAACTCTAATGTTGAAAATTGGTGTTTAAAGGAATATTATTTTAAAGGAACTATCAACACTATTCATTTAAAAAACTAACGTCTTACTACATCAAGAATTCAAATGAACTGATAAGAAAAACCTGAGAAAATGGCAAAGTAAATTATAATATAGAAAATAGCCATATATATGAGGAAACGTTCATACTGAATAATAGCAACCAAAGAACTGATATTAAAACAATAAAATAACATTCTTTCTCTAAATTTAGAAAAAAAATATGAGACTCCTTAGGTGCTGGTGACTGCCATGAAATGAGTCCTTTCACCCATGATCAGGTGCAAATGGGACAACATGTCTAGTATGCAATTTGTTAAAATATATCACGAACCTTAAAAATGTTTATATTCTTCAGAATGGCAGTTCTGTTTGCAGGAATTGGACCTAAAGAAAATAATCTGGCCCTGGAGAACAGCATGGAGCGTCCTCAAAAAGTTAAAAATAGAATTATCCTACCATCCAGCAATTGCACTACTAGGAATTTACCCAAAGAATATAAAAATACTGATTCAAAGGGGCACATGCACCCCAATGTTTATAGCAGCACTAACAACAGCAGCCAAATTATGGAAAGAGCCTAAATGTCCATCAACTGATGAAGGGATAAAGTAGATGTGGTATAGGGGCTCCTGGGTGGCTTAGCTGGTCGAGTGGTGGAGTCTGGATTTCCGCTCAGGTCATGATGTGAGGGTGGTGGGATGGAGCCCCACCTCCGCCTCTTAACTGTAGAGAACAAATTGAGGGTTGATGGAGGGAGGTTGGTGGGGAATGGGCTAATTTGATGATGGGTATTAAGGAGGGCACTTGTGATGAGCACTGGGGTATTATATGTAAGGGATGAATCACTAACTTCTACACCTGAAACCAATTTTACCATATATATTAAATAACTAGAATTTAAAATAAAATTTGAAAATACAGGGCAACTGGGTAGCTCAGTGGGTTAAAGTCTCTGCCTTCAGCTCAGGTCATGATCTCAGGGTCCTGGGATCGAGGCCCCCATCAGGCTCCCTGCTCAGCGGGGAGCCTGCTTCCTCCTCTCTCTGCCTGCCTCTCTGCCTACTTGTAATCTCTCTCTGTCAAATAAATAAATAAAAAAGAATCTTTAAAAAAAAATTGAAAATATAAAAATATTTTTATAAATAGAAACAAAGAGTATAGAGCCCCCCAAAAAAGAAAAAAGAAAATAATCCTGAATATGAAAAAAAGTTTGTATACAAACGCAGGCATACCTCCATTGACAAGTGAATGGATAAAGAAGATGTGGTATATATATATACAATGGAATATTACACAGCCATTAAAAATGAAATATTGCCATTTGCAACACCGTGGACGGAACTAGAGGGTATTATGCTAAGCAAAATAAGTCAGTCAGAGAAAGAGAATTATCCCATGATCTCACTCATAGGTGGAATTTAAGAAACAAGGCAGAGGATCATAGGGGAAGAGAGGAAAAAAATGAAACAAGATGAAACCAGAGAGAGAAACAAACCATAAGAGATTCTTAATCACAGGAAACAAACTAAGGGTTGCTGGAGGGAAGGGGGATGGAGGGATGGAGTGGCTGGGTGATGGACATTAGGGAAGGTATGTGTTGTAATGAGCCCTGGGTTTTATATAAGACTGATGAATCAGGTGGGTTAAAGCCTCTGCCTTCGGCTCAGGTCATGATCTCAGGGTCCTGGGATTGAGGCCCACATTGGGCTCTCTGCTCAGCAGGGAGCCTGCTTCCTCCTCTCTCTCTGCCTGCCTCTCAGCCTACTTGTGATCTCTCTCTGTGTGTCAAATAAATAAGTTATTTAAAAAAAATGATGAATCACAAACCTGCACCCCTGAAACCAGTAATATTTGTTAATTAAAAATATATATACAAATTAGAATGCAGAGTAAATGATAAAACAGAAAGCAAAAAACACAGGCATACCTCATTTTATTGCACTTCATTTATTAAGGTTCGCTGATACTGAATTTTTTACAATTGTAGAATTTGTGGCAACTCTACATTGAATGAGTCTATCGGCACCATTTTTTCAACAGGCTTTGCTCAATTTGTGTCTCTGTGTCACATTTTGGAAATTCTCGCAATATTTCAAACTTCTCCATTATTATTATTTCTCTTATGGAGATCTGTGATGTTACTATTATTGTTTTAGGGCACCATGAACCACATCCATGAAATGGCAAACTTAATCATAAATGTTGTAGGTGTTCTGACTGCTCCACTGACCGGCCATTCCCCTGCCTCTCCCTCTCTCTCCTTGGACCTTCTCATTCCCTGAGACACAACAATATTAAAGTTAGACCAATTAAAAACCCTACAATNAGGAACTTGAGGGGCAGGGTTGGGGGTCGTGGGGGGTAGGGAGGGAAAAATAATGAAACAAGATGGGATGGGGAAGGAGACAAACCATAAGAGACTCCTAATCTCACAAAACAAACTGAGGGTTACTGGGGGGTGGGAGGGTAGGGATAGGGTGGATGGGTTATGGACATTGGGGAGGGTTTGTGCTTTGGTGAATGCTGTGAAAGATGTAAGCCTGATGATTCACAGACCTGTACCCCTTGGGCAAAGAATAAAAATAAAATTAAAAAAAAAACCTACAATGGCCCCTAAGTGTTTAAAGAAAAAGAAGCGTCACATGTCTCCCAATTTTAAATCAAAAGCTAGAAATGACTGAACTTACTAAGGAAGTCATGTCAAAAGCCAAGAGAGGCCAAAAGCTAAGTCTCTGGATTCAGTTAGCCAAGTTGTGAATGCAAAGGAAAAGTTCTTGAAGGCAATTAAAAGTGCTACTCCAGTGAATACACAAATGATAACAAAGCAAAGCCGCCTATTTGCTGCTACGGAGAAAGTTGTAATGGTCTGGATAGATCAAACCAACCACAATACTCCCTTAAACCAAAGCCCGATCCAGAGCAAAGCCCTAACTTTATTCATTCCTATGAAGACTGAGAGAGGTGAGGAGGCTGCAGAAGAAAAGTCTGAAGCTAGCAGAAGTTGGTTCATGAGATTTGAAGAAAGAAGCCATTTCCGTAACATAAAAGAGTAGGATAAAGTAGCAGGTGCTGATGTCAAAGCTGCAAAGTTACCCAGACAATCTAGCTAAGACGTTAGTGAAGGTGGCTACACAAAATAAGTTTTCAGTGTAAATGAAACAGCCTTGTGTTGGAAGACGTCATCTTCTAATGAAAATAAAAAGATATCTGCTTTCATAACTAGAAAGCAGAAGTCAATGCATGGCTTCAAGGCCTCAAAGCTTCAAAGGACAAGCTGACTCTCTTGCTAGAGGCTAATATAGCTGGTGAAGCCAATGCTGATTTACCATTCTGAAAATTCTAGACCTTTAAGAATTATGCTAAATCTACTCTGCCTGTACTCTCGAAATGAAACAAGGCCCACCTCTGAGACCTACTGCTCAGAAAACGGATTCCTTTCAAAATATTACTGCTCCTGGACAATGCTTCTGGTCACCCAAGAGCTCTGATGGGAGATGAAGAAATAGAAAACTATTGTTGTCATGCCTGCTAACCCAACATCCATCCTGCAGCTCGTGGATCAAGGAGTCCTTCCAACTTTCAAATCTTATTAAGAAATACATTTCAGGGCACCTGGGTGGCTCAGTGGGTTAAAGCCTCTGCCTTCAGCTCAGGTCATGATCTCAGGGTCCTGGGACTGAGGCCCACATCCAGCTCTCTGCTCAGCGGGGAGCCTGCTTCCGCCTCTCTCTCTGCCTGCCTCTCTGCCTACTTGTGATCTGATCTCTCTGTGTCAAATAAATAAAATCTTTAAAAAAAAAATAAAGAAATACATTTCATAAGGCTATTGCTACCAAATGATTCCTCTGATGGAGCTGGACAAAATAAACTGAAAACCATCTGGGAAGGATTCACCATTCCAGATGCCATAAGACTACTGGGGATTCATAGGAAGAGGTCAAAATAGTAACATTAACAAGAGTTTGGAAGAAGTTGATTCCAACCCTCATGGATGACCTTGAGGGGTTCAAGAGTTCAGTGGAGGAAGTAACTGCAGGCTGGTGGAAACAGCAAGAGGAGGAGTATTAGAAGTGGAGCCTGAGATGTGACCAAATGGCTGCGATCTCAGTATCAAACTTGAAGGGACGAGAAGCTGCTTCTTAGGATGAGCAAAGAAAGTGGTTTCTTGAGATGGACTCTTCTCCTGGTGAACGTGCTGTGAAGACCGTTGAAATGACAACAAAGGACTTGGAGTTGCATGCTCTTCCAACTGAGCCAGCCAGGGGAGGCACCTCTGTTGTCTTATTTTTAAAAATTGCCTCAGACTCCCCAGCCTTCAGCAACCACAATGCTGATCAGTCAGCAGCCATCAACGTTGCAGCAAGACCTCCACCACCAAAAAGGTAATGACTTACTGAAAGCTCAGATGATCGTAAGCATTTTTGAGCAGTAAAATATTTTTTAATTAAGGTATATACATTTTAAAAAATATTTTACTTATTTATTTGAGAGAGCGCATGTGCACACACTCATGAGCAAGAGGAGTGAGGGGAACAGAGGGAGAGGGAGAAGCAGACTCCCTGCTGAGCACAGAGCCAGACAGAGGTGGGGCTCCATCCCAGGACCCTGAGATCATGACCTGAGCCAAAGTCAGATGTTTAACCAACTGAGCCACCTAGGTGCCCAGGCGTATATATATTTTTTAGAGATAATGCTATTGCATACTAATTAGACTACAGTATATTATAAACATAACTTTTATATACACTGGGAAACCAAAAAATTCATTTGACTCACTTTATTGCAGAAATCTGGAATCAAACCCACAATATCTCCAAAGTATGCCTATATAGAAAAGTGGAATAAATGTTTAACCATGGGGGATGGCTGAAGAAATTATGACACACCACACTATTGGCATGTAGGCATTTTAAGTTATATTTGTGAACATTTTTTTGAAATGCTCATAATTTGGGGGGTGCCTGGTGACTCAGTCAGTAAAGCATGAGACTCTTGATCTTGGAGTTGTAAGTTCAAGCCCCATATTGGGTGTAGAGATTGCTTAAAAATAAAAAATCTTTTAGGGTGCCTCAATGGGGAGTCCACTTCTCTCCCTCTCCCTCTGCCCCTTCCCTTGCTCACTCACGCTGTCTCACTCTCTCTCAAATAAATAAATCTTTAAAAAGTAATTAAAAAATAAAAAATCTTTTTTTAAAAAGATTTTATTTATTTATTTGACAGAGAAAGAGAGTACAAGCAGGGGAAGTGGCAGAGAGAGAGGCGAAAGCAAGCTCTCCGCTGAGCAAGTTGCCTGATGTGGGACTCAATCCCAGGACCCTGGGATCACGACCCAAGCCGAAGGCAGACGCTCAGCCAACTGAGCTACCCAGGTGCCCCGAAAGATTTTAATTTTTAAAAAGTGGCTCATGTGGGGCACCTGGGTGGCTCAGTTGGTTAAGCAACTGCCTTTGGCTCAGGTAATGATCCCAGAGTCCTGGAATCAAGTCCCGCATCAGGCTCCCAGCTCCATGGGGAGTCTGCTTCTCCCTCTGACCTTCTCCCCTCTCACGCGTGCTCTCTCTCTCTCTCTCTCTCTCAAATAAATAAATAAATCTTTAAAAAAAAAAGGTGGCTCATGTTATATATATATATTTTTTGAATATTTTATTTATTTATTTGACAGAGAGAGAGAGTACAAGCAGGGGGAACAAAAGGGAGAGGGAGAAGAAGGCTCCCCACTGAGCAGGGAGCCTGACATGGGGCTCAATCCCAGAATCCTGGGATCATGACCAGAGCCGAAGGCAGACGCTTAACAACTAAGCTACCCAGGTGCCCCCATGTTATATATTTTTTAAATATTTATTTACTTATTTGAGAGAGAGTGTGTGCAAGTGTGGAGGGGGTTTGGGAGAGAGAGCATCTCCAGGAGACTTCCCACTGAGCTGCGAAGCCCCAACACAAGGCTTGATCCCACAGCCCTGAGATCAAGACCCCAGCAGAAATCAAGAATCAAACGCTTATCTGATTGAACCACCCAGGGGTCTCTCATGTTATATATCTATTATAAAGCTTGACTTAAAAGGCCGAAAGCAGAGGCTTTAACCCACTGAGCCACCCAGGTGCCCAAGATCCCAGGTTTAAACAATAAAATTCTTCCAAACTGATTTCAAATCTCTGCTCTGCCACTTTCTAGCTTTCTGACAATTATTTAAGCTCTCCATGTTTGGTTTCTTCATTGGTAAAAATGGAGATGATAATAATAATAACACCTACCTCATAGAGTTCTTACATAGATTAAAAGAGTGTATACAGGGTGCCTGGGTGGCTCAGTGCCTTCGGCTCAGGTCATGATCCCAGGGTCCTGGTATCGAGGCCCACATCGGGCTCTCTGCTCGGCAGGGAGCCTGCTTCCTCCTCTCTCTCTGCCTGCCTCTCTGCCTACTTGTGATCTGATCTCTCTCTCTCTGTGTCAAATAAATAAATAAAATCTTAAAAAAAAAAGAGTGTATACATGTAATGAATCGTGCCTAGCACTTACTCACTAGGGTTAGCTATTTTCATTATTCACCATGAAAAGCAAAGTTACAACTGTGTCTTTACTGTGTAAAATACCTAGATGAAAAAAAGAATAACTTGATAAATCCAAATACAGTATTGCTTAGTAGTAAGTGATGTATTAGAAACATCCAAGTAGTTCAATGAATTTCAAGCTTTCATCTAGATGGATTGTGTCCTGTATATTCATTCATTCGACAACCAAATAGTCCTTGGACATCTACTACATGCTAGGTATTTTTACAAGTAAAAACAGAAACAGACAAAAATTCCTGCCTTCATGGAGTTTACATTCTAGCAGAAGGCAATAAAGCTATCTCAGACCAATAAACTCAGTTTGAACTACTTATGTTTTTCTTTTATATGACTTATAATTGGATATTTAAAAGAGATCTTAAAAGTAAGTTCAAAAATAACATGAGCTCATTATTTTCCTTGTCTTTTCTCCATTCCTAGCACCCTCTCAAAACAACTATATATGAAAACAAACATAACATCATTATTTGTATTAGCAAATCTGGAAACAACCTAAATATAATAGTAAAGATAAATAAATGTTGGTTACTAGAGCTATTTGTATCAACATGGACATATTGTTGAAGGAAAAACACAAATTACAGAACACGTACATGCCACGCATACAGAGTTTTTAAATATGCAAAATGTTATATATTACTGTCCATTTCTAACACATGTAATAAAAGTACGAGAAAACAAAGGAGAATGTTAAACATCAAACTCATTTTCCTGGGCCTGAGGGCAGGGTAGGAGGCAGGAAGAGAAGAATGCAAATGGAAAAAACATGTCCATTCTTTTTTTTTTTTTTTAAGATTTTTATTTATTTATTTGAGAGATCACAAGTAGGCAGAGAAACAGGCAGAGGGAGAGGAGGAAGCAGGCTCCCTGCTGAGCAGAGAGCCCTATGTGGGGCTGGATCCCAGGACCCTGAGATCATGACCTGAGCTGAAGGCAGAGGCTTAACCCACTGAGCCACCCAGGCGCCCAGACATGTTCATTCTTTATACCATCTTGTATACCTTGAATGTTTAACAATAAATAAAATGTGAGTTTAACATGAGTTTATCAAATGGCTTAAACTGTTTTGGGGAAGGGGGTTCAATTTTTATTAAAAAATTATTAAATTATTAAAAATCCCCAAAAACTCTGGGGCACCTGGGTGGCTCATGGGTTAAAGCCTCTGCCTTCAGCTCAGGTCATGATCTCAGGGTCCAGGTCATGATCTCAGGGTCCTGGGATCGAGGCCCGCATCAGGCTCCCTGCTCAGCGGGGCGCCTGCTTCCTCCTCTCTCTCTGCCTGCCTCTCTGCCTACTTGTGATCTCTCTCTATCTGTCAAATAAACAAATAAATCTTAAAAAAAAAACAAAAAAACACAGTTGAGTCAGACTCTGAGTTGTCTAATGGATTCAATCACTTTGCCTTTCTAAGTTCCCCTGTTCTAGACACAGCTTCAACAGCATTACAGTAATCCATATGCCCTAGGAATAGCAACTTTCCATCACCTGCTTCAAGAGAGCACACAGAAGTGTAAGTGGCAATGACGTTAGTGTTTCAGTGTGTGAAAACCTAGCGTGAATTTTCCCCTTTCTCTGGCAACAGTTCATAAGGTATCACTATAAAAGGAAGGAGGAATAAAAAACCCCTTCTTGCTCTGCTTCTACTGACTTCAGAAACAGTAATCGTTAAAACTGTCTTTTGATCTAGAGTTACTTAAATACTCCTTTAAGGATCTTGTACAGGTACCTAAATCACAAGCTTTTTTGTCCTTAAAGACCCTCCCCTCCCCCACCGAAGAACATCGGTTGCAACTGTTGGGCAGGTACTGCCCTCTAGTGCTTATACTTTTATAGTACCATTTTTAAACACTATCTGACATTACTACAGAAAGTCCGTCAAAAATTAAATAACATCCTATTAACCCAAGATTTTTCAACTTCACACTATGGATATGATGGATATTGTCTTTGCCCTTGAATTGTTGGATGTTTAGCAGCATCCCTGGCCTCCACCCGCTCGATGCGGTAGCACTCCCCAACCCCAGCTGTGACAAAAATGTCTCCAGACTTGGCTAAATGTCCCCTGGGGAGCAAAATCACCTCTGATTGAAAAACTACTGTATCACACTAAAGGCTGTCCAAAATGTTCACATTAGGCCTGAAAATTATAAGCAGAAAAAGTCTTCTACTGTAGACTAACTACTCTAAGTGAGATAAAGGAGAATTTCATTTCTGCAGTAAACAAAAAAAGCAGAGAATTGAGGTTTTCAGGTCTCGCTCTCCACCCGCCAAAGTCGTGGCTAGTGGGAATTTCTTCACACCTTTAACTTTGTATTCCAGTTTTGCTTCTCAGATCTGATCACTTCCTTTCAAAGTGCTTAGAAAACAAAGCTTGCACTTCCAGCTGAATATGGTGGAGGTTGGCAGGGAAAAGGAGGGGGTGAGGTTATGTGTCTGTACTGTGTTCTAACATGATATGAAACATAATAAACACAATATGAAAATTCTTATAAAATATCAAAAGGAGTTTCAAACCTGGATTTCAGAAAGTTACATTAAGTGGGCTTATTCAGATCTGCTGTGAATGATTATTCTTCATGTAATCACATTATGCTTATAAATTCTGGTTCTGTGAATTTTAAAACCTACAAATGACTGAGGACTAGATTTTTTTTTTTTAGATTTATTTAAGAGAGAGAGCACCCATGAGAGCAGGGGGAGGGACAGAGGGAGAGGCAGACAAAAAGACTACCTGCTGAGCAGGGAGCCTGACGGGGTGGGGTGGGGCTCTGAGTCTGATGCTTAACCAACTAAGCTATCCAGGCTTGGACTGGCACTGAAAGTAACTTCCTCCCCTCATCAAATTTCTTGCTGACTTAATTGGTTTTACTAAAGAAAAAAAAACAATAAGAATCAATAAGCAACTTTTATTATATGATTAAGAACATATTACTTTTTATTAATGTATTCCAATCTACTATTTATTTCTTAGTGAAATTGAAAATATTCTAGCTCTACAATTGTCAAGCTCTTATTAGCAGAATCTTGAGACGGAAATCTATTTTAGCTACACAGAGCAGTTTGTGATCACTCCCTAAACGTCCTTTGAGAAGCTTCTGCTTTCCTGACTCTGTACATATTGGTTTCATCCTATCCTCTCTAACTAAATTCAATTAGAAAGTCTTCTAATCATGTAATAAAGCAAGGCACAAATAGTTTTTAGCCTTTAAAGGACAATCAGTGGTTTAGAATATATATCTAAATGGTAACACAGAAAAGTTACATGACTTGGACCAAAGGAAAACACAAAATCTAGAACGATTATGACTCTGATCAGAGAGAGGAGACATATATGCCACCCAGTGATATTATTTGAGAGTTATTTTGCATTAACTTTTTTCAGTCATACAAAAAGTCCAGGTTATTCTGTAAAATGCAATTCTTTCAAAGCATTCACAAGCTTTTTTTAAAAGCAAATTATTGAAGAGGTACCTGGGTGGCTCAGTGGGTTAAGCGGTTAAGCATGTTAAGCATCCGCCTTTGGCTCAGGTCATCATCCCTGGCTCCCTGCTCAAGGGGCAGTCTGCTTATCTCTCTCCCTCTGCCCCTCCCCGCCCCACCTCATGCATGCTCTCTCTCAAATAAGTAAATAAAATCTTTTTTAAAAAAAAGCAAATTATTCTAGAAATTAGTTTATGTATTCATTGCTAATTCCACATCACTTTAAATTTTTCTGTGAAGGAAATATTTCCTTAGGTTTTTTGGGGTTTTTTGTTTTTTGTGGTTTTTTTTTTTTTGAAATTTAGAGGGAGAAACGTAAATTCTCCATCTTTTTTTTTTAAGATTTTATTTATTTTATTTGACACAGTGAGAGAGATTACAAGTAGGCAGAGAGGCAGGCAGAGAGACAGGGAGAGGAGGAAGCAGGCTCCCTGCTGAGCAGAGAGCGCGATGGGGGCGATCCCAGGACGCTGAGATCATGACCTGAGCTGAAGGCAGAGGCTTTAACCCACTGAGCCACCCAGGCGCCCTCCTTAGGTTTTGATTTAAAGGAACAGTGGTAGTCAGAATAATCGCCCCACCAGCCCCCAGAAGTCCATGTCCCAATCACCAGAACCTGTGAATATATTAGTTTACATGGTAAATGGGATTTTGCAGGTGTGATTACAATAAGCATTTTGAGATGGGGAGATTCATCTGGATTATATGGCTGGCCTAACACCATCACAAGGGTCCTTATAAATGAAAGAGGGAGACGGGAAAGTCGGAGGAGATCTGATCACAGAAGCAGAGGTCAGAGTGATAGAGCAGCTGCCTGTGAAGACAGAGGGACCAGGAGCTTAGCAGTGAGGGCTGGAAAAGACAAGGAAGGGACATTCTCCACTACAGTCTGCAGATATCGGGAACTGGCTGACCGTGTATTCTCACCTCATTTCACTGGTATTTTAACAGTGAAAGCAGCAGCCACTGTGAAGGTTCCCTACACAAGCATCCATACACTATTCCTTCTAATGTAGAAGTATTATTCAGACATGCTTTAAGGAATTCTAATTAAAATCTACCTTCAAATAACTACATTAATGGCATATACTCCCAAAAGAAAACAACTTTCCCTCCTTTACCAACCCACTGACAAATCTGGAAAGATACGATTCCAAACATAACGTTCATTACTGCTTACAATTTTGAAACTTTATGAAGAAAATTCTGTACACGTCTTTTCCAAAGTACTTATGAAAAACAAGAATATTTAATCCAGATGCTGTTTCCTAAATTGGCCAAAATTTGTTCTTCCCTGATTTGAAATGTAAGAAATGAGTTTAGCTTAGCACTTGCTGTTCTTTAAACAAGTAAGCTTCAGAAATTCTCTTGCTTCATCTCCTCTTGTCCTGTTTCAATATCATCTGGCCTTTCAATTAGAACACAAGTTCATTGCTTCTAAGTGTCCACAGAGTTAATTAATTCAATACAGAACATTTTATTTCCAGCTGGCATAAATGTGGACATCAATGTATTCTTTGTACTAAGCAATTTAACCTGAATTGGCAATATATTGATTAAATATGTATAATAACTTAGGGATTATTTTTTCTACTTCCTTGAGATGATAAGATGTCTCTAGACAACCTTATGTTTTATGTCTAAACAACAAGTATAAGGGCGCCTGGGTGGCTCAGTGGGTTAAAGCCTCTGCCTTCGGCTCAGGTCATGATCTCAGGGTCCTGGGATTGAGCCCTGCATCGGGCTCTCTGCTCAGCAGGCAGCCTGCTTCCTCCTCTCTGCCTGCCTCTCTGTCTACTTGTGATCTCTCTCTCTCTGTCAAATACATAAATAAAATCTTTAAAAAAAATAAAAAATAAAAAAATAAACAGCAAGTACAATATGAGTTTAAGGGGAAATACTTCAAGGAAAGTAAACTCTAGCCATTTTTAATCTATACTTGAAATTTTCCCCTTCTTATAGTTCTGTAATGAACAACTAATAACTGAGGGGATTATAAAAATCTAAATAAGTACTATAAACAAGGCATTGCTACAAAAGGTAGAAAAGGCAAATTCCTGCCCTCCAGAAGTGTTCCCTTTGGTGGTGCTGTAACGAATTTAGTAAGAAAGAGATGTAACACTTCCACTTTTGTTTTAACAATTTTTGTAACAAATTTTTTATATCAGGTCTACATCTTCATAATATTAAATCTGTTAATGATAACAATCCATTAGAAAAGAAGAAAATACATTATACTTACATCGGATTACATTAAAATGTTAATACCTTGTTCACTAATGTATCCTTAGGGTTTGGAACACAGAAATCAAGAAATACATATTGAATGAATAAATATGTCTTGCTCTTTGTTTATTCTTTAGATCAACTATAGAAAAGGTTTTCAGTTGCCTCCCAAAAAATTCCACTGAGAATTTAAATGGAAACTGTATTAATTTTTTAAGTTGATTTTAAGATGGCCTGTAATATTTACAATGTTTACATTTTCCATCCAAAACTTAGCATGCCTCATCCTTTTATTCAGTGGTGAAAACTTAAGGTGTTTCTACAAAAGGATGTTTCCAGTGTTTTTTTTCTCTCTGGTAATAGTTTGAATAGTTTACATTATATAAATCAAACACACTCTGTATTAAGAGCAAAACTATAAATTGTATTTGTTGATATGATGAATGAAATTTTTCATTACATTCCCTACTTAATTCTTGCCAGAATAGTAGAGTGCTTCTTCCTGAACAACTTTATTAATTCAAATGCTTAGCCTAACATAAAAATTCCATCATCTACTTTCTGCACCCCCCAAATTTAAATCACTTGTTTACTATCTTATTGCATTAGTCAGAAATTTCCAAACAATTTTAAATTATAGTGGTTGAGAGACTAAATACACGAACGGACAATGGCCAGACCATATAGAACACAGAACCTTGGCCCACAAGCTGCAGCCACCTGCCCAGGAAACCAACCCCTTATCTACAATAAACAACCCAGGAAGCCAGCCTGTTACAAGTCAGACTTACAGGAAGCCAGGCTGCTATCTAGAGTGACAATCCAAGAAGCTAAACAATAACTTCCGTAACAATCTGCCCAAAACGGCCATGACTTCATTAATAACTGACAGCTTCCCTAATTTTAGTCCCAACCTCCAATGTGGGACAAACAACAGAAAGCAAAATATGCACCCCTAACTAATTGCATACGATATCCCGTCTCCAGTTAGCCTGTTTCCAAGTTCCGCATGCCAGTAGTCTCCAATTGGGAGGGCCACATGTTAAGCCTTCCCTTTTCTTTACCATAAAGCTTTCTCAATCTTCTGCCTGCCTTTGAGTAACTGACAGAACTCCAGTGATGGTAGCTGACTCCCTTCATTTATTGACACGGGCAAGAGCCGGCATCCCTTAACTTTGCTCCTCATTTTAATGGAAATATTCTTCTTTTGCCATTAATAGTATTGTTATTTTGAAAAAGATTTTTATCATGTTGAGTTGTCCTTCTATTTCATTCCTAATCAGTACTTAAAATAGAATGTTCATTTTTATCAGATAACTTTTCATCAACTTGATTTTTCATACTCAAAGTTTTAAGATTAGATTATTGAACCATCCTCAAATTTCTGAGATAAGCATTTCTCAGTTATTGAATTATTTTTTCAGTATATTGTAGGTAAGACTCATTTTTAGTAGACAGTATTAATCTTACTAGTTTTTTTTTCCAAGGTATAATTTTATTTTCAGGTTAGGAGGGCATCTTTTAGGTAAATAAATAAGATAAACCATAAGACTAATAGCCACTTATAACTATAAAGGAATAATAAATAAATACCTCATCTTCAAGAATGTAACAAAAATCAAATGTATTCAAAAGTGAAATGAAAATAAAAATACTTGCAAATGTCTGCTTTAATCAAATAGATAACCATTATTTTAAGCATTGTCTTTATTTGAAAATTCTCTACTGTTGAATCGTTTAAGCATTCAATTCTACTGATATTACAGACAGAACTTAAGATATCTCAGAAATAGGAATAGTAAATACATATAGTGCTTTCTTTTAACACGTATTCCTGTATTGAAGATAGTATGTTTTACAGATTAGATTAATATAGGTTTAAAATTTAACTTAATGACGTGAATATCCTGATGTTAATGATACTAATATTTTCAAATAATTAGACATTTGTAAAATATAATGCACAAGAATTTAATATATGCTTAAAAAGATATCACAAATCACTGCCAAAGGGATAGAGTATTCAATAACAAGTAGTGTCAGGATAACTAACAATTTTGGGGGTGTAGAGAGACAACAAAGATTGTCCAAAGAATTAACCAGGGGACTCTCCCAAGTAGGTAGCTGGCTGGTATCCTGAGTGCTTGATCTCACCTTCCCCAAAGTACCCAAGTGCTGGGCAGCCAGCATTCTCAGCAGCTCCGTGAAGAACTGGTACCCAAGCTCCAGCTAAGTGACACCCAAATTCAGCTCCACTCTCAAGGCCTCGCCCATGTTTGACCACAGTGCTCCCGGTACACTCAAGCCAGCCCACTGCTCTCCTGGATGGTGAGCACATGGCCACCTGCATCCTGCTGACCCTTCTATTTCTGAACTCCTCTTGAACCAAATCATGCTGGCTGGGGTTTGCCTGAGCCCTCTTGCTTGAGGAAATATGGGTCTCTGACCTCACATTATGCACAAAAACTAAGTCTAGGCGGTCCACAAGTCAACAAAAATAAATCAAGACAATGAAAAGCTAGAATAAAACAGAATTCAGTGATTATCAAATCTCTGGAAGATGAGACAAATTTCTAGGCTTCGTAAGAATAAGATGAATCACAAATTAAAAACATGAATTGATTTACTACATAAATATTTTGAACATTCATATAACCAAAATAAAAAGTAGAAGAAATATTGTTATCTAGTATGACAAAGGGATTCAAGTCCCTATTATGTAAATACATTAATAAAATTGATTTTTTTAATCAAACAGTAAAAGCCCACTCGATAAAGTTATAAACAATCTACAAAGGAACTTACAACCAGTAAAGAAATGCATATGAAAGCAACAATGAAGTAGCTTTTTTATTTACTTCTCCTACCTTTCTGACAGCTCCTTCTTAGCTTCTTTTGCTCTTCATCTCCCCAACTTCTGTACGTTGAAGTGCTCTAGGAATTCAGTACTTAGACTTCTCTTTTTTCCTACCTCTACTAATGATCTCATCCAGTCTCATGGCTTTTTTTTTTTTAAGATTTTATTTCTTTTTTTTTTTTTTTTTT